>PUQB01000552.1:0-124749 GCA_003024785.1 Selaginella tamariscina | reverse complement strand
ATATTGGATTCAACCGTAACATACATCATTACTTTAATATATGATAAGAATTAATATGTTATTGATGTGTTTTAAATGTAAGCTTGTTTAAAGAGAAACATAAATAAATATGACCGTAATTCAGCGGTACTGGCGGTAAATTGGACTGTACTGGCAGCTCTCAGCATATGCCAACAGGTCTGCGGGCTTGGGAAGTCTCGTAGCAACCCCTGTAATTAAATAAAATTAACACAGACACATAACTTAATTATAACACGTAGAGAGAATGTCACAATAAGTCTATTTACAACACACAACACACACATGCATACCATGCTCGTATGCAGACTCTGCAACAGCCACTGCAATATGAGCTGAAATCTTGCGTATGTCTTGGAATGGAGGGAAAACGAGTCCGTTCTCCAAGTGCTCTTTCTTCACAAGTGCTGCTAGTGCCTCAGCTGCAAATTAACATAGTATAGTTAGAATATAGCAGTTTAATATAATATAAAACATAATGAATACTCATAGTAGCTTAGATGTTGTATACCCTAGTATGTATGTATGTATTACCAGCTTTAATAAACATATCGTCGCGAACGCGAATGGCTCCCGACATGGTACAGCCAAGTCCAATTCCGGGGAAAATGTACGCATTGTTGGACTTTATAAAAGAAAAACATCAATAAATATACTATAAAAGGTTTTGTTTTGATGTTTACCTGGCCAGTGTAATAAGTTTTGCCGTCAACTGTGACTGGTGAGAAAGGACTTCCACTAGCAAATACACAATTTCCCTGTGTAGGGAACGTCAATACACACGCATACACACACAATACATATATATTCTGTATGTATGTATGTTATACCTTTGTCCATGTATATGCCTGCTCAGCAGTGCACTCAGACTGAGAAGTTGGATTTGAGAGCGCCATGATAACCGGTTTCTGCACAGGTATTTTTAGACAAGTATTATTAATTATTATATAATAGAATCGAATATATATCTAACATGAAGTACCTTGTTGTATGAAGCAAGAGCTTCAATAACATCTTGGGTAAATGTACCTCCTTGCCCAGATGCCCCGATCAAGACTGTTGGTTTCAAAGCCTGCAAAGAGTACACATTCCATGGAGTGTGCGCATGTGAGAATATATATATATATATATATATATATAGAGAGAGAGAGAGAGAGAGAGAGAGAGAGAGAGAGAGAGAGATGTACCTTTACAGAAGACAATAAGTCTTTGCAAACTTCATGTTCATGGGCCCAGTCCCTCTTGAAATGCTGCAGAGATTCCCACCTTGACTTGACTATGAGACCCTGTGAAAGACGAGCTTTAAGTAACATGAAAATGTGTAATATGTACATACCGGCTTACTTTTAAGAAAAGATAATAAAAATTACCTTTGAATCAACGAGGTAAATCTTCTTTCTTGCTTCTTCCAGTGGAATGCTAGCATCGCGAGCGATCTCCATAGCTATAATTTCAGCAATACCAGTACCAGCCTGGTTCACCAATGAATAATAAATACAATCAGACACATAATAACAGGTATATGTAGTATGTACATGTATATATGGTTGTGTATACACTATACATATAAATAAATTACCTCGCCAGCACCAAGGAAAAGAAATTTATGGTCAGCCAAGGTCCCGCCAGTTAAATGCAGACTTGCCAATAATCCGGCAAGTGTCACGGATGCAGTCCCCTACATAGAGTTTTTAATACTTAATAATTAAAACAAAACTAAAAAACAGCAATGAGGTTTAAGTTAACAATATATAAATATCATTATTTGATATATTTTTATGATTATAAACCTGAATATCGTCGTTGAAAACGAGATGAGATCTTCCATACTTTGCAAGCAGTTTAAATGCATTATGATTTGCAAAATCTTCAAACTGAAAAGAGTTCATTAGTTAGCTCTCTTTATCTCTTGATGCGTCTGTGAGATATTTTACCTGAACTAAAATTTTCTCTCCGTACTCTTGTTTTACAGCAACCATAAACTCGTGCAGAAGGGAATCGTATTCCTAAAAGCACCAGTTCAAACTATTAAATAAATACTCACAACACTAATAACAAACATATAAAAAAGGATATACGGATACACAGATTATTAGTTACCTCCCCAGTTACACGTTTCTGCTTCAAACCAATATAATATGGATCTTCCAGAAGTTTCTTATTGTTGGTACCAACGTCAATGGCAACAGGCAAGCACTGTAATAATAAAAGTCAGAGTCTTCAGAATAAATTTCTTCTGACACACACACACACACACACATTACAACATACCAGAGAAGGACGTAGGCCTCCCAGAGCAGTATATAGCGAGAGTTTTCCCACAGGAATACCCATGCCTTGCAAACCAAGGTCACCGAGACCAAGAATGCGTTCCCCATCAGTCACCACTATAACTTGTACATTCTTCTCCGGCCAATTTCTCAACACATCCAAAACTCTTCCCCTGAGATAGAAAAAAACATAACTTAGTATATTGTTAAGCCTTAAAGCATATATATATATGTCTTGTTAGAAAGAATTTAAGGATAAGACGAACTTGTCCTTCAAGCTGATGTAGAGTCCATGCGGACGACGGAAGATAAGACCGTATTTCTGGCAAGCCTCGCCAACCGTAGGTGTGTATACGATAGGCAGAAGTTCTTCAACGTGATCTATAAGCAACTTGTAAAAAAGTCTTTCGTTTTTTCCTGTAACAAGAAAAAATAACATGAGAACTATATGAAGCTCTAATGGAAAGTTTATATGCTTTTCGTTTGGTTATTTATCTAGCGTTTGTGTATTAGTATGTATGTATCAGTATGTAACTGCGTATGGTATGTTGAATACATATAATACTGATGAACATACCGATAATTCCATCATTGCAACGTATTTCTGCAACGGGTCATGGTACGCACGAATATTATCAAGCTCACGAGCTTCCAGAAGCTCTTGAGGTAAATATGCAGGAGGCAAAAGTCCTCGCAGATAGTGTATATCTCTCTCCCTTTCAGTAAACCCCAATCCTTTGTTAAACCTTGGATCTCTCAGAAGCTCACAGCCACTGTGGAAAGATTATTCAATAACTGAGATATATAAGCATGATGTGTATATATGTATACATAACTCCTATACGTTTGGGGGGTGTACCTTGCAACAGCACGAGCCCATGGAGTGACAAACTGATCGTCGGTGGCAGTATCCTCACCGTAAACATCTCTTGAGCTGCCTCTCAATGTGATCCCGTTGTGAGCCTGCTGACCAACCTCAGGCTCTGCTTCTCTAAGCTCTCTTAATTGGCTCTCCATTTCTACACGTAATTACTGCAAAATACACCCACACATCATACATACATATGCATACATGAAGTCTCACGGAAAGTGAACAGTGACGGTAATATACAGTAGATTCCTGATGTAAAACGTACCCCACTTCAAGAAAAGTATACTTGATAAGATTAAAACGTTTATATAGCGTAATCAATTAAACCAATTATCACACACACACACACACACGATTAAAATAAAGCCATATATTCAAAAGTAAGGACACAAGACGACAAGACGACAAGAATGCCGATCAAAACTCAACCTAACAAAGCCCGATCTATCACGTGACGTGAACAAAAACCACCGTTTGAGTATGTATCAAATCTACATTAAAACATACCCGGATTTACGCGGAGCTGAAAAAATCGAGGAAAAGCACCGGATTTACACGCGATTTCTATGAAAAACCGCGCAAAAACTGAAGATGCACCTCCGGAAACACAATATCTATATGAAATCAGATCGCACTGTGCACACAAGAATGGATCCTGAAGGCTGTAATAGGGCTATATACGCAGATCAAACCTCAGGTGTCAACTATCAACAAAGGCAGGTAAAGAAATAAATAAACCTGTTTAAAAAAGGGATTTCAAATTCCCGGCGTCAAATCACTTTGACGCCGTGTCATTGGATTCTTAGCCTACCAATAAAGCTCCTACGCGCTTCCACGTGGTTTCGGGGATAAATATAATAATAATCCGCCGGCATATCCGACTTTTACACTGACGGAATCTCCATCCGACGTGTCATCCACGTCATAAACGACACATCAGTTACGTGGAGGATTTGTCTACTGTCAAACGACAAGGAGGTTTTATTGCTTGTGAACAACTTTGAATACTAATGTCTTTCTTAGTTTTGGAATAATAAAACAATTGATCTACTCGTTGAATACACATTCTGCTTCAAAACTTGTTTACCTTGTGTGCGTGTGTGCGTGCTAGAGGAACCCCGTCTGTTTCAGGACTGCATTCCTCACTCGACTTAAATCCCGGCCCTTGAGAGTCCTGCCGGCACCCTCGAACACAGAGAACCTTTCAGTCTGGGAACGCGCTACCATCTCGTGTGGAGGCAGCTTCTCATCGTCGTCCTCGTCCTCCTCCCCCTCCTCATCCTCACCCAGTTCATCCTCAACGCGAGGGCTTCGGACCTTTTTACTGTGTTTGAGTATTCTCGACCAGTCGGGAACGTTGACCGGCGCAGACTGGTGCTGCGTCGGACTGCTCACCACTTTCCTCCCATTCTCGATCTGTGGTATCATTTTGGAGGCAGACGTGACCCGTCCGACACCCACAGACGTCCTGGACAGCCCGGAGAGTCCCAATCCGGAATCTCTGGGAATCCACTTCCTAGGACCGGTATCGAATTTCTGTACCACGGACCCGAAACCGACATTACTCTGAGGTAGCAGCGACAGCCTTGTCTGGTGGATTCCCGACATTTATGTCGATTCCCCATATGTCTTCCTCCTTGAATTCGCCTATTTCACTGCTGGATTCGAATGAATCGTTCACACCCAGTAACCGGTCGCGGCGGCTGGTGTTTCCCATTGCCATCCGGCGATCCCTGAGTACAGTGGAGAGCGTGAGATTCGCTCCCTCGTCTCTACCTTACTCATAGCAAAGAATTGGAGCTTGAATTACAACCCTATCTTGAATCTTGAAACAGGAAGAAACCGCTAGAAGCAGATCAAAACCGTCATTTACAAACCCCTCATAAAACCAACACTTAAACACTGGGGTTGATTGAAGAGCAAGCTTCCAACCTTTGCGGAGCTGTATAAACCCTAGAGGCTACTTGGCATTTTCCCAAATCGCGACATGCACACAAGCCAGCTTTTTTGGCCGTGCCGTGCCGTACCGGAGCAAGCCACCGGTTTCGTACAGTCATGGCTCACCCGTGCGAACACGTGGCGGGCGTGATCATGGACGCGTGGCATGTGACGTGTAGGTGGCAGCTTCTCTTCTTAATTTAGGGGGAACGGACAACGATGTTGGATTCATGTGTTTGTGTTTTATTAAAAGTTTTATTGAAATTAACATATGTAAATGTGTACGTAAATGCATTATTGTGTGTGGTGTGCACGGAACAGATTTTACACCTCACAAAATACTGACGTGTCAGATGACCTGGATATCCTGCGATCTTACATACAGACACGTACATGTATATGCTGTTTTACGTCACGAAAAGGCCTAATTTTGGTGACGCCATTATAATAGAATAATGAGGTCATGTTTTCATCAAGATACAGTATGGTATTTGACTATGTAGCTTTTCAAACTTTTGATTATTGGCATTTGGACATGTTCATATCATGGCATGACTGACATAAGAATTGACTTTATAACAGCCATTTAAATTCAACCCCACAAGTCCAAACACACTAAACACCATGAAGAACTTCGCTATTCTTCTCATTTTGCTCATCACATTTCAGCTATACAATGCACATTTGGGTACGTGTACAATAAATACAAAATACGATTAGTATACGGTATACTTACTCTCATTTCTTTTGCAGATACTACAGCTACAGAAGTATCTGATCAACAGGTTTGTATACACATACACTTTTGCAGAACACGCACGCAATCTAACAGGGTATAATTACAGGGAGATGTAATGGAGCTCAGAGGAGGTACCCGGAAACTGATGACAGCATTTCTACACGATTACAGCCCAATGGCAAACTCTCGAAACAATCCAACGCCAAAGAAGAAGAAGAATTAAACTATTGGATTTTTTATAATTTGATGAACAGTATTAATGAAAATTAGTATATTATTTGATTAATCCATGAATTAATCCTTATTACGCCGGCGATAAGCTTCCTCGTATTGCTTGGCCTTGTCGTATGTTCCCCTGAACATCTGATCTATATTGGGCACATCGTAATTCTGTGCTATGTAGATCCCCACTATTGTTCCTACTGTGAAGGAGAAAGAGGCCTTGAAGATCCCAAACATGGTTGCCCTAGCGTCCCCTGCTTTTTTGCCCTACATAAACCCTAGATGCATCTTGCCTTCAAAGTAAAGCTAAGAATATTCTTCGATTCCAAAATGAGTATATTCTTTAGTCTATTCTGAGGTTTAATTTAATTAGCGATTAGGTTTGGGTTTAGAGAAGTCAACATTTGCGTGTTGACGAAGACGGATGCGAGCGTCGGTGGAGCAGAACCGGCTGTTGTGATCTTGTTACGGCTTGCGGCTTCCATTGGCACAAGAGCACTGATTTTCTGTGATTTTCGGCTTCAATAGGCTCAAGAACACTCATTTCTTGAGGTAAGATAGAACAGGCTTCTCTTATGCGATTCTCTTAAAAGACACAAATTTTGCACTAAAATCCCTGTTTTACATCTGAAGATCTGCAAATTACTTCTGATCTTCATTACAGTAACAGAGTAGCCGATTCGCACTCCGCAGTAGTAATTCCCATGTAAAATGATCGGATGTAACAGACTGATGAATACTCTAGCGTATCCACTTTAGTCCAGTTTCTTTTAAAACCCAGAATGTTGAGAAATTGGATTTAGTAAATAATACTTGATACTTATTTTTCTTATTTCCATTGACCTCTCTATTACAGGTTGGAGCTGTAGATAAAATGAGCATATTGACATACAGGTGTGTGATCATTTAATAAAACAGAATGGATCAAGAAGTTTATTTACACTCATTTTAGAAAATAACACACACACACACAACTAATATGCGTGTGTTTGTTTGTCTGTGTATATATATGCATATATACACGCACACATATCTGTCAGATGTATGATTTTCTACTTTAAGAAGAAAACACACCATGTGGTGGTTCTATGCTAGTGCATGTATAAAGTATGACAACACTACTTTTATTATCAAGTTCCGTGCGTATGCATACGTATACATTTAATTTACGATGACACAATCAGGTAGTAATAAACACACAGAGACACAACACACACATGCACTATATATATACACTTCACAAACGTACAGTATGTATGTAACAAACAGACGCACATATACGTATAACGTGTCATTGCTGTAGGCCAACAATCCATCAACTCCATGCTGATGGGAAGAACCACCAAGAGTTTTCAGCAGTCAAGCAATTCCAAACGGGTTTAAATTATCAACCACGGTGCTCATTACGATACGAGCTTCTGAAAGTCGTGAAGCACACACGGAGTGCAACAAAGAGCTTATGCAGCAGCAGCTCAACTTTGATTACCCAAGATGGTTAGTTGTAGCTAAGCTTACTTATTAACACACACACGCACATGCTGTATAGAAAGCATCACTTATATTTTAAACGATTAGATGCCATATTGCCGCCTTTGAGTTCTAATTATAACGAGCTGGAGGAGAGGCTAGGAGTTTTATTGTTAAACCTTGGTGGTCCTGAAAAGCTGGAGGATGTGAAGCCGTTCTTATACAATCTTTTTGCTGATCCTGTAAGCTTTTAACTCTGATTGTGTTGATACATGCTAGAATTCAATACACATGTTCTAACAAATGGTTGTGCCAGGACATAATTCGACTACCCCGGCTTTTCCGTTTTCTTCAGAAGCCACTTGCCCAATTTATTTCAACAGTGAGAGCTCCTAAGAGCAGTGAAGGTTATGCTGCTATTGGTGGAGGGTCACCTTTGAGAAGAATAACGGATGAGCAGGTATTTCAGAGGTTTTACACGCACTTACGCTATCTATTATATGTATATTACATTGATAATTTGATCTCTACAGGCGGCTGCCCTTGAAAAAGAGCTGGAGTCCAAGTGTGTACGTTCGAAAATTTACGTTGGAATGCGTTATTGGTATCCATTCACGGAGGAAGCTATAGAAAAGGTTTTCTTTATTGCTAAAAGAAAATACATGTGTTATCATTTATAGTAATATATGATATAGCATCATTTAGTATGTCACTAACCATTGTGTTGTTGTGCTCAGATTAAATCTGATCATATCACAAGACTTGTCATTCTTCCATTATATCCACAATTTTCAATCTCCACGAGCGGATCAAGTCTCCGGCTATTAGAGGCCATCTTCCGGTATGTATATATTAGTGATATGTATCTACTACACACACACATTCATTTGCATGTTCTCTGTACACAAAAACGTGTTTTGAGTTTCATAATGACCAGGCAAGACGAATACCTTTCAGCCATGAAGCACACAGTTATTCCTTCTTGGTACCATCGTAAGGGATATGTGAAATCAATGTCAAGCTTGATCCGTAATGAGCTCTCGAAGTTTGAGAATCCAGAAGAGGTAGTGTAATGCATGTGTGCATGTCTTTTTCGTATGTATTCACTTTCGCAGACACACGCGCAGGCACACGAGAGTTTCTGACAGTTAGTTGCAGGTGCATATATTCTTCAGTGCACACGGAGTTCCTACTTCGTACGTGGAAAAGGCTGGAGACCCGTACAAGGGTGAAATGGAGGAATGTGTAGATTTCATCATGAACGATCTCAAACAGGACGGCGTAACCTGTGAACACACTCTTGCATATCAGGTTAGCATGTCTTTGTTAACATTTCAAGATTAATGCCGTTATATATGTGAGTAATTATTTCACTATTAAGATATATAATTACATATTGAGATGTGTTAATCTATACATTGACTCGATAACTTAACCCGCTATGAATATTTTTCAGAGCCGTGTTGGACCTATAGAATGGTTAAAACCATACACTGATCAAACTATCAAGGACTTGGGGAAGAAGGGTGTTCAAAGTCTCTTGGTCGTGCCGGTCAGGTGAGTGTTTTATTATATTCATACTATGTGTCCTGTGTGTGTGTAGATCCTGGAACTTAGTATTTGCCATACGTTTTAATGTAGTGCGAGAAACACACACACAAGTATATAAAAAGTCTTAATAAGTTAATTTATTCACAGTTTTGTAAGCGAGCACATAGAAACGTTAGAGGAGATAGACATGGAGTACAGAGAACTAGCATTGGAATCCGGTATAATGAACTGGAGACGTGTGCCTGCACTTGGTTGTGAACCTACCTTCATTGCCGATCTAGCTGACGCCGTTATCGAGTCCCTCCCCTTTCTCGGTCCTTGGCAAGATAAAATGAGCTCCATCGCTTGCGGTATTGTATTATATAGTCCTTTTTTGTTAAAATGTGTCGATGTTAATCTCTCTCTCACACACACATGCGCATTTTTATGCTTCTACACATATACATGGTAATGTATATGTATATATGTCCATTACGATTGCTTTATGTTAATGTTGCATCTTCATTCATTTTCTGCACATAACACATATTTAATGCTAATGCTAAACATTTAAATGTTTATACACATCGCTATGGATACATATCATTAACTTCATGACGTGTGTGTGTCTCTGTGTCTACATACACATCGCTATGGATACACACACACACACTCTCTCTCTGGAGTGAAAAGGTATAAGAGGAATAGCGTGTGAATATACTAAATCAGCTATAGTGTGCCACGTGTATGGGCCTTTTATCCCATATGAAAAGGCTTGGCCATGGCAGGGGTTATGCTATATAACTGCGATTAGGGTAACGGTTTAAATTACCCGTCCTTGATCGAGGGTGAGGCGGCAAGTCAATGACCGTATAGGGACGGCTTGTTGTGCTGACACTTGTATTAGGACACAAATCCAGTGGGGGTTAACAGTAATCCTTACTTTATAGGGTTACTCCCCGCTAATTTTTGGAGCCTCTCTTGAGGCACCAAATAACATTATAAACTAAAATTAAGATATATATTTAAAGAAATCATTAAAAATATAACATATACTTATATATACTAATTTATCACTTAAAAAATCTTTATTTTTTTAACTTCAAAATTAGATATATTAGTACTGTGTGAATCTGAATAACCTAGACCTTAAATTCCACGGTGAAGACAAAATTATGTCAGCCGTTAATAGGCTGACCTAAATTTAATTAAAAAACGTGAAGTTTAAAATGAAAAATGTAAATTTAAAATTTTTTAAAAGGATATATAAATAAATTTAAAAGCTTAATAATGATAATAAAAGATTTTTTTTGTTTAGTACAGATAAAGTTACAAATTTCAAAGATATATGATTAAGGTATCAAACTTGTTACAAGAAATGATTCACTTGTTATTTATAAACATATAATGACATTTGTTAGATGTAAATATAATTAAGTTAACTAATATAATTAAGGTTTTAATAATGTTAATGTGTGACTACGTTCATATTTCTCATCATCACATAGGGATAAGAACTGTGAGGATCCAACATAAACAGCAGCTTGAGAGGCCACTTGAACATCACTATGAATCCTACACGCCGCCCACGAGCGATCTCACGCGGGCGTATCGCGGCAGAAACGGCAAGTTATCCAGTAGCTCCTGTGCTTGCTTGACCTTCCCGACCCTCCCCAACACATCCACAACGCACACGTAGTGCTCCTGTATGGCTCTCACTCCGTGGTCCCTAACCATGGAACCAAAGTAAGCCCGCGCCAAGCTCACAGTCCGAGGTGGCTGCACGCCGTCAGCGCCCCGACAAACGCTACCGCGTTGGCTCTCACCCCCTCCAGATGCATCAAGTGAAACAGCTCGATCGCCTCCTCACCGCATCCCTTGAGTGCATACGCGCCTATCAGCGTGTTCCACGACACAACCTCGTTGCTCCCGGTAGCTTGTCAAAGACTTCTTTCGCCTCCTGCAGGTACCCATTCTTAGCAAATGCCCCCAGAAGTGTGTTCCACGCCCATATGTCGTGCTCCGGCATGAGCTGGAATGTTCTCCGAGATCCTCCCAGGTCCCCGACTAGAGAATACAGTAACAAGGGAAGTCCACATTGATATCCCCTTCCGAGTCAGGAAATCGAACATCTCCTTTGCTTGGATGGCATACCCGGCTTGGGCGTACGCCTGGAACAGCCCACTGTACGAGACAAAGTCCCATCTCGGCATCCACGACACCAACGTCTTTGCCTCGGTCACATGCCCATGCAGCGCGTACGCCGCGACCATGGTGTTCCAAGAGACTATGTCCTTCCTCGGGGCGGAGTCGAACATGAGCTTGGCGCAGTTGAGCTCCCCGTTCTGTGCATTCGCCGTCACGACGGTGTTGAACGACACCATGTCCCTCTGCGGCATCACGTTGAATATCTCCCTTACGGCATTCAGGTCCGACAGGAATGCAGCCAAGAGGCAGTTCCAGGAGACCAACGCCCTCTCCGGCATCCTGTCGAAGACATCCTTCGCCGAGACGTCTCGACGTTTGTGGGATGACCGTGTTCCACGACACGACGCTCCAGTAAGGCATTCTCTCGAATATCTCCATCGCTTGTGGCATATATCCGGACTGGGCATATGCAGAGAGCAACGCGTTCCACGACCCGAGGTCCCTCTCGGGCATATGCAGGAAGAGGTTCATCGCTCTCTTGGGTGCGTTCTTGTGTCCGAATGCACACAGCACACCGTTCCAGGCCACCACGTTTGTGCTCGGGCATCGTCTCGAAAACCCGTAACGACACGTCGAGACTCCCGCTCTCTGCATATGCCATGACCATGGTTCCCCAAGAAGCGACATCTCTGTTCTTCATCCTGACAAACATCTCCTCTGCTGTATTAAGCTGCCCAATCTCCAGATATGCATTCAGCATCGCGTTGGATGCAAAGACGTCGGGAGTTCCTAAACAGTCGTAGATCTCCTTTGCCTCGGTGACGTGCCCTTTCCGGGCATATGCAGTGATCATGATGTTCGTCGAGAATTCGTTCACCTCTGGCATTCTTGTGAGGAACTGCCTGGCTCCCTGCAAATGCCCGTTGTGGGCGATTGCACCCAGCATGATGTTCCAAGTGTATGCATTCCTGTGCTCCATCTTCTCAAACACGAAGCGTGCGTTGTCCATGCTTCCGCATGCCCCGTACATTTTGATGAGCAGGTTGGAAAGGTAGATGCTGTCGCGAGTGCAGAATTTGATACGGAGGATCTGATCATGGAGGTACTTACCCTGTTGTATGTCCTTGATGGATGCACAGCTGAGCAACAGGCGACCCCAGAAGCGCGCCTGTGATGAATCCAGAGCTTCCCGCCACCAGGAACCCTAAATCCTTAGGAATATTCGTATTTAAATATTGTATATACGTGTTAATGCAGAACTGATTTGTTTAAGGCTGTTTTGTATATTTTTCTTAGCTTATAAATATAAGATATATTGTTTCCCGGTGGTGTTAAGCAACTCTCTCTCTCTCTCTCTCTCTCTCTCTCTCTCTCTCTCTCCACACACACACACACACACACACACAACACATGTGGTTCATATATATATATATATATATATATATTAGGATAGATAAATAAATAAAGCAAAGAAATTAAAAAATAAATTGAACAGATTATGGAACATATTAAATCACATCACTAACTCACAGAATTAATGATAATTTCAAGTTTAAAATGTAAATTTAAAAATTTTAATTATTTTTAGTGGAATTTATATTAAAAATGAAATAATCTCAATTTTTTAAAACTAATAATGTGTTTTTAATACATAAGATGTGATATACGACATTACTATATAATACTTAAATTAAAGTACATTTAAATGTGTACACTATACAATATTAATAATAGAAATATTAACGAATAATATATAATTAAACAAAGAAATAAAAGCTATATATATAATAATTTTATAGAAAGATACAGTTTCTTTTGAAATTTAACATTACATTGTGATAATCCATAATAACCCAGACTAGAATATTATAAATCATAAACTTATATTCATAGTTCTTTATGTGTTAATCTTAATATTATTTCAAGGAGTAAACATCAGTAGGAGGAAAAGAAGCGTTGGAGTAAAGGGTGTATGTGCGTAAACTGCAGGGGCCTCATCATCTCATTATCTTCATGCTCCAAAAGGTGGCAATGGTGTAAGTAGCCTGGAGGTTTGGTGGGATCAATCCTGTACGTTGGATGCAAGTTAGGGCGGAAAACTACGTAGAACCTCGTCACGTGCAGTGGTAATACCACTGCTGTATCCTTTAGTCCACTTGATCAGCATCAGCTATGGAAAATAAGCCGATATTAAATATACTATGTATTAAAAATATATACACACAATACATAACGTTAACAGACACATAGTCTGCTAATGTGTTTTACATATATAGTACGGTTAATATGCGTGTGTGTGTGTATGAGAGAGAGCGTACAAACATGGAAATACATATTAACAGACACGTATCACACACATATACATACCTGCTCGTGGGACATCAGTATAACAGCTCCTCGGATCCGGGAATCTATGCACAAATGAGCAACTCCCATTAACATACCGATCAAGATCGAACGGCTGCTGTTCAAACACCACAAAGTTGACAAGATGAAGGTGCATTGAGTGAGAGTTAAACTGATCCAGGCTAATCCACACCCAAACCTCAGCCGAATAAAGCTTAATTATCTCCGTAACAGGGTCGTCGAAACGCAGAAAATCGCTCTGGGTAAGCTTAACTAGTCCACCGTCTTCAAAGATAACCAGCTGCCGCAATGGTCGTTGGTATATTCCACTCCAGTCGACCGTAGAGAGATCCTCCCCCGTAGTCCTGTATAAATCTGTATGGGGTTCATAATGCGTAGCTCCTCAGGTGTTGTATACGCTGGATACATACGGGAGCAGAGCGATCTCCCTCGCCTACAATGCGGAAAAGCATTACTGACTGATTAGCAGGAGGTCCAATGGGATACGGTGTAGGAGCCACGTTCAAGAGCTGTATACGTTGACCATACGTACACCCGAAAAGTCAACGAGGAAGTCCGCACGCTCGGCCACGCCCAATCGGAGTTGACTTTGTTGACTGGTATGTGCAAAAATGTCCGTCTGTGCCTGTTTTGATGAAGCTGAGTCCTTGTTGGTCAAACGTGAATAAGAAGAGTCGAGAGTTCGCTGCGTTGACCAACCTGAACCGGTAGATTGTAGGTTTCACTTCGATGTACGGCCAGATCTTACCGTTGACTATTACTGTGTCACCATCGTAGTCCGGACACCTGTATTAAAAACATAAGTATAACTACGAGAGAGAGAAGACAGGTGTGTGTGTGTGTGTGTAAACTTCTGCGTATAGATATATAAGACTCACCACTGAGATGTACAGAAGGATTTATGCCAACGGTTGGGTATTAATGGAGCCATCCTCGTAGAACGATTTGTCTTGTAGGATGAGTATACGGTATATTCTTGGTATCCACTGTGGTTCAAGGGTCGAAGATTCGATGACATATGCTCCAACCAGGCCAGCTGCCACGTTGAGTCTATTTATTCCCAAGGTGTGGTCGTGATAAAATAGCAGTCCCGGCCGTTGATCATTTGGATACACGTAATCTTGTGTATGTATGTTGGCCCGTGCTCCCCTGTTACTGTAACCTGCATTAATAATCAATAATCATACACATTAGCTCTCCGTGTGTGTGTGTGTGTGTGAGTGAGTGATAAAATTGATATAACACAATATATTCTCGTGTTCAGCCAGACAGTGTATGCGTGCGTGTGTGACTATACTTTGTAATATCATACAGATGATCCAAGTTGTTTAAATTAATATATCCAATATAAATACTAAACTAATTATAATAATAAATATTGTTTCATTCTTAAATGTCTATAACTACTTACCACGATTGAGGATGACCATCTGCCAGCCTTCAGTCTCCTGACCATGGTTATGAACAGTTATGGGGACATAACCTTGACGAGGATTTGCCCAGTCTAGGGACCTATAATATATAACTTAGATTATATTATTTATAAAACATTTATATTAAACTTAACAATATGCTGATTAGTTTAGAATTAAACTCAGATTATATCTATGTATGTTAGATTTTGTTTATAAAACAATTAATAATTCTACCTGTCAACTGGAAGCATGTGTTCTACGTCTGGGATGTGGTTTTCCCATCGGACAGTTACATTCACACCTTGTTGTGCAATGAGTGTTGGACCGGGGTAAACTGCGGTAGACTCCGAGGTCCCAAATGCATATAATGTAGTTGGTGGTAAATCCCTGTGTAGTTTCTGCACTCAATCAAATATATTATGTTAAATCTTCATTAAAATTCTTATGATACATCATGACAATGTATACTATTCATAAAATAAAAGTGTAATAAATATAAATTTAAATATTGTATCAATCATCCAATGCACTTATTAAAATAAACTAACAAACTAAAGATAACAAAAGAACTCTACATTCTGTGTGTAAGCACTTTGAAATACTTTACACACACACACACACACACACACACACACACACACACACACACACACACACGTACCTGTGTGATCTTATAAGCACCAATTGTGATAAAAGGAATGTTAGCAAGAGATATAATGGGCATTTCAGGAAGCTCATCAACATACTTCTCAAGTACCGGGACGGTGTTAAATTCAAACATACTTCAACTCCATTCTGGCAATAAACATTTGAAATGCAAAAGACAAATAAAAATATAATAACTAACATATTCATTTAGAAGTGAGTAAGTAAACACAGAGTTGAGTTTATATAAGACTTAACATAGTAATTAAGATTAAACTTAATCTAATACTAAGTTTGGTAACAAATCAGAGATTATATATCGAACATCCTGATTGGTTGATTAAATATAGAAGTTAATGTATTTGGTATATTCATATAAGTAATACTTCAGTAAATAACGCCTGATTGACCAGGATTTAGGGGTTTATAAACTACATACTCTCTCTCTCTCTCTCTCTCTCTCTCTCTCACACACACACACACACACACACACGCACGCACGCACAATGTTGTGTATATAACACACACAGCTTTTACAACCCAGACAATGAGGTGATTCTCTAATATCCACGCTCACAAGGGCTAACACTCATCTCTGAACACCCAACATGAGAGAGAGAGAGAGAGAGTATGTCGCAAATATATACAGTTATACATGGTGATGTTATATTTGACACTAAGATATATTTATTTTAATAATTTACGATAATATATTATGAACAATATATAAGAGTCCATGATTTCATTATGATAAACTTCAAAGCTAAAGAAGTCATTTTCTAAGCTATAATGTTACCATAACAAAAATGCCAGTGTCTTCTAAACCTGAAAAGTCAAACATAAAACGTAAGTAAATAAAAACACATACATACATATGCATAATTATTATATATCTGTGGTCATTGTTTTATGCATATAGCATATTCCGTGTGTGTGTGTGTGTGTGTGACCTCGTCATGTGATATGAAGGAACCAAGTAAAATCCTATATTAGGACATATAATCTCTAGCGGTATACATTGCTTCATAATGCATCCATTATCATGTCTGAAATGTACTGAATCATGGTTCAAAAAGTATATTATAAATACATAATCATTTATATTAAAGTAAGTATACTCATCTTGATACCCTCTATGTAGGTACATATAAATACAAATTAATATATACGAACGATTATAACTTGATGATTGTATAACATCTACTGGATTATAGCTGGAAAAATTATATGTTATATATATATATATATATATATATATATAGAGAGAGAGAGAGAGAGAGAGAGAGAGAGAGAGAGAGAGAGAGAGAGAGAGAGAGAGAGGAGAGAGAGAGAGAGAGAGAGAGAGAGACATTTGTGTAGAAGTTAAGTATACTCACATAATGGACACATATATCAAAAATGCATGTGTCTGTGTGTGTGTCTGTGTGTTGCAAACACACACACACACACACACACAGATATATATATATATATATATTATATATATAATATATATATAATGTAAGAAATACATAGATAATTATATATCAATGATCATACGTAGTACACGCATACATATGTACATATGTTGCATACACAGAATATATATAATACATTGAACCCTCTCCATTAAGGATACAAAGCTACCCTCTATACACACATATATTGTACTAGTTAAGTATACTTACATTGAAACCCTCTGCACGCAGGCACCTCAAATGAACTTCAATCCACTTTCCGCACGCATCCTCACCATGTTCTGCAATGCATTCATCACGCAGCCTCTTCGTATCCGGGCAGGCGCAGCAAATCTTCTTCTTCGGAGCCGCCGCTACTGGCGCCGATGAATTCTTCGATACATCACCCAATTCAGCTGCCGCCTTCTTACCATCGCTGCTCACTATCTGCTTCTCTGCGCCCATTCTTAAGAACCCTAAAAACCAGTTTAAGGTAACCCTACAATGAATTATGTTTACAAAAAATCAAAGATTCAATTTTCAAGTATTTAAGAACTATTCTCAAGAAATTTAATTTATATTTATTTATTTAAAATAAATCTTTATGTTAAGATATATAATCACATATTAGAAGTGTGCATAACGCAGTGTGTGTGTGTGTCTATATATATATATATATACAATATATATATAGAGAGAGAGAGAGAGAGAGAGAACCATTAAGCCAAATATTTAATTTTATTGATTATTAATTTCATTTTTGTTTATTAGAGTCAAATTTTAATAAGATAGTAATATATTAAAATGATTAAATAAATAAAGACTTTTTATTGACGAGCTTAAAAATAAATTCCCTATCCATGACCAAAACTTTGGTGTAGAGTGTATACAAACCAAGCTAGTGAAAAGTAGAGCACTGCGACATGGGCCTGGAGGCTTGTTTCCCCACGCTGAACGGACACGACGACTGCTGCGGCGGCGTGAGACAGTTGTACTGTACGCAGAAGGTGCACGTAGTCGGAAGCGGAACGGAGGACGGCAGGTTTATGTTGGCAATGTAGTTGTGCTGGAGGTAGAGAACCTGGAGATCCCCGAACACCATAGCGTCCACAAACTCCTGCGGAACTGCCCCAGAGAACTTGTTGTTGTTCAGGTAGAGCTTCTGTGCAACGCCAGCCCCCCGGAGGTTCGCCGGTGAGCTGGTTGTAGCTTAAGTCCACCAACGACGGTACCCCGCTAACCGAGGTCGCCCTCTTCAGCACCTCGACGCGGCCGGACAGCTGGTTACGCTGCAGAAAGAGACCGCTCATCTGGAAGCTGAAGATCTCCGGTGGGATCCCGCCGGTGAACTGGTTGAGGCTGACGTCGAGAAACACGAGCCGGGACAGCCCCTGGATGCCCTGTATTCCACCGGTCAGGGAGTTCTTAGAGAGAGACAGATACTCCAGAGTGCTGGGGAGCTCCGGAGTGATCCGGAAAACTTGTTTATCTGGAGATCGAGGTGGATAAGCGGAGCTGAGAAAGTCGGCAACGTCCCACGCAGAGTGTTATGTGAGACCGTGAGCGTGTTCAGGTTGGGAAGCCTGGCCACACCGGAGGGTATCTCCCCGGTTAGTGCGTTGAAACTCAGGTCCATTCCTTGGAGGCTGCAGAGGCCGGAAAACGACGCCGGAATGATCCCAGACAGCCTGTTTTTCGCCACACCGATAAACTGTAGATCCTTGAGTTGGCCGAGAGAGTCAGGGAGGCTCCCACGGACTTGACCCGGTACAACGGTGAGAGTTCGGAGGTAACAGAGTCTACCCAGTGCCGGACTGAGTGTCCCTCCCATGCCTGGTGTTCCTGCCAATCCGCTCCCAGGCTGAGCATCGTGACATGGTTTGTGCCCCCTATCGACCAGCATATGACGCCTGTGAAGTCGGTGCATGGGTCGCGGTTGAAGTCCCAGCTGGAGAGGAAATTGGATCCGGGGAGGTCGTGCAGGTTGTTCTTTATGTCCCTCAGTGCCGATACCTCGTTCGGGTCGAGCCACATTGCTGCTGAAGTGTGCCGGACAAGTAACAACTGAAGAATGAGTATCCATAGTGATTTCTTCATCTCCAGGACTCTCGGTGGTTAATGGCTCGTGTGCATCTAAATGGTCTGCAGTTAGGAAAGAACAATGCATTACCTTGAGAGGCCAACTGTAGGTTTTAAAGACTCTGCCTTCAGCGTGAAGTAACCAGACAGATGAGGAATCCAATACACACTGCCAGATGGATAGATAAGAACAAAAAGAGAGAAAATGTACCTCTAGAATAAGAGAGAACTTCGTATCTCGTGCCGGAATGTGCTGAGAATCCTTACTGGTTCTGGTGTTGCACTGCAGAAGAGAGAGAACGAGCAAGCACAAGGAAGAGAAGGGGAGGTGCATAGAGCTTACTTATTGGGAGATTTCTCACTTGCAACAGGTCCCAGTTGGAGTCCACTATTTCCGATCTGCACTCATTTCGGTGTTGTTTTGTTTATTGTGGTGTGTGTAATGAGTTTGCTTGTTGCACAGGGAAATGTATGATTGAATCTACTAGAAAGAAGAATACTGTAACAGCTAGAAACAGGGGAGAAATGGTATTAAGAAAAAAACAGGCATTTTTCTGGATTTGCTAAGTACTGTAATGTCTGAATATTAGTTAAAAAAACATTACACTAAATGTCTGGGAACATCTGTCTACGTCAACGTCTTTGTTGCGTGCAAGGGAATTGAACCTGGCACTCGAGTGTGTGTACACGTGGCGCTTTTCTCACTGGTGGAGATCTAACCTCTGGGGGTTTTACACACGAGGTAAAATCTATTTAACTAGTTGACATGAGTAGTCAGCGTGCCGTTTGTTGATACTAGTTACCGTTACTACTATAATTTACTTTAACAAATATAGTTAAGTATATGCTAGGCATATGCTCGCAAAATATTTTAAGTTAAATTAATGAAAGAAATTTGATAATTAATATATTTTTATAAGAATAAATGGATAAAGCATTAAAATAGAATTAATATGATTCATTACTTATATTAAGTTAATGAATTTACATATAAATATAAATCGCATATTTATGTAAATAATGTTTTTAAAAATGAAATTTAAAATAACATAGGAAATATATAATATAAATAATATTTTATACATAAAACTTAACATACATTTATTGTATGTCAATCTGTGTTTGTTCACCTACCTCCCTACAATTTCTTAAACTATATGTACACATTTTAATCTTAAACATTAAACTTGCTTTAAAATAAATTACTTATTTATATTAATAAATAAACAAATAAAATATTATTCAATATTATTAATGAATTTTTTATAACTAGGGTTTGTCAACCCTAAGCAGTTAGGGCGTCGCTTTTGTTTTTTTTTTTTCTCATTTGGTATTTCAAAATTATTCAAGGCAGGCAAGGTTTTAGGCAAGCATGGCAAAGCGCAAGAGCACGGACAGCCCCGATACGCCTCCAGGCAAGCCCAAGCGGACCAAATCCGTCTCAATCCTCACTCGGAGCTCGGCTAAGAACCGAAATGAGGCAGAATCCCAGGTACCCACCAGCTCCAATCCCCGAGAATCCCCTCCCCGTGAATCCCCTCCCCCACGAATCCCAGCAGAAGAATGAGAGGACATTCGCAGGAGGAGGAAGAAAATGCGAGGCAAGCTCCGTGCTTCGGAGGCTCCGAGGATGCCACCTCTCAATCGCTTGTTAAGCTTAAGCGGCAGGTTAAGTACTTTGTTAATCAGATCAAGAGGGAGCGCAATTTGATCGATGCGTACTCCAACGAAGGCTGGAAAGGGCAAAGGTTAGCCCTTGCAATGTATTAGGTTTTATATTTGGTGTTTAGGTATTTGGGTTTTTAGCCTTAGTAATATATTCTTTGCTTGCCAGTATGTCTAGCGTTAGCGATTTTAGCTTGCACATATATCTATCAGTCAAGCAGGAAATGCTCAGAATTGGCATTTGCATATATATATATATATATATATATATATATATATATATATATATATATATGATTAAAATTAGTCGGACTAAACAAGTCTATTACGAATTTCTCATTTATAATATATCAATTTACAATGCCTGTTTATATTGTTGTATGGTGTCTGTCTGTCTGTCTGTCTCTCTTGTTTCTGTGTGCATGTTTTGTCCACATACATCCATGGAGTCTGACGTACCGTGTGTGTGTGTGTGTGTGTGTGTGTGAGAGAGAGAGAGAGGAGAGAAGAGAGAGAGAGAGAGAAAGGGAGTACTTATTTTATTGTTTGTTTAGTCGGGAGAAAGTCAGGCCGGAGAAAGAGCTGCAAAGGGCAACAGCACAATCATAAAGCTTAAGCTAAAAATACGCCAGGCAATGCAGGAACTCGATACTATCAGTTCGGAAGGCTCCATTCGAGACTCTGCTTTTGATGAAGATGGACAGCTCGATTATCAGGAGGTGTGTGTATATGGGTGTGGTGTGGTGGTGTGTTTGACTTATACGTTTTTCAGATATTTTGTTGTAAATGCCAATCACATGATACTGAAGCGGACAATGATATCATACTTTGTGATGGGGCGTGTAACCGAGGTTTTCATCAGAAGTGCTTGAATCCTCCTCTGGCAACAACAGATAGTAAGTTACAAACGCATGTGTACGCATATTTCACTCGGACATAGCATGCATGTCTTCATATTTAATTGTTCATTGTTATAATAGTTCCTCCGGGGGATGAAGGGTGGATGTTCCTGCTTGCGACTGCAAAGAAGACCTTGTAGCCGAGTTTAACGACTACCTGGGAACCGATTTTGATATTGAAGCTAAATGGGAGGTAATACTAATAATTATGTAGTATTGATTATATAATTATGCTAGCTATAATACTTCGATGGTAGTCACAGGCAGTTACTGGTGTGTGTGTGTGCGTGCGAATACTATATATATATATATATATATATATAATATATATATATATATATTATATATATAATATTATATATATATTAATATATATATATATATATATAATATATATATATATATAAATGCATACATACATACATACATACACAGACACATGAAGACAATATGAAGGATATCAGTGATGGTGTATATAGGTTTTTAAGATTATCACACTTTTTTATTATCATCTGAAGGGTTGTGTATGAGTGACAATCTGATATATAGATGTTCTACGATAAGTCTTTGGTTATGCAGCAATTCTTTCCGGAAGCAGTCGAGCAGAGTAATAGCGTAAATGCGGACGATATAGTGGATGGAATTCTCCACGAGGATTCGGACGATGATGATTATGATCCAGAGAACAAGGAAGACAAGCAAGAAGCAAATGCCAATGAAAACACTAACGGTCACAAAGTATGCGTTTAGACAACTATGGGTGTGCGTGTGTATGTATGTCAATGTAGACATATTTGTGTGTGTGCGTGTGAGAGAGAGAGAGTATATCCCCACGTATGTATTCTCCCTAACATTAAGGGAAATTGTGTGCAACATATTGTAGGCGTCCTCATAATATGCATACACATACATCTGATACTTATTTATGATCAGGAGGCAAGTGACGAATCTACCGATGGTGATAAAGATGAAGAAGACAACTATGAGGATTTGACGTCTCCACGGATTTGTCACGCGAAGAACCACTCTGGAGCTGAAGATGTAAACGAAGATGGTGATTAAGCATAATGAGAGTGAAGAACAGAAGGAAGGCGAAGAGCAGGACAAGGTATCGTGTGCTTGGCTGTCTGTCTGTATGCATATGTCTATGTCTATGTATCTGCATGTGTATGTACAATATACATTCAGAAATGTAAATAATTGTATGCAATATATCTATGAATACATTTGCATTTATATATGTAAGTCTGTACAAAAGTGCATTTGTATAAATATACACACATACATACATGTATGTACTGTGTGTGGATTATATTACTGTATGCTTATGCTTGTGTTAACAGGAAGAGCACGAAGAGGTCTCTTTCTTATGTTTATGTTTTATTTTAACAGGAGGAAAAGCAAGGTGAAGAACATGCAGAGGTACACTAATGGTTTCATGCACATACACATAGGAACATACATACATACAAGTGTGTTTAAGGAATGTATGCGTGCGTGTTTTATTATTTTATTGTTATGTTTATGTTTTCTATGTTTTAATGGGTGAAGAACAGGAAATTGTAACTGGCAAGAGGAAGCGTAATGAAGTCGATTACAGAAGACTTAATGACGTGAGTAATTAACTTAATATAATATGTGCTTTTACAGAACTTAATGTCGAGAGTAATTTTAATACAATAAACGTTTAATACATACTGTACCGGGAACGTCATTTTGTATTAATTTAGGGAGGTTATTAATTTATAGTGTTATTTTATTTATATTCGTATGTATGCCAGTTTAAATGAATTAATAGAGGTTATTAATGAAAATAGTATCTACTGTATGTCTATCATGTATTATGCATCATAACTACAGTATTTTAGTAGTCTACATAGTGTAAGCATAATACATAATTTAATACAGTACATTGTACATTTACATCTATACAAGTTCACTAGTATATCAGATATACTAATATACGATATAATCTCTAAATTAAACTTTATTTAATACATTATTATGTATATACTAGCATACATACAAGTGTAGTAATACATTTGATATACATATGATTTTAGGAAATGTTTGGACTTACGGAAGAAGAAGTACACCAAAGCGAGGATGAAGATTATGGAGGACCGATTGGACGGCAGTCAAGGAGAGTTAGTAGTAATGGTGGATTGGAGTGTGATGATAAGTCAAAGAGAATACCCGTGGAAGCTGTACAGGTATATACGTATGTATTTATGTATGTATATTCCTGTGCATATGCATAAGGGAAATTTCATATATACCCATGAAAGTTTCGATACCCCTAAACTTCAATTTTAAAAATTTGAATATATTGTATAAAAACGTATTAGTCTAAATTTATCTTCAATATATATATATATATATATATAGAGAGAGAGAGAGAGAGAGAGAGAGAGAGAGAGAATTACTCATGAACTTCATATATTTCAATTTCACAATTACTGGCGAATCAAATATATATACTACAGCACATATACAATTATTATAATTATAGATTTTGGGTTATATATGTAAATATGGATGTTCAGGGGTACATATGAAATTTTCCCGATATAATATATGCTGATTTAACTGGTTTATGTAGAGATTACGTGGAGTTTTTGAGGAAAACCAGCTCCCTTCGCGGACTGTAAAAGAAGATCTGTCGAAGGAACTTGGTCTTTCCTACAGAAAAGTAAGTATTTTTAATATATTATTTTTTGCATGTATAAGCATATTTCTTCCTCTGGATGTTTTCATGCATGTGCCTGTGTATTTATATTGGTGTATACTTGCATGTATACATAGCTATGTCTAAGTTTTATGTAGCATCACCGCTTCTTTTTTTTATAAATGCCAATATATATATATATATATTATATATATATATGAAATTATATATATATTTTGGGGTTTATATACAGGTTGATGTGTGGTTTAGGAATGGTAGAATGCAAGCTCTAAAGACTCAACGAACGAGGCCATGTAGGTTTGATTGGATTAAACTATGCACCTGCGTGTTTGCATATCTACTTGCGTCTTGTTGAGTATTTAGGATTTAGCGATAGTGATTAGAGTTAATTAAATATTGTTTTGGCACAGGTTGATGTGTGGTTTAAGAATGTACGAATGCAAGCTATAAGAAGCGGTTTAGCTAAACCAACAAGGGTAAGGTCTAAAAGGGTAAAGGGGCATGAGGAGAACGATTTACTGCTGGGCAAATTAAGTGAGGTAGAGTTTAAACTACAGGATTTAAAGAGGATAATGGAGGTGGCTAAGGTTAAGCACACGGAGGAAAGGGTTAAAAGGGTCATTTATGTACCTGTTTCTGCACAAGTGGTGGAGAAAGAGGTATGTTAGAGTTTTTCCTGATTTTTTTAAAACATTTTTCTACTAATTGATAACACGCGTGTTTGTGTGTGTGTGTGTGTGTGTGTGTGCGTGAGAGAGGAGAGAGAGATGTTGGATACAAATACAAACATTACGCACGGATCAACCGGAAAATGTACAGTCGGGGGATGTATATGATTGTGTATTTATATCATGTATATTCAATGTTAAAAAAAATCTCATATTCCTTTAAAATATTCTTTAAAGTTTCAAAAAAAATGCTCAATTTAAATACGGTTTGGGATCGTTAGATTTAATTGCTATAGAAAGTTAAAAAGGTTAATATAAACAAGGGTAAATTTATATTTAAACTTTGCAGTTTAGATATTTATAAAAAAGATATAAAGTCTAGATATTTACAATTATATCCCTATATTAAAGAAGAAGAATTATTTACTATATATATATATGTAACAAATATTATAACATATAATGTTTTAAAAAATATATCAATTAGTATATCTTAACATATGTTTTATCGTATGAACATATAAGATACTATTAAGATATTCGACATTTTTATCATAAATTTTTTAAATAGATTTAAAACTGAAATAAAATATAAATGTATTCTTAAGATATAGTACATCATTATTAAACATAGAATATTATTAGAATATTCTAACATTTTTTTATTTGTTAAAGAACTGATAACATATTTAAAGCACACCACACAGTCACAAATAATTTAGACACGCATACATATACATATTATATTTTCAAAACATTATATATATGTATATATAGCAAATAATCCATCTTATTTAACGTAGATAAATATTCAAATTTTATAAAAGAGATTTATATTTAAAAGGGTACATAGGTAAATTTAATAAATTTGATGGGTGGGATTATAAATTTCTATTGTGTCAATTATGAAAGAATCTTATTTAATAAAATAGAAATGTATTATGTGAAAATCACACATATAAAACCATGCAATAGGGTGTAGCATAATATAGTCATATTAATTTGTTTTATGGGAGATTGAAGTTAAAACATTATCATATCAATTGAAAGAAAAATTAATATCTAAGTTTTATACGAATGGTAAACTGTTATGTCACATGTCAATTTTTAATTGGTTAATATGACATGTATTAATCATTTCTTAATTAATTATTCATGCTCTAAACCATAACAAAGTTATCATTATCACCAGGAAAAAAGTTGTCTCTTTTTAAAAAATTTAATATTAAATAGTTTATATGATAAGAATATTCTAGTTTCCTTTTTTATAATGTATATATGTATATGTGTGTGTACATACATACATATGTGTATATATATATATATATAAATATATTATAACTTTAAAGATTTTAAATATTACTTTTTTATTACATGAATAGTTTATATGATGTAATATTTATATACTAAAACATAGCATGTCGTATGTTTTCCGGTTGGCCGTCAAAACAAAAACATATCACTTTCAGTTACATGTGCAAACAAATGCATATTTATTAATTTTATTTATTTTTATCATTTTCACCAGGATTATCATACACACACGTATATATATACATGTATAAATATATAAATGCAAAAAAATAAGATTTTTAACTAATGTTGGAACATACCATGCATAATGTTTTTGTTTTTCTCTTAATTCTTTTACATAATTTCCTACATTAGTAAATTTGCTTCTAGATGCTTTTAATTGAACAAAGTGTGTGGGAGACTTCATCATGTACACATATATGTGTGTACACACACGTATAGAGAGAGACAATGCATTTCCCATCAATTTACACAAACTATATATACATCAGGTGAGAATATTTTCCATATGTATATACAAGTGATTCAAACACATAATGTCCAAGAATGCACACACATATATATACTTGGAGGATGTGTAAGATGACATTGTATCTTTCTTTGTTCAAAATGTAAATAAAATCGTGAGTTTTGTTTTCAAAACTTGCAAGTTTCCTTTTTTAAGTTACTATCTTGATCATGGCACCTCTACTGCTTTGGATCCATGCCGAGCTCACTGGCCAAATTGTTCAAGTTGGCACGTGAGATACGTTTCAACTGTGCGGGGGTGAGCTCGAGAGTTCCAGCAGCAATGGAGGACGGAGACGGTGATGGAGGGTGTGGTTCTGCCACCGGCAGATCGGAACAATCGAGCTCCCGCCGGTTTGCCATGCTCCGCAGACAGCCGAGGACTTCAGACGTCACACGGTTCTTCAGGGCCTCGTCAAAGAGAGTGACATGCAGCCAATGGGTAGGACGCCAAAGTGAACATTCCTTCGTAGCTCCTTCAGCGTCCCGTTCTTGAATATCGACTTCTCGGAGCCGAGGCAGATGAAACTGAAATGCAGCGTCAACTCTTCCACAATGTCGGGGAACCATTGCCCAGCCACTTGTACGCTCATAAACTCGTCCTCCGAATGCTCATGCCTCTTCTTGTTCGTTGTAAATTGCACACCGATCATATGCAGCTTTTGCGCTGTCCCTGAATATCACCACAGCATGACCCTCCCAAAGTTCCAGGCCCAAGGTACGAACATGACCCCCGAGTTGCAACCCAGGCCTCCCGCCACAAGGCGTAAGTCCGGGATCTTGTAGAACATCTCCGACGCCAACGCAGTTATCATCAGCTGCCCTGAAATATCCACACCACCTCGGGCAATCACCATGGTTGAAACGCGTTCACAGAGCCAGCCCATCTCTCCCAATTTATGCCAGGCTCCTCAAGCAAAGTTCGGCAGTAGGACACCCAGGGGAGATATCCTTCCTCCTTCAAAATCACTCCTTCATGCTTCCAACAAACTCAAGGTAAATCCGCTCCAAGTACTTTGTGCAAAACCTTCCCTGCTCGTCCTGTCCCATTCCAGTGCATACCGTGGGTCCATGCTGGTTATATCACAGATACGGGGACAGCGACCCTTCATTCTCTCCCCCAGGTATCTCTTCAAGCTCGTGCGGATCGCGCTGATATTTGGCTGCTGCGAAGGCTTCCAGAACTTCCTGCCATTCCCTTCGTCTGCCAAGAGTTGAATGGCGTCTCCCCAGGCCACCCTTGTTCACAGCTACTTGCAGGCAAGCAGTCTCGAAACAGCAGACAGAGAGGAAATGGATGCCACAATACTCCTCAACGTCACGCTTGCGAGCAGCAGTTGCCAGGGGATCGTGGTTCAGCTTCTCAGGTGCCTCAGCAATGGCAGTAATAAGCCTGTCCTTCATCTTCTGTAATGCTTTTGGACAACCTTCCATGTAGTATTCAATTCCATCGTCGTTGGCTTCCTCGAACTGTTCGACTAAGGCCCAGATCACCTTGCGTCTCCAAGATATAACGCTATTTAAGTCTGCCCTCCTCTCCTCGTGACTTCTTCACATCCGTCTTCTGCGCTCCATCGACGATGAAGACAAACTCCTCGCCCATGTCCTCCCTCGAGTTGAAGAAATCCTTGATGTCGCTCAGCGATTCTTGGAAGCTACTTCTTTGACACCGCCGCTGTAGGCAAAGAGAAGCGCACTTTTGAGCCACGTAAATACCGAGGTCCGGCACCACTCCATGCTCCAGATACAGATTAGCCTGGTAGTGCTGGGAAGAGTCTTGTACAGAACGCAAGTCTTGTACAGCTCTTTGGGTCCAACCAACTGTAGAAAACCCACTCTCTTGTTGCTCACCAACCGAGAGACCCCGACTAAGAAACCTTCCAGCTCAGAAGAACCGATGAAATCAATCTCCATCAACCTGGATCTTCCATAATCGAGATCGAGATGTGGCCGCGCCCGCTTGGACGACCTCTCAATCTGCCCCAATCCGCGCTTGAAACGCATTGAGAAATGTCTAGGGTCACTAAGTTAGCCCTAAACCATGCGCTTGCATCCACAAGGGCATACTGCTGATCTGCAAAGTTACATGACTTGTGACTTTTTTGGAAGATGATAAGGCCACTGCTATGAACCTGAGGCTCCTTTACGAAAGGCCATGAGGAAGTCACCAACATGTTCAGTTTGTAGGAATATAAATGCTTTTTTCCAAGCCAAAACACATATTTTCAGCATATTCAAAGTATATTCACACAAGTTTCAAATACAAATTATCCAAGCGCCTGTTGAAGTCTACATAAACCTCTGAAGGTGCGACCACTTAGGCACCTGTCTTCTTTTATCTGTAATGAACAACGAACCATCTGAAGTTGAACCTAACCTACACACAGGAAGAGGAACGGATGTTGTCCCGCTCTTCTTGAAACTTCAGTGTGGGGTCGGGGTCGGATTGCTATCATTGGACTGGCTTCAGAAGAGAGTGTTCTTGGTGGGTGGTGTACAAGATAACGTGGTAGCAAGCATTTCATAGGTTGCACTCTTATTCACTCCACTCACTGTTTATTGTACATTGTAAAGTGTCTAAACCCAGCTCACGTTCCCTATTGGAGATGGAGCTAATACCCCCGTGCCTAAGGTCTTGGATAATCTGTCACATGCAATACTTATCTCATGCATCGGAGCCTCCAAAATGGTTGATTGTTAGCTCGAAAAAATACCCAAAAAACCCACTCATGCAGCATTTTACATCCTGATCAAGAGGTATGGTTGTCTCTATTACGAGTGCATATCCTTCAATGTAAGACGACTTAGAAACAGTCCTGCTTGCCACAAAAGCCTAAAGCAACCATGCCTCACTTAGCAACCTCCTAGCTGCCATATTCAGCCACAAAGCACTAGTTCCACATTGCCCATGTAGTGGTAAATCCAGCTATAAGCAAATGGATTACTTAACCATGAGTTTTGCCCATTGTGAGCACATCCTACTCTCGGCATGGCCTCACAGGCCTACCCTGTGGAACCAACACAGAACCACTGTGTTCAATACCACTGTCATGTCCATCTTTAGAAAACCCATCATGAATGAAAATCTTGCATAATAAACCATAACTAATACTCCTTTGGATTTCCCATTCTCTAGAGTATCATGCATCACACATTGTGGCAGCACAAGACAATTCTTGCCTTGCACACTATGAAACTGTGCATGCTGCATGTCCATGCTGTCCTGGCATTATTGAGATCGAGATGTGGCCGCCCCGCTTGGACTAACTCTGAATCGGCACCAAAGAACGCATTGAACCCTGGCAAAAATGGACGGCCAGGATCGTCCAAGCTGCAGTTTAAGAAAGAAATACAATTAAAGTAAGGATAAAAAACCAAAACTTCTAAACGTAAGCATGATCCATTCATGTTTTTTGTAGCCGAAGATTCCCATTTCTTGCAAACTAATTTGCAGCCATTTTGCAAACGCCTACTGGCAGTTGGAAGACGCTACATTAGCCTTGAAATTAGCCCAGACGGTTAAAATTAGCCCACACTGATCATCGTTAACAACATTACTGATTACTACTACCACCCCCTCGCTGACCGATGTTGCACCTCCTATACCGGTGTTACGCTAAATCCCGAATCTTTGGGAGCGAGAGGTGATGCCCAGCGAAACCAAAGATCAAATTTTCTGAGTTGAGTTGTGTAGGTTGCTCAAACCTTTTTGCTCATGCAACCTCTTACGGAACCTCCAAGCTTCTTCAAAGACTTGGCATCAAAACTCCTCGAGGCATCCATTCTCGTTGGTGTTTGATAATCACACTTGTGATACTTAGTCGATGTCTCGGGACTGGAGCGCTAGTGATCCTCGCACTCGAGTGTAGTAACATGCCCTGAATGCATGTTCAGTATGCTAAGGTAAGTTCTAGGTGAATCTAGACTAGAGCCAAGCCAAGTCTAGGTGTGTGGGAACTAGTTCTGGGTGAGTCCGGGCTAGCCCAAGATAGTTAGACCAAGTCTGGGTGTGTGGGAACTAGTTCGGGTGAGTCAAGGCTAGCCGGCGGCAGCCAGGCCAAGACTGGGTGTGTGAGAGCTAGTTCTGGGTGAGTCCAGGCTAGCCCACGGCAGCCAGGCCAAGACTGGGTGTGTTGGAGCTGGTTCTGGGTGCAGCCAAATTGCAAGAGAAAGTTAGCCCAAGGCTGGCAAAGTAAGCCCATGGGTGTCTACGGCTAGGCCAAGGCTGTTTGAGCTTGAGCTTGACTCTCTAACACCGGCCTAAGAACAAAAAGGAGGCATTTGCGGTGCGCGACGAGTACAAAGGGGCTGTGAGAGATTGGGACAAATAACGAGAAAAAGGAGTGTGGGCTGGCTCCTCCCTCATCATGCTAGGTGACACCATACCCCTCTCCTGCTGAAGTGTGGGTATGGTGGAAGCCCAAACACGGTTGCCCATAAGGGGGTGGTACCAGCAAGGGGGGGTATATGGGGGAGGCCGGGCTGGGGAGTGCTAGTTCTCCAAGCCTATTGCTGAGCAGTGGTAGCAAGCTAGACATCGTTGGAAAACTCTCAACATGAGCTACAGTGTGGAAGTCTTGAGGTGTAGGTGTTTTGTATCTTTTGTATGTCACGCCAGATGGAAAAACAGAGTGGCAAACAAGTGTCTTTATTGGCACTTTTAGGTGGAGGTTTTGGTGCGAGTTCCATGCACCCTTCAATGCCCATAGTTGAGATGGTGATCAACATATATGTTACATGTTACTCATATTAGAAGAAAATCAGATCGTGCGATGAGCATGGCTCCCTGAAAAAGAAAAAGCTATGTAGCATTGTCACCAGTGCTAATGTCACCTCAAATCACCATTACCCACAAAGACCTTATGTTAAATAAGAGATCTACCAGTGCAAGGTTGAGTTTTGTAGCATCAACTCAAACTTTAACTACCAACTGCTAGACAAAGAACATGTCCATTGAGTTTATGTGTAAAATGAGGATGGAACTTGTACATCCTACCTCATAGCATGGTGTTGTGTCCTTACATTGAAGACGAAGGTGGTAAAGAGGTGTGGGTAACATAAAACTTCAGAAAGCATTAAAAGAGCATGTCAACACCACTCAGTATTACATCATCAATGGCTAATACATGATAATAACAACCCAGTGTCTCTTGAAAGCACATGATAACAATGACATGGCCAACAAACTTGGTGGGGCTATGTGAGAAAGTAATAAAATGAGCCACCAACCATTATAGCAACAAGATATGAGAGAAATCCAACACATGGCAAATGTGACAAAACCTTAGGAGACCACTCAGAGCCATAGCAGGGATAAGCAAAATGCGTCATTCGGGGTAAGAATGTTTATCAACAAAATTTATCCCATCCACATTTTGTATTTGTATGCCTATTCTTTTCTATTTATAAGCTAAAGATATTGTTGTTGTGGACTTTCCTGAGGTGGGTGGAAGTTAGAACATCATTCCTAATGATGCTGATTTCTTGCCATAAGGATGAAGTGTTCAATAAGTGGGTAACCATCATGAGAATTTTTATGGATGAAACACTCAAGGGAATGAAGAAGAAGCAAGCACATGTCGAGAAGCTAATCACTTTGAAGAAATCAAGTAAGTTGGCGAGTCAACAGCTGTAATATCTTTGAAAAAAGTCAACATCGATTTCAAGCTCACATTGTTGAAGCCCCTCAACATCCAATAGTGGAGGAGATGTGAGCACTAACAGATTTGGTACTCAACGGCAAGTTGTAAATAACCTTGAGCATGACCACATCTTCTTTTCTTATGAAGGCAATGAGCTGAAGTCAATTAAGCATTTGAAGATACATTGCCATAAACTCTAATGGACATTGAGCTCAATATACAAGGAGGCCAAGGATTATTTGAAGGTGACTAATGATATGTAATGGTTAGACTTGGGGGCAAATCTAGCCAAGAATCTCCTACACACAAACATCAAAAAGGAGAACATAAGTAGGGCTCTAACCCAGCCATGACACTTCAGAGCTGGCCCTAATCAAAGTTGGTCTTTAGCTAGGGCTGGCCTCGACAGGGCCAACAATAATTAGTGTTTTGACCCATTTTTAGTACATAAAGTATGTAATTTTTGGAGGTTTTAATTTTATTATATATATAGTTGTTCTATTTACTTATGGGTATGTATCCTTTTATCAATCCTTTGCCAGGGTGGCAAACACTTTACCCTTGTCTAAATGTTTAATGGTACCCACAATACTTTGAATAATTTTGAGAGATGACATCATTGTTCACCATGTAATGCCAGCAAACATTTCATGTTGTAGCCACGTGGCCTGAGAATGGCTAGGGGTAAGGTTAGGGTTAGGTAACAAAGACCACGAGGCTGGCCCTAGCCCAAAGGCATCGGGTCGGAGCCCTAAACATAAGTGTCACCCCTCCTCTTATGAGCAGAGAGGTGAAGTTGATAAGGGTTGACACCATTGTCCATGACAAGCTCTACATCATACTATAGTTAGAGTTGGATATCTTTTGAGGTGTCATAATTGCCTACATGAAGGCTTTCTAATTGTTCATGATGGATTTGAAAATACTATTGTTGCCCATCCATAGAGAAAACGCTCAAGGATCTAATTAACAAACTTGGCCATGCGAGCACCTACACTAAAGGGATCTGCTTTTTGCTGTTTGCTAATGTAACCAACAACTTCGCAGTGAACTTACCAAGAAGAATAAGCACTACAAGATTGAATTTTACATGAATGATTCCAGAAGTTTCATTATCAAGAATGCACCAAAGAACTTTAGCCTTTTAGACAAGTGGAAAGGCATCTACATTCACTAGGATTTGCCCACAATGACTCGTGCATTGCCATCCAAAAGAAACGCATTCAGCAATGTAATTTTTGTGGACATTATTGTTGTGGCTATACCCAGTATCATGGACCTAGTCAAGGGTCCCTTTGGGTATTTGACTATTGTACCAAAGGGTCTGTGTTGAAGAAGTGCTACATCTAGGAAATGTGTCATAGTTTTTACTATGACTCAACCCTTTACTTTGGACGTTGACTGTTGTTACCTACTGTACTATGTTGATAAGCCCTAGTATAGAAGAAACAGGCCCGCTTAGTGCACTTGGATATCTAGTGATGGTCCGGCCGGGTGTCATTAGGTATTTGCAAGAAACTCTGGGCGAAGCTAGCACTTCCATCTAAAAACTCTTACCTTGGTTTTCGTGTCCCGGTTGGATTAATGGCTAGTTCCGGTGAGTTCGGCATGTCGGATATGCTTAGAAATCCCCAGGTTTGACAGGTTAGGGTTTAGGGGTCGATGGATAACTCACCAAGTATGTTCCCTCTGGGAATGAGATTTCAGTGCTAGCCCACTTATGTAAACAGGAAAACAGGGGGGGGGGCCTCTGTCACATAAATAAGGTAGTATATAGGAGTGAGGGTTCCTGGGTTCATGACTGAGCTCGTTACTCTTCTCCCGGTGCAAGCTCTAGCTTGTGTCGTCAAGGCACAACCCTCTGTTGTGCCGCCCTAACTTCCAGATGCCAGGGGTACGTCCCACCTTCGGGGTAGCTTACCCTTAACGTTGGCGAATCCATGCCTGGGAGGTCTTGTCGGAATGCACGTTCCAAGAGGCAGAGGTTGAGGCTTGTCTCCAGCCTCCTCCTCCACGTCAAGCTAGGTGTAGCACTCACGGCCAAGCAAGGCACATCCGTGTCCTTGTCCAACTGTGGCGTGGGATCTTGTTTGACAGGTTCAGTTACTGGTTCCTGAGGGTTCATTGAGGGGTTCTAGAGTTGGCATTTAGGAGCCACGTTTGTGGCACTTGGTGCAACTCTTGAATCTAAGGGCTATGGCATGATAGCCCACATCGGGGAAGGCAGTGTCACATGGAGATGTGACACTGGGCTAAACGTCACATGGTACAACGCCTGAGGCACGCCCTTTGGGGTTATGTCATGGGCTTGTCGCCAAGGGGTTGGATACTTAGCAAACAGCATGCTTGTGCTTGCACTAGGGTGCTAAGCCTTGGGCATCCGCTCAAGGGAGGTTAGGTCTCATAACTAGGTGTGCTTTGGCACACTTGGCTAGGGGAGTGTTCTCCTTGGAATTCAAGGGTTGAACAACCTAACATGTTAGCAGGAGCCCTTTCGTGAGGCACTCGCAAGGTCATGTGCTTAGGGTTATCCCAAACCTAGCCTTAGGGAGTTTGCTTAGCAGAACACTCGTGTCCGCCTACGGCACACACTCGTGTCCTCACTAAGTACTAGCCCTAGGTCTAGGGTATAACTTGGCCACTCAAACCCTTAGGGGTTAGTCGTGGTTCAGGGTACCCCTTGTCGCCCTAAAGGGGTTGTACTCCCGGATGAGGGTGATTCCTCAAGGGGTAAGTGACGATGCCTTAGCTCTGTCAGGGGTATGTGTGGAACACACGTCTCCTTGATGGGGGTTAGGGCATGAGCCTGTCTAGGTCTTCTAGGGCAAGACCCTAAGTCAACTAGGGTTATCCCTCAAGGGTTTTGGGGGTAGACACTCTAGGGAGACTTAGGCTAAACCCTAAGTCAACTAGGGTTATCCCTCAAGGGTTCTGGGGGCAGACATTCTAGGGAGACTTAGGCTAAACCCTAAGTCTTGTCCACTTGGGCATTAGAGTCTAACCCTAGGGGTCGTTGGGGTTGTTCTGGGAAACTTAGCGTTGCTCACACAGGGTGATGACGCCGAATGGCCACCTGGCAGCCACGTGTTGCCACGTGTTGGCCCTTTGGGTTAAAACTCTGACAATTGGTATCGGAGCCTATTCTCTGCGGTCAGTAGGACTACCTAAAGTGTAGTGTATTTTAGGGTTTAGTTAGTTCTAAATTTTTACTTTATCACTTTCGGCTAATGTCTGAATTCTGCGGAGAGTTGGTCCTGAGATCTATAACTCTTCAAGAACACCTACTTAATAAGTGGGTGTGGGTTATGGACTCCAATGTCGAAGTAGCACTTGGAAGCAACTTCCAAGTTGTATGCCAGGTTATTTTACCTTATGGTTGGGTTACTTTACCATACTTCCACAAGACGTGGCATGTTAGTTTGTTCTGGCTTACAAACTAAGTCTTGTGAAGTGGGTTGTGATATCCTCTACACATTATTGAAAATTTTTCTTTTTCTTTAAGGTGTTTGAATTTGGGATAACACATGATTTGGAAACGACATGTCCATTGAGTTTTGGCTTAGGTCAAGATTCAATATGGTTCAGCAATAGTGTTCAAACGGGGAAAGACTTATGTTCAAAGTGCGTCTTTGACTTCGGAAGAAGGGGCATATTCAAACATAAGATGAACACTACATTTTGACATAAAGTGTAAAATAAGCTCATTATAGTGCATGTTTCCGAGAGTGTAACTCTAGAAGCAGACTATGGTGATGAACTTATAATACAACAAATGTCAAATATTAACATATGATGAATATGTTAAGCAGTTGGTTCGAAGATCCAATGTAATCAAAGTATTGTCCGATGTTCGCAATATTTTGATGACGCTAGCTGCAAGTAACATTAGGTGAAATAGTTTACTAAGTTCAAGTTACCTAATTTGAACAAAGTACAACTTGAAACCTTAGTTAGTTGTAAGCGCGCACTCTGTATTCAAGTTAGCTAGCTCGTAACTTGATTATGAATTATCTCATATGGGATCATAAGAATAGATAAATAATAGATTTTGGCAGTAGACGGATTTAATGTTGCATCCCTATCAATGCACTTTTGGGATAGATGGCATGATCTATCAGAAAGAGTAATGTTGGAAACATACGTTTACATTTTCAGTTTACTGAGTAATGAAGGACTTGCATAGTGAAGGCGTTCGGCGCACACTTGTGCATTTTCATTGTTAACTCTTTAATCTTGAAATCTGTAACGTTGTTTGCAATGTGGGATAAGCTCTTGAACAAGGGTGATTCCTTGGTTAAGAAGAGCATGATTTGGGATTCTCACTTTGTTTATCGACTAAGTAAGGAAACTTGCTAAGTTTAATAACTTATGTTGAGAATTACAAATGAGCTAGTAAAGTCGGATTTCCATTGGAGGTTTAAGTGCATGTACCTCCTCAGAGAGTCGTGTTCGATGAGAATTGAAGTTGATATTGATTTTCAATATCAATTTCATTTTAGAGTCGAATACGATTATTCAAAAGACGGTTTCTTGACTTGCATCATGGTCGCAAATGTGGGCACTTAAAGAACATAAAGTAGTATCTTCAATCTTTAGAATATTGAAAAATAGAACTATTCTTGACTCAAGGTTTGATTGTATTCCTTGGGTTAGTTTTAGTTCTATCTCAAGGTTTGATGGTGTTCCTTGAGTTGGTTCAATATTCTTGAAAGTGAAGTAGCGGGATTAGCTCAAGAAGATGGTGTCCCTTCTTGATGATTAGATCAAGTAACGTTGTCCAATATCGGTTCAAAATATGAGGTTTCCTATCACCTCATCATTGAGATATTCATATCTAAACTTTGAAAGTATTTATGACAGTCTTTTAAGATTGATTATAAATGACTTGTCAAAGTATAGTATGTATCTCTTAATATTGAGTTTGGAGCGCTCAATATAAACTTGGTTATGATCACATGAGGTGGCCATAATCATAAATATAAAGACTCAAGGACTTGAGTCAACACTTTGGTAAGGCACTACCTTAGTGTTATAACTTGAAACGTGTTTTCAAGTTAGTTGAGAAATGAGCATTTCTCAATACATTGCTTGAGGGGCAATGTATACTTTCTGGATTACTAGGTGTCTAGAATGAATAATGTATCTTAGTTCAATACTGAACTAGATATTTATTCATGTTTGGGGAGATCTATTGAATTATAAGGTATGATAAAACATGAAGTTGATATAACACTTCAGTGTTATGATAACATTTATGTGGAGGTTGATATCTTACTAAATCAGTTAGATGAACCAGACACTAGTTCATGATTCCTCTTAGTCTCTGAACAAAGTTCCTCGAAATACTGTCGTAACATTATATTCCATCTCAAAATTGAAGTTCGGTTCATGTAAACTAAGACCATATCTATAATGTAGTTGTAGCATTTCGATAAATTGATATGATTGTAAGTTTATATCCACTAGTATAACAACTAGTTGATAAGCTTAGGATTTGAACGTTAAAACGATCATTATCCATTCGAGAGTATCAATATCGAAATTGCGACTATTTATAGAATAAGGATTAGTTTTAAAAGATGTTTATCAAAACACTAGTTGCTTCAATTAGTGAAAATGCTATACTTCGGTATAGTGTTGAGAAACATTTACGAAATCAGTTTAAGAGTTGGAAATAAATATAATGTTATGGAGGCGTGCAGTATTCTGAATTCAGAGAGACTCTTATCGTGGAAACTAAGTCTTAAAATTTGGTATTTTGAACTTAGTGAGATAAAGAGTTAGGAAGTATTGAACGGCATCTAGTATGATGTGCTCTTTGGGGAATGAGTACAATGAGAGTAATTAAGAGACGTGTTATTAAAGTTGTCGATTGAGGCACTAGAGATGGGTTGAATTTCCTGGTTTCCACATTAGTTTGTAAGAAAGGTATGTTAGCTTATCTGGTCCCTGAACTGGTCGGTGTTATGAAAGAGTACAAAGATGGTTGCGAAGGACGAATGGTAAGGCTATCACACTTGGTCGCGGATTTGACTGAATTTGATTCCTATCGGGAATAAATTTATGTTAATAACACACCAAGTGAATGGCAGTTGGTAGATTGGCAAGACCTTGTTGTATACATGTGTACAGCCATGCGCCTCTGTGATCGCCTCTGGCCAGATTGACATGTTTACAAAGAACAGGGTTTTACGACTTGTACTCTTATATCGGAAAAGAGCTTGATTCCGATAAAAGTCTCATACTTAGTCTGGCGTAGCTATATACTAATGAGAGATAGGTATAGTAGCAGACCCTTATGAAAAGGGGTAATGAGAAGCACCGAGGGATGCAGAGATGTAAGCTATAATATGTAACATGTGGAGATGTGGGACCATTGGAAAATCAAAAGAAATGCGAAGGTGTTTGGTCAAGCATTTGAGAAGTGCTTGTTGTGTGTTAGATGACAGAGGTCGTCAACAGCATTTAATATTAAGGAATAAAGCAAGTCTTTATTTCTTGTTAACCAAGGGGCCGGCAACAACACTAACTAGAGGCCTCCAATATAAATTCTAGTTAAGTAAAGAAATTAACCATTGTGTTGTGTGCGTCGGGTGACAGACTTTGCAGACGTGCAAAAGGTCTCCAAGTGACTTCATGTCAGGTGGTGCCTCCGGCAGCTAGGTTTACGACTTAGTGAACGACGGTTTTGAAGTACTTGGTTTCGCATAATGCAGGGGGGTAATAAAAATTATGTGAACTTTTGGCTGACTCGCATAGAGTGATATGTTAGTTTTGGTTAGTTTTCTCTCATTATCTAGTCTTGGAGTTGGACGTTGTCGAAGGAAATCATTCGGGGACTCGTATGTTCGGGACTTGATGGCTTTAGTGATAGCGCATCGTAATAGTCCTTGCTAATGATCACACACATAAATAAAGGAATAGAAAAGAAAGGGAAAACATGAGATGAAAATCATGACACGAAAGATACACTAACTAATTTTTATATTTCATCATAAGAGCACACAAAAATAATGTCATCACACCTATTTACAAAGTAAGAAGGAACTAGAGACTCTTCTCTATATCTATATGTGTCCTCTCTCTCTCTTGAAACCCTTGAGCCTTGGTTCCTTATATACCCAAAATAATATAAAAAATGCATGTAGGGTAGGGTAGGGATGTAAGAGAGGGTGTAAAATGGGGGTTACATAAGAATAATGGTAGGGGGTTATGGAAGAAGGTGGGCTTGACCCATAAATGATGGGGGTTATGGAAGAAGGTGGGCTTGACTTTGACTTGGGAAGTGATTAGGAAGGTACATGGAAGAAGACAAAGAAAATGTGCATGGTCAAAGCAGGCACTAATCATGTGGATTAACATAATAATGTTGACTAGTTTGACCATGCAAGAAAAGACAAAGAAGGTGAATAGTAAAGTGAAATGTAGACGTATAATACGAGTAGAAGACTGGTATAATACGAGTAGAAGACTGGTATAATACGAGTAGAAGACTAGTCCACTACATGCATACCAGGGGCTACCAAGGTGACGGTCCAAATTTTCCCGTGACAACGTCAACGAGGACGTTGACATTTTCAAAGGCAGGGAGTGTGTCATATTTTACTATGACTCAACCCTTTACTTTGGACGTTGACTGTTGTTACCTACTATACTATATTGATAAGCCCTAGGTGTAGAAGAAACAGGCCCGCTTAGTGCACTTGGATATCTAGTGATGGTCTGGCCAGGTGTCATTAGGTATTGCAAGAAACTCTGGGTGAAGCTAGCACTTCCATCTAAAAAACTCTTACCTTGATTTTCTGTATCCCGATTGGATTAATGGCTAGTTCCAGTGAGTTCGACATGTCGGATATGCTTAGAAATACCCCCAGGTTTGACAGGTTAGGTTTAGGGTCGATGGATAACTCACCAAGTATGTTCCCTCTGGGAATGAGATTTCAGTGCTAGCCCACTTATGTAAATAGGAAAATAGGGGGGGGGCCTCTGTCACATAAATAAGGTAGTATATAGGAGTGAGGGTTCTTGGGTTCATGACTGAGCTCGTTACTCTTCTCCCGGTGCAAGCTCTAGCTTGTGTCGTCAAGGCACAACCCTCTGTTGTGCCGCCCTAACTTCCAGATGCCAGGGTACGTCCCACCTTCGGGTAGCTTACCCTTAACGTTGGCGAATCCATGCCTGGAAGGTCTTGTCGGAATGCATGTTCCAAAAGGTAGAGGTTGAGGCTTGTCCCCAGCCTCCTCCTCCACGTCAAGCTAGGTGTAGCACTCACGGCCAAGCAAGGCACATCCGTGTCCTTGTCCAATTGTGAGCGTGGGATCTTGTTTGACAGGTCATGTTACTTGGTTCCTGAGGGTTCATTGAGGGGTTCTAGAGTCGGCATTTAGGAGCCACGTTTGTAGCACTTGGTGCAACTCTTAAATCTAAGGGCTATGGCATGATAGCCCACATCGGGGAAGGCAGTGTCACATGGAGATGTGACACTGGACTAAACGTCCATGGTACAACGCCTGAGGTACGCCCTTTGGGTTATGTCATGGGCTTGTCGCCAAAAGGGTTGGATTCTTTAGCAAACAGACATGCTTGTGCTTGCACTAGGTGCTAAGCCTTGGGGCATCCGCTCAAGGGAGGTTAGGTCTCATAACTAGGTGTGCTTTGGCACACTTGGCTAGGGAGTGTTCTCCTTGGAATTCAAGGGTGAACAACCTAAAACATGTTAGCAGGAGCCCTTTTGTGAGACACTCGCAAGGTCATGTGTTAGGGTTATCCCAAACCTAGCCTTAGGGAGTTTGCTTAGCAGAACACTCGTGTCTGCCTATGACACACACTCGTGTCCTCACTAAGTACTAGCCCTAGGTCTAGGGTATAACTTGGCCACTCAAACCCTTAGGGGTTAGTCGTGGTTCAGGGTACCCCTTGTCCTAAAGGGGTTGTACTCCCGATGAGGGTGATTCCTCAAAGGGGTAAGTGGCGATGCCTTAGCTCTGTCTAGGGTATGTGTGGAACACACGTCTCCTTGATGGGGGTTAGGGCATGAGTCTATCTAGGTCTTCTAGGGCAAGACCCTAAGTCAACTAGGGTTATCCCTCAAGGGTTTTGGGGGCAGACACTCTAGGGAGACTTAGGCTAAACCCTAAGTCAACTAGGGTTATCCCTCAAGGGTTCTGGGGGCAGACATTCTAAGGAGACTTAAACTAAACCCTAAGTCTCATGTCCACTTGGGCATTAGAGTCTAACCCTAGGGGTCGTTGGAGTTGTTTTGGGAAACTTAGCGTTGCTCACATAGGGTGATGACGCCCAAATGGCCACTTGGTAGCCACATGTATAACATAAAACAATTTTTACCAATATTTTGTATAGAAAATAAATTTTCAAGGGCTAATGTAACATTTAGTTCAAACATCGATCACACTTTATTAAGGTAAACAATATATTACCTTGATAATTTTATTTCTAGCTCATGATAATTTCTTAGAGCCAAATAACATTGGAAAGTAAGGATTTTTAACTGGTGCACAAGGTAAGAATTTGTTATACCATATGTTAGGATGATAGAGTTCATGTAGGACTTCAACATCAACACCGTTGAAGACATTGTTCCAATGAAGATAACTATGGCAGATTCTAACAAGTGGTTTGAGGTGTCCAACGCTCCGCAAGATTTGTCCTTCCCACTAGACGATGCAGTTTCTAAATCTGTTAGTCTGGCTGATAAAGCAAATGAGATGGAAATGTAGATTGTTATTCGAAGGACTTGTCTCAAGTGGAAATACAAATTTCCCTAAGTTTTAGAAACTCCAAGAAGAAACAAGTCAACGTTCAAGAGTGGAACACTAATTTTGTCAGTGTTTTTACTTGGTGCCACAAAGGCAGCTTTGCTAGGTGCAAAACCCTGGAATCCCTCTCTAAAAACCCCACGGAATCTAGTAAAGTAACCCATATTAGAAACCCAACCCTTAGGAACTTAAGCCCCTAGCTAACCAAGTCTATGAATGAGGCTCACCTTGTAAATCAGGATATGCGGACCAGTCGAGCTATAGGTATCGTTCCTAGCTTGGTGTCAGAGTTTTAACCCAAAGGGCTAACACGTGGCAACATGTGGCTGCCAAGTGGTCATTCGGCGTCATCACCCTGTGTGAGCAACACTAAGTCTTCTAAGATAACCCTAAGAGTCTGACTCAAGGCCCAATAGTAAAAGACTTAGAGTCCCACCCTAAGTCCCTTAGAATGACCATCCCCTAAACCCTATAGGATAAACCGAGTAGACTTTAGGATCCTGTCCCAGTAGACCTAGACATGCTCATGCCCTAACCCCACAATGGAGATGTGTCTCACACATACTCCCGTGACAAAGCCAAGGCATTGTCACTTACCCCTTGAGGAATCACCCTCATCCGAGAGTACAACCCCTTTAAGGTGATAAGGGGTACCCTGAACCACGACTAACCCCTAAGGGTTTGGGTGGCCAAGTCATACCCTAGACCTAGGGCTAGTACTTAGTGAGGACACGAGTGTGCGCTATAAACAAACACGAGTGTTCTACTAAACAAACTCCCTAAGGTTAAGTTTGAATAACCCTAAGTACATGACCTTGCGAGTGCTTCACGAAAAGGCTCATGCTAACATGTTTAGGTTGTTCAACCCTTGGATTCCAAGGAGGACACTCCCTAGCCAAGTGTGCCTAAGCACACCTAGTTACGAGACTTAACCTCCCTTGAGCAAATGCCCAAGGCTTAGCACCCTAGTGCGAGCACAAACATGTCTGTTTTTTAGAGTATTCAACCCCTTGGTGACAAACCCATGACACAACCCAAAAGGGCATGCCTCGGCGTTGTATCGTGTGATTAGCCCAGTGTCACATCTCCATGTGACACTGCCTTCCCCAATGTGGGCTATCATGCCATAGCCCTTAGATTCGAGAGTTGCACCAAGTGCCACAAACGTGGCTCCTAAATGCCAACTCTAAAACCCCTCAAAATCCCTCAAGACCCGGTAAGGAAACCCTTGTTAATCAAGAACCCACAACCACAGTTGGACAAGGACACGAACGTGCCCCGTTAGCTGTGAGTGTTGCTTCTAACTTGACGTGGAGGAGGAGGCTGGAGACAAGCCTCAACCTCTGCTTCTTGGAATGTGCATCCCGACAAGACCTCTCAAGCATGGATTCACCAACGTTAAGGGTAAGCTACCCCGAAGGTGGGACATACCCATGTCGTCTGGAAGTTAGGACGGCACAATAGAGGGTTGTGCCTTGACGACACAAGCTAGAGCTTGCACCAAAAGAAGAGTAACGAGCTCAGTCATGAACCCAGGAACCCTCACTCCTACATACTCTACCTTATTTATGTGATGGAGCCCCCCCCCCCCCCCCCCTCTTTTCCTGTATGTGTAAGTGGGCTAGCACAAAATGCTAGCCCCTTAGATAATTAGATGAGTTTGCACACTAACTCCTACCCCTAAACCCTACCCAAGGGGGTGGGGGTTTTAGGGCGTGGGTTAGGGCAGCCCTAGGGTTAGGTCAACCCTAGGGGTGTTCCTAACCCTATTTAACATGCCAAACTCATCTTAATTAGGACGTCAAAAGGGGTGGGTTTTTAGAAAGTAAGTGCTACCTTCGTTTAGAGTTTCACGCACATCTAAAGATAGCCGACCGGACTACCCCTAACACCTGAGTGCACTAAACGGGGCTGTTTCTCACTACATCTAGGGTCCGTCAACATAGTACAGTAGGGAACAACAGTCAACATCCAAAGTAAAAGGTTGAGTCATAGTAAAAACTATGACACTTTGCGTGGTTGAGGCGGCTGAAGCAAGGCCTCAACCACTAGTTCTGCGGAATGAGAACTCGGGCAATGCCTTTGAGTTTTTGAGCAGGTTTTCGGGCCAAGGAATTTGGCTAACTCCTTGGAAGTGATGTACCTAGTCACAAAGGCGAGATCTGTCAACGATAAGGATAGTCTAACCCAAAGGTGAGACATACCCTTGTCATGTGGAAGTTTGGCCAGTACAACAAAGGGTTGTGCATTGACAACACAAGCTTAACTTGCACCGGTAGGAGGTTAATGAGCTCTCTTTTGAACCCAAGAAGCCTCACTACATACACTCTACCTTAATTATGTGATGGACCCCCCCTGTTTTCCTAAATGAGTAGTTGGCATGGAAATGCCAGCCCTTAATGAAATGAGATGCCTAAAACCCTTAAACCCTAAACCTAACCCCTAGGGGGGGTATTAGGGCGTGGGGTTAGGTCAACCCTAGGGGTGTCCCTAACCCTTTTTGACAAGCTATACCAAAAAACCTATTGTCAAACCGAAGAAGAGTTTTTTAAATGGAAGTGCTAGCTTCATCTAGAGTTTCTTGCAAATACTAACGACACTCGACCGGACCATCATTAGATATCCAAGTACACTATGCGGGCCTATTTCTTCTACATCTAGGGTTCATCACACAACTCGGTAGGTAACAAACAAAGTAAAGGGTCAAATCATAGTAAAAACTATGATATATTTGGTGGTGATTTTAAATGAACCTCTCCAACTCAAACCTTTAGCGACGATAATGCTAGAACAAATGATGGTTAGAATATAATGAGTAGTAAATGCACTCTCACTACCTCACTTGTACATGAAGAAGAGGAGTCCATGCCCATGGTTCAATTAGGTATGCAAATTGCATTAAGGAGGTCATCTTAATAAAGACATCAAAGCATGGAGACATTGAGGATATTGTTGAGAGTGTGCAAGCTCAATGCTTAGCGATGGAAGTGTGATTGTTACCCAACCAATTAAAGTGACGCATCAAACATTTAGATTAGGGGAATGAACTATCATTTAAATCTATTCTTAACAATCTTTCAAGTGGTCACCAAACTACAAGAAACTTCATCGCCACAAGTCACTCATTGCCACCTTGTCTTCTGATATCAAAAGCATGCTTCTCTACTGATGCAAACTTGAAGAAAGACACAAAGAGATCAAATAAGAAATCATGTTGCCTTGTGGTGATAACCTTTGCAAAAATATTGTCTTGCCCCATGGCTTTTTCTTTGATAAACTTAAAGAGATGAACACAATTGTGAGTATTTGGATATGTGCAATGCATCATAACATTGAAGCATAACTAGAGTATAACAACCATACACTTAATCACCTTTGACCCATCTGAAAAACTGATAGAATGGATGCACTACTAAGTTACTTGGACATTTGTTTCCGTCAAAAAGATGTGCATAATTCTGTAGAGAAAATCCACCTTATTTGCTCTTCCCAAATGCGTTTTTATTTTGTGAAACTACATAATCACTTGTACTATAAAGTAGCATTTAAAGCAAAGGCTAGAATGATGACTCCCAAATGCATCTAAAACACTATACGATATTGGCCTCTAGGTTGGGGATTGATCATCACATGTTTGTTTTTCAAAAAATGACAATGTTAAGAATATGAGAAGATTCTTTTGCATGACTGATAATATTAAGTTCATACAAGAGATAACTGTGCAAAAAAAATTAACAAGTAAAAGCTAAAAAATCCCTTTCGAAGGACTAAAATATTCGTAACTGTAGAATTAGTCATATAGACAAATAGGATTTGTGGTGAAAAATTGTATATTAAATATAAAAATATATATAGTTGAATTTATAAATATTCATTAACTTGTGTAGCAGACCTAATGATTGATATTCCAAAATTATTTGAATCAAAAAAGCAAATCTAATAGATTCTTTGATTTTAATTTCTTTTAGAATACATAATATTCCCTAATACTCACACAGATATACATATATGATTGTGTATAAGCATTTTATAGTCATACAATTATATATATATATATATATATATATATATTATAATATATTACACTTATAAAAATATACACATTATACATTCATACACACTATGAATCTATAGAACATTGGTCGTCGGGGACTCCACATGCCAAATGTGGGTGAATTATGTAGCCTCGGTGGTTGCTAGGACGTTGTTGCCAATGCCCAATCCCAAGGGTCTGCACTGGTGAGTTGGCCTTTACCTCGGGAGATGCTGGAATGTACGGTGATGGCCTTTATCTAAACACTGCGAGGGCCTGTGTATAGGTGAGTAGGAGTTCCCTTAAGCACAATGTTGTTGCCTCCTTGGAAAGATACCGTTGGACCAGGAGGGGGCAAGAAGAGAACGATCGAGGAATGCGGTAGATAAAAGAAATTTAGATATATATATGTTTATACTGCATGTCTAAATATAAGATGGCCCCTTCTCTAGAGAAGGTGGAGCAAGATACAAAGAAGAAGATGAGCTAGAAGGACCTTGACCCACTAATAACCTTCCTACTTATATAGTGGGTTGGCTAGAGCTAGACCCTAGGTCCATGTGGCACTCCCCTACTGGTATGCCACCTTGTGATAGAGTTCTACCCTATAGCATTTTGTGCCTCCCTCACGCATGCTGTCCCAAGTACCTTGGTAGTTGATTTGGATGATCGAATCTAGGCCTCTATAAGCGCCACCTGACAGTTGTCATAGTCAGTCAATACCTGCTATGTCTTCCCCACTTGGCTGTTCGGCCTTGTCGCTTGTTCAAGTTGTGGCTAGCAATTTGACGGTGGTCAAACCACTGTCAACTAGATGTTTAGACTTAATCGTTGGCTCATCCTTGAGCCATGTGCTCCATCATCCTAGGTCACACCATAGTGGTTGCGGTAGGTAGCGGCTTCACTCTCTATTGTAGTTAGCTTCAGCTCTAGGGAGGCGATTGTTGCATCCCATAATTGGTAGCCCTTTGTAACTCCACCTTGAACTCTGCGTCCCGCTACTCATGAGTTTGTTCCAGCTAGGCCTCCAGCTTTTGGATTTGCTTGCGTGAGTGCTGTAACTCTTACTCCCTTGTTGTAAGCAGTTGGGCTTGTCGTTGGGTATGCTTCGCTAACTCTATGATGATGATTCATGGTGGGTCCTATTGGATTTTGGCCAAGACATACTCTCTCCCTACGCTTGACTGAAATCAGACGCTCACCTCTAACCCCCTTGGTGGAGGTTCCTTTTGGTAGGTTGCAAGTGTGGTCTTGGCTTCTATGAGTTGGGTGATGTGATGGTGCACCTCCTCCTTGACAACTACCAACTTTTCTGGGGCTTCTTCAAACTCCCTTTCCCTTTGTTTGATTTGGGTCACGAGTTCATGGGTTCGCTGTTCTTTCTTTGCTATGACCTAGCTGCGGGCATGCCTGTGGTGGTCATGGAGTCTTTGGAGGGTATTGTACCTACTCTGTAACCTACTGAGGTTTGTTTACTAGCATGCTCTAGGTTTTTGCTACATCCTTCTCCTCTCTACTACCTCATATAGTTGGGCTCCCTAGAGGAGCAATTCCTTAGATTCCTTGGTGTGCTTCTGTGTGACTTGCCATCGTTTTGTAGGCTTAGCTACTATGGTATCATGTTCCTTAACCATAGTCAGGAGGTTGAGGTCATTATACATCGCCATAGCTTCCCTTAATTGGTCAAAGGCCTCTGCGAGCTTGAGATGAGCCGATGAGGCACATTGACCATCAGCATGGAAATGCTGGTAGGCATCTTTTGACTCTTCCTCGGAATCGCTCCCATTCCCTCTCGGTTGTCTGGTTGTGCTAGTTCGGTAGGTTGTCTGACCATTCTTGGTGTGGAATCCCATGGTAACGAGGGTCCTACTACTAGGGGACTGCCCATATGGGTTCTTCCATCTGGTGCATGGATGGTTCATGCTCAGGAGAGATGTTGTCTCTTGCCTGCTTCTCCAACGACTCCAGGGGTTCTGTATGTTCCCCTTGATTGACTTTGTCACAACCCGATACAGGACACAGGATGCAGGATACAGGATTCCGGATACATGATACAGGATGCAGGATTTCGGATACAGGATACGGGTTACAGGATATGCCTGCAGGATATTCCTACAGGATATACCTATAGGATATTCCTATAGGATATGCCTATAGGATATGCTACAGGATATGCCTAGAGGATAAGGGACACTATTCTTAGCTCATGACTAGATTAGACTCATGACTAGATTAGCTTGGAGTTGTGAGCATAAAAGCTCCGACCTAATTGTTGTACAATCAGTTACTATCAACACCAGTCTTTCTACGATCATTCTTGTTCTTGTCTTGTTCTTGTCTTGCTCTTGCTTCCTGCTCTTGCTTGTCCTGTCTCTCTGGATCCTATCCTTCCTGTCTTGCTCCTGATCCTGTCCTGTTCTTGTCTCGCTCCTGATCCTGTCCTACTCCTGATTCCTGGTCCGTTCCTATTCTGCTATTCTTGTTCCGGATCCTATCCTGTCCTGTCTCGTCCTGTTCCTGAGTCAAGCCTTCCTGTTCCCTGGAATCCTACTTCTTCCTGGTTCCTGGATCGTGGCTTGACAGTTTGATAGTAACTGCTTTCATAGCTCTTCGTTTCCAGCTACTTTTTTTTCCTTGATTCTTTTCCTTCGTTTTTCTCCTTTCTTTCTTTCATAAGATCATGGCTGATTTTGAGCACTTTCAACGCGAGCACCAAATGTTGCTTCATGAGCTGGCCACTTTGCGCCAAGTGGTCACCGATCTGCAAGGCTCCACCCATGCGGCACATGCAGCTGCTGATGCATCCTCCAAGGCTGCTGCGCAGGCTCTCTCTCAGGCATCGGTGGTTCCTTCTTCATCGAACTTTTCTCGGAGCCGAAGATCAGCATGCCAGAGAAGTTCAGTGGCAACCGTGCCGATTTCCAAGGTTTCCTGAATCAGATCCGGCTCTTGATCCGCATGCAACCACGCCGCTACTCGACGGATGCACAAAAGGTTGGCCTTTTGGCATCCTTACTAAGTGGATCTCCACGAGCTTGGGTTGCTCCCTTGCTGGAGCGTGACGACCCATTGATGGAAGACTTTGAAGGTTTCGTGGCTGCCTTTGAAGCCTGTTTTGGAGATCCTGATAAGTACCGTTCTGCATGCACAAGTTACGGAGGCTCACACAAGGATCCAGACCAGCTTCCGTTTATGCATCCGAATTCCAGCAATTGTGCACGAACATTCCATGGGACGAGACTGCATTGATCGAACACTTCCGTTTTGGGCTGAGGGATGATGTGAAGGACCTTCTCCTTACGTTACCGGATGCTCAAACGTTAGCGGAGATCATGCAACAGGCCGTTCGCTGCGACAACCGTTTGTTCGAGCGCCGTCAGGAAAAATTCCGTCAGCAGTTCCTGCCAACGAATCCTGTAGCCGTAGCACATGTTCCTACGACACCTTCTGGAGCAGTTCCTATGGAGGTTAACAAATCCAAGCGTGGCCCACTTTCAACTGCTGAGAAGCAACGTCGTCGGGTGAGAACCTATGCTTGTATTGTGGTGCAGCAGGACACAAGGTGGCGGAATGTCCTAATAAAGCCAGAAGTTCAAGACGCGTGAAGCCGAAGCTGAAGTTCAGTCGGAAAACTTCAATGTCCACTTCGTCTAGGAGCCGCGAAGTTGGACGTAGGTGCAGGCTCCATTGGTGCTGCTCATACCATTCCATCACTCAAGTTTCCTGTACACATTCGCCTCAATAATCGAGAGCTCAAGGAGTTTGCCCTGTTAGACACTGGTGCAAATGCATGTTTCATGGATGACACTTTTGCAGCTCAGCATGGCATTCCGGTGGTGAAGTTGAAGCGTGCAGTTCCTGTAGAGGTGGCCGATGGTCGTTTGATTGCTTCTGGCGCAGTTACCCACGCTACCACACCTCTCTCTTGCATCATGGTGCATTCAACTGTTCGATTTCCTTCAACTTGATCAAGACTCGGTCGACTCCCATCATTTTTGGCATGCCATGGTTCGTTGTTGCAAATCCGCAGATCGACTGGAGGTCTAGGACGCTCACGTTTTCCTCTCCAGCAGCCAGGATCAATCCTGTACCTTCCTGCGTGCAGGATACATCCTTGGTGTCTGAGGCAGTACAAGCTACAGGATTGACCGTGCCTGTTCCTGTACCAGTGTTGAAGACTCCTCCTCGACAGGATTCACCTCATGTCAGTTCCTCAGCACATCCGCAGGCTCTCTCCACTCCTGTAAGTTTGCGGTTCCTGTACAGGGTTCTTCCAATCCTGTATCAGTGTCGAAGGTTCCTCCTCAACAGGATCCACCTCCTGTTGGTTCGTCAGCACACTCACAGGCTTCCTCACTCCTGTGCAACCACGGACTTCTGTACAGGATTCTTCCAATCCTGTACACTGTCAACATCCACACAGGTTTCTCCCAATCCTGCCTCCTTTTTTTACTCTTCTGTTCCACCCCCCAAGATCCTTCCTCTTTTTCAGTCACAAGCTCCCTCCTGCTCCTCTCCGAGTTCTTACCACTACCATGCATGAACTTACCACTGATCCTGCTCCTTTCCACCTTTTTGCCTTTCAAGTAACTCCTACGTCCTCTTCTACCTTTCATGTGTTTGACTCTCCTGTTTTTCAATCTCCTTCGCCTACACCTTCTCCTTCTCCTCCTTCTTTACCATCCAAGTACCACGACTTTAAGGACGTTTTTGACAAGCACAAGGCTACAGTTCTTCCTGTTCACAGGTCCTACGATTGTCCTATTGATCTTGCAGAAGGAAAGACTCCACCGTTCGGACCGATTTACGCATTGTCACCCACAGAGTTGGAGGTTCTTCGCCAATACATCGAGGACAACTTGGCATCCGGCTTCATTCGTCACTCAAAGTCTCCTGCAGGAGCGCCTATCTTCTTTGTCAAGAAGAAGGATGGGAGCTTACGTTTGGTTGTGGACTACAGGGGCTTGAATCAAGTTACCATTCGGAATCGGTACCCGTTGCCATTGATCCCGGAACTTCTTGATCGGCTGCGAGGAGCAAAGGTGTTCATGAAGATCGACTTACGAGGGGCCTACAACCTTGTACAGATTCGTCCAGGCGATGAGTGGAAGATTGCCTTTCGTACAAGGTATGGACACTTCGAGTACACGATGATGCCTTTTGGCCTTACCAATGCCCCAGCCGTGTTCCAACACATGGTGAACGACATCTTTCATGACTTCTTGGACCAGTTTGTGGTGATCTACCTCGACGACATTTTGATTTTCTCCAAGGACCAGGCGGCTCATGACAAGCATGTACGGTTGGTTCTACAGCGGCTTCGTGAGCATGGCTTGTATGCGAAGTTGGAGAAGTGTTTTTTCGATAGGGATTTTGTGGAGTTCTTGGCTACATCGTCTCTCCTGCTGGCGTTTCCATGGACATGCACAAGGTGAAGACCATCGTGGAGTGGGAGAGGCCCAAGTCTGTACGAGATGTACAATGTTTCCTTGGCTTTGCAAACTTCTACAGGCGATTCATACAGGACTTCTCCAAGCGTGTACTTCCACTCACGGAACTCACCAAGCGCACAGAGGTTTTCTCTTGGTCCGACAAGGCGGAACATGCATTCACAACTGTTAAACAGGAAAAGGGCTCTCTGCCTCACCTTTTCCTATTTAACCTGTTTCCTTCACGCAGACAGGAAACCTTTCATACAACGTGCCGGAAAGGCTACACCCTTTCCTTTCTCAACTCTCAATATATCTGTATATATATATCAAACTTCTCCCAGTGCCACTATGACTGGTCTCCAAAGTCAAGGGCAAGAACGGATTTTGGCTATTGCCTTGTTAGATCCATTCATTGAGAGCAAACATACACACACACAAGATTCTCTAATATGCACCTTTCATTACTAACATGAATACAAAAGACAAAGTGTAGAGAACCTTTATCTCCTGCTAAAACTTCAAATGGAGACCCTCTCTCCTGTTAGAACTTCCTGTTAGACCCTTCTGGAGACCCCTTCCCCTTTGCCCTAAACTCTTAACTACCTTCCTCTCGCCACGTCATCCTTTTCCTTTACAAGATTTCCTTTTCCTTTTCCTTTTCCTTTTCCTTACTCACCTTTTCCTCTCGGTAAGGATTTTCTTCTTTCACAGCCTTTCTTTCCTTTTCCTTACGCACCTTTTCCTCTCGGTAAGGATTTTCCTCCATCACAGCCTTTCTTTTCTCTTCCTTACGCACCTTTTTCCTCTCGGTAAGGATTTTCCTCCATGCTTACCACAGACCTTCCTACCCTTATTCTCTCCACAATAGGATGTCCTATGCTCCTAATATTTTACCTTTAACAACAACACTCAAGGACACCTTCACGACAGCTCCGATTTTAGCACATCCTGATCCTTCTCGTCCTTTCTTCGTTGAAGCAGATGCCTCGGATTTTGCAGTAGGATCCGTCCTATCGCAAGTTGGAGAGGACAAGTTGCTTCATCCTGTAGCTTTTCACTCTCGTAAGTTCCTGTCGGCGGAGATCAATTACGAGATTCATGACAAGGAACTCAAGGCCATTGTGGATTCGTTTGAGGAGTGGCGGCATTTCCTGGAAGGTGCTGCACATCCTGTACAAGTTCTTACGGATCACAAGAACCTGGAGTACTTTCAAACGGCTCGAGTTCTCAGTCGCGACAGGCTAGGTGGGCGGAGTTCCTATCACGTTTTGACTTCGTCATCGTCTACAGGCCCGGTTTTCGGAATGGCAAGGCGGACGCATTGTCTAGGCGCTCTTACCTTGCACCAAGCCCGGGCGATCCTGCATTTGACTGTCAAAGGCAAGTGTTGTTGGGTCCTGATCGATTCCGGCTTGCGGCACTGCAGGTTCATCAGGCTCCAGCAAATTCAACACTCCTACAGGACGTCCGTTCCAGTTGGCTACAGACGACTTGGCAAAGAATGTGTTCTCACACATTTCCTGACGTTGCAAGTTCCTCTTCCTCCAGTTCCCGTCCAGACTACAACCTGTTCACCATACAGGATGGACTCCTGTACCGGGAAGGTCTCCTGTACGTTCCTGTTGGTGTTTGCAGGACTCGTGTGGTACAGGATTGTCATGATACCCCGGCTACAGGACATTTTGGTGTGGCCAAGACAGTTGAGTTGGTGACTCGCAACTATTGGTGGCCTGGGTTGCGAGGTTTTGTGGAAAGGTTTGTACGGAGTTGTGACACCTGCAACAGGTCGAAGATGCCATCATGCACCCTCTGGTCTTCTTCGTCCTCTTCCTGTTCCTTCTGCTCCTTGGAGATCCATTTCTATGGATTTCCTCACAGATCTTCCTCCTTCTCGTGGATTCGATGCAGTTCTTGTGGTGGTTGACCGTTTCACCAAAGGCTCATTTCCTACCCTGCAACAAGACAGCTACAGGCAGACAACTGCTGAGTTGGTGATCCGCGAGTGTTCCGACATCATGGTCTTCCTGAGAGCATTGTTTCTGATCGAGGTCCACAATTCATGTCCAAGTTTTGGCGAGAGCTTCTTCGGAGTCTACAGGTTAAAGCGGATCTTTCTTCAGGATATCACCACAAACCGATGGGCAGTCCGAACGCACAATTCAGACCTTAGAACAATCTTCGTTGCTTCATCAGTTACCAACAGGATAATGGTTGGACCTTCTTCCTATGGCGGAGTTTGCCTACAACAACTCCATTCACGCATCTACAGGCCAGACACCTTTCTTTGCTCTTACAGGCCACCATCCACGTTTTGACTTTGCTCCTCCGCTTCTCCTTCTTCCGCTCCTGCAGTACAGGATCGTCTTCAGCATCTTCGGCAGGTACAGGATGATCTCCAGGTTCACTTCAGCAGGCACAGGAACGTACAAGCATCATGCTGATGCTCACCGTCAGCCGGCACCTGCATACAAGATTGGTGATCTCGTGTGGCTTCTTCGTCGACACATTCGCACCAACAGGCCTTCTTCTAAGTTGGATTTTCAACGATTGGGCCCTTACAGGATCGTGGCAGGTAAATCCTGTAGCTTTCCGACTCGAGTTACCATCCACGGTGAAACTTCATCCTGTGTTTCACACCTCCTTGTTGGAGCCGTATCATCCTTCTTCTCTTCCTGGTCGTGCTTCTTCTCCTCCCCTCCTGTGGTCATTGCTGGTGAACCTGAGTACGAAGTTGCAGCCATCCTTGATTCTCGTCTTCATCGCCGCCAACTTCAATACTTGGTGGATTGGAAAGGTTATTTGCCTACCGATCGCACTTGGGAACCTGCATCCAACTTACTCCATGCTTCTTCCAAAGTTGCTGCCTTCCATCGGCATTATCCTGCTAAACCAGGTCCTAAGACTCGTGGAACTCGTCCTTAGGGAGGAGGTGCTGTCACAACCCGATACAGGACACAGGATGCAGGATACAGGATTCCGGATACAGATACAGGATGCAGGATACGGATACAGGATACGGGTTACAGGATATGCTGTAGGATATTCCTACAGGATATACCTATAGGATATTCCTATAGGATATGCCTATAGGATATGCTACAGGATATGCCTAGAGGATAAGGGACACTATTCTTAGCTCATGACTAGATTAGACTCATGACTAGATTAGCTTGGAGTTGTGAGCATAAAAGCTCCGACCTAATTGTTGTACAATCAGTTACTATCAACACCAGTCTTTCTACGATCATTCTTGTTCTTGTCTTGTTCTTGTCTTGCCTCCTTGCCTCCTGCTCTTGTCTTGTTCCTGTCTCTCCTGGATCCTATCCGGTTCCTGTCTTGCTCCTGAATTCTGTCAGTTCTTGTCTCGCTCCTGAATCCTGTCCTACTCCTGATTCCTGAGGTCCTAGTTCCTATTCTGCTATCTTGCTCCCGGATCCTATCATGATCCTGGATCCGTCCTGTTCCTGAGTCAAGCCTTCCTGTCCCTGGAATCCTACTTGCTTCCTGGTTCCTGGATTGTGGCTTGACAGACTTGACTTATTTTGATATGCTCTTCCTCCCCTATGTCCCCTATTGTTCATGCTTGGAGCTGTGCTTGTATTGAAGTTGTAGTTCGGCCAATCAGATCGGTGATCATGATACCAATATGGCATGTCGTGGAAAGTCTTCACTAGTTCATCACGACTACTTCCCAAGTCCTACAAAGGTCGTTCACCAACCGCCTAGTGATTTGTCTCTCCGTTCTTCCGTTAAACATGAAGGCCACAAGTGCTACGAACTTGGCTGCTTCTTCCCTTCGCTGTATGCCCACCTTGGGTCATAACGCCTCGTTGCCTCTGGTGGTAGACCTCTGTGGCTCAGTCTCCATTAATTTTCCTACTTTGAGGTCGTCCTTTGATAGTCAAAATACTACTGCCAGCTTGTCGAATACTATGTGGAAGGTTGTGCTACCTCCTAAGCAAAATTAGATCCTTGCCCGCTTGGTCTGGCTGGCTACCACTTGTGGCGGACTAGATGAATTGCCCGGCTCTCTCAGCAAATCATGGGTTTTCCACTTCTCCCCACAAAAGGTTGAAGAACTCGAGCATGTGCATCTACTTTTTGATCTTCCGGATGTTGGGGTGCTTGATCAGCTCCTTGAATCTAGAGTGCTTGGGTGCGATAAGTTCCACCATCCTTACCTGACCTCCATAGGACATGCAAATCTCTTGGATGACCACAGGCCTGTTCTACTCCATCCATTCCGTCGTCATGGTGGTTGAGGGCGTTGCACTGTACATCTCCTTCCCAAGGCACAACCGACATGGTGGTCCTCATGATTTCCTCTAAGGTGACTAGTGCGACTATCCATGTGCCTTGATTGCAATGATGACATCACCCAATCATTATTGCCTTTGTAGTACGTGCCTCAATCCACCCTCATGGACCATGTGACCCTGTGAGCTGGCCACATGTGTGTTTGGAGATCTTCCTCTCGACCGCACCACCCTTTTTTATGTGCTTCCTTGGGTTCCCTGTCATAGTGGCTGCTTTTCCCCGGGTGTCTCAATTAGGATGCCGTTTGAGTGGATGTCTGACTCAACGCGGTTACTATCTGTTGTTTAACGCAGTGATTGTTTGTTATTGTTGCTCCTTGCCACCTTGATGACGTTTGGTAGAGCCCACCCTAGTCCTGTTTGTAGGGCCTTTCCGTCCCCTCCGAGGCCCTCCGCCACCAGTCCCGTGTGTGCCAAACCTAGAACTTTGTGACTTACTTCTAATAGGGAATGTCCCTGTCGAGGTCCTCCCCCCCAGCTTGTAGGTAATCTTCGATTAGCTATAGCTATGAGTATTCTCGGTCGAGGCTGGGGCTGGTATGGGGATGTTAGTTAAGTCTACTACTAGGCTTGGGTCAAACCTACTTAAGTGGCACTGTTGTCTAGTTGTGGTGTGTCCAAGTTGCTCCTTCAAAATTGCGAAAGGGGAGGGGAGGACAGGGTAGGGTAGGATGTGATCCGGATATTGAGGAGCGCCTTGTGGTGGTTGAAGGCACAGATGCACGATCGTGTGTCCGATTTATGTAGATCCTTGATTCTCCTTTAGATCTGAAGGGCTTTTGTGCAGTCTTGATTGATTCTCAAAGTGTTTTGTGTGCCGCTTGATGGGAATGGAAGAGTGTGCCTTGGAGAAGCACGCTCTTGTAAGATCAGGCTGCTGCATGCATCTCCTTCCAGCATGGGCTGCTGCGGCTTCATGTGGAAGGGATGTATGCAATTTCCGATTGATTCACATAGGTGTAGGTGTGAATTTTAACCGGCAAAGCTTTTGGGATCTTGGGATCATGTATATGGTGAGTTCTTCTTCATCTGTGGGCCTCCTCTCTCTTTCGTAGCACTTCCCTCCTTTGGGCATTTGTATGGGGATATTTGCCTGAAGTATTGCTGTAATTCTCTCATCCTGGTGTTTTTCCGGTGATCCCATGGTGGCAAATGGGTATCACTGTGCTAGTTATGAGCGGTGTCATGGTGGCAGATGTGCTGTTTGTGCTGGATGTGTTCGATTTGTGAGATTGCAGCATTTCCCCTCTTCGGGCATTTGCAAGGGCATTTGTTTGGAGTATTATTGCTGTGGTTGAGGTCCAGTAAGGTGTGCCAATTGGGTGCTTGGTTACCTCTTTGCTGGTTGTGCAGTTGTTGTTGTCACAGCATTTCCCCTCTTGGGCATTTACGGGGAACATTTGTCCGAGGCGTTGAGGCTGTTTTCTGAGGTTTGGCAATACGTTTGATGCTTTCAAGGTGATGAATAGAGGCTGTATGTGCTGGACATGGGCGCGGATTTGTTTTTTCTTCTCCTTAGAAAAATACCTTCGGTTTGCAAGGTATTCATGTTTTCCCCTTTTGGGCATTTTGGGGGATTTGTCCGAAGTGTGTACACTGTTAACGAGGCTTGGTATGCTGGTATGGACGTGGTGTTTGTGGTCTATGCTGGATTTGGTCCCAGTTTTCATTTTACAGCATCCCCCTTCAGGCATGTGCAAGGGGGCATGTTGCTTGATGTATAGCGGTTGTTCCAGCGGTCTAGTGGTACTTGTGATGCTTTAAGGTTGTTCTATAGGCTTAGTAGGTGCTAGACATGAGCCGGTTTATGATTATTCTTCTCTGGGAACAGTGAAGTACACTCAGTTTGATGGACAACCGCATTTTCCCCCTTTGGGCATTTGCGGGAGAGTTTGGCTTCTCGCAAATGCTGCTGTTTCAGAAGTTCGGTTTGGGATTGAGGGTATACGGATGTATGGTCGTTGCCTAGGCTGGATGTGTGGTGACTTTGGATATGTTTTCGTCTGAAACAGCATCTTGACAGGTCTTTTGGTGGTTAAGGCCTATCTTTTAGGTTTTTGCTGCGTGGGCTCTTTTTGTTCCGCTTTCGCACCTACTAGATCTTCCTCCTCCCATTGTCTTAATCCTCTGATAGTTGCGCACCATAGATAGGTCCTTCTAATGGGGGGATGCACTCTTCCGCGAGTTCCTCGGTGAAGGAACCATCGGAAACCCAGTATTGACTCACTCTGACTTGTTTATCAGATGAGTGATTACCAGCTATGGGTTCTAGAAGTGAGTGTATCATTCAACATGGGTGGACGCACTTAGTGAAAGATAAGGTGGGTTCTGTAGGTTGGGATAAGTGGATGTGTTGCCAATTTGCTGGTTTACACAGGATGATTGAGTTTGCGTGGCAGTTTTTTTCGGTTTTGTTTCCTGCTACTGATGGTGCTAGTTCATGTGGGTTAGACACTTGCTGGTGCTACTGTGGCACGTTTGGGTGTGGTGTGGTGTGCCAGATGATTCATCCATTGGCTTGGCTCATGTGGGGTCATTGTTCAGGTAGCACAGGTGTGATAGGTCTTGAAGGGGTGTTGATTGGTGTGGGTTTAGGCACCTTTCAATGCTCCGTGGAGAAAGGACTTGTGGGCTTCCTGGGTTGTGTACAGTGCTGCTGGGTGGTGGGTTAGGCATTGCCGGTACTTTCTTGGTGTGAGGTGTGAGTTGGTCTCATCCTCCTTGGTGATATCTTTTACTTGGTTCACTATCTTGAAGATTCTTTGGAGTGGGATGAATATTCTTAAGGGATATTCTTGGCATATGCTATTGGGAATATGCTGATGGAATATGCTGCTTTATGCAGTATGTTTTGCAGTATATACAGGTCTCCAAAAGGTATATACAGGGGCAGGTTCTTTGGGTTGTTTCATCTGGGTTGTTTCTGTATGTGGACTGGTTCGTGGATCGGCATGCAACAGTATCCCGACAGAGATCAGTAAAGGTCTGAAGCATGATAAAACTAGGTATTGCGAGCTCGAGCTTTCAAGTCCAAGACTCCAAGGTATATGAGATATTCTTTTGAATATTCTTGGGTATCTTGGAGACAGTATATAGTTTAGCATACAGAATATTCTTGTATATTTGTTTTCTCATTTTTTAATACGATTATCGTTGAAAGGGGTCAGTGATTTGATCCCTAAGCTCTCGTACTATGTTTGTATTGCTTTGGGCTTCGGGTGTTCCTCCTGCAGGCCTCGGTCTACCCACATGGTGCCTACCCTAGTGGGGCCCTTTGATTATGCAGGGTGAGCCTTGTGGGTGGGCGCAGAAAGCCACTACTTTGCTGACTTCCAGTCCTTCGTGCTTGCTTGGCTTGTTGTGTTCTAGCGCTCGAATCGCTGTGGGGGTGCTTGGACTTGCTTTGCTGACATGGATATCAGTCCCCTCCTGGTGCAGAATCTTACCTACTAGTGTTCCCAGTCATGTTGCACCTTTGCACCCCTAAGCCAAGGGCTACCCAGAGGGAGGTTGAATCCCCCTTTGGTGTGCATGTCGAAGACAACGACATTTATTCGAAATTTGATAGTTTGGATCTCGACTTCCATTGCCTTAGGATACCCTTTGGGTGTTACCTCAGCTTGGTTTGCCATGCGTATGTGGAAGGGAGTAGGCTCTGGGTTTGGCATACTCAGCTTATGATGGAATTTGTTGACATCATGTTCACTGTTGACCTCCATCTATGATTATGTTGCTAATTGTGCAGCCCACCATTTGAACCGGAATGGTTGGTACGTTGTGCACAAAGTTCATTGTAGTTGTTGTGCCTCTTGGCTGGGCCTGGCCGAGCTCCGCATAGTGCAGCCGGAGCGAAATGGCGCCTCTTGTTCCATCGATGCCTTGGCCTCTCCTATGCTGACTGCAGGGTGTTCCTGCATCCTTGTTGTTCTTTTCGATCCTTGGCTCTAGTTGGGCTCCGCCATCCTTGGAGCAATTGACACTTTGGCATGCTTCCTCGCCCACTGCCTCAACCCTGAGGGTTTTGCTTCTCATTCCTTCTCGCAATGCCTCCCCTTTTCCCGTTCTACAAGCGTGCAGATGCCTCATTTCTTCTTAGGTGAGCAGTGGTGTCATGTTCTTCCCACCGTCCCATCCTGGTAATAGCACCATTACATGATAGGCTTGTGGCACGGGGATTGGTGTTGGGCTAACAGGGGTATGTCCGTTTGCCACCCTTGCGGTGCTAGGTGCTTGCGCTTCCAGCATGGGTTTCATCAACGATATTTAGGAGCACCGGTAGAGCGGTGCTAGCCACCACATAAAGCATAAGTCATCTCTGGCATTCTAGCTGCCTATCCCTATTATTGTACCCTGGTCAGTAGAACTACCACTCCCGAGAGAGAGACCAGTCTCTTGACCATGACCTCCTACAAGGTTGGTCATTCCAGTTTATTTTGCGCCCATAGCTCCTTTGGCTCTTTGTGTCCCCCTATGCCTTCCATTCCATTGCTAATGTGGCTGCATATGGTAACTTATTACTCAGAGCTTGGCCAATCAATAGCAATCGTTCGTGTTGTGGGACCCACGAACATCACATACCCGACAATACTTATCCCTGCATGCGGTGTATCCTAGTTGGGCTAGTATTACGGTTAAGTCCTCCTTCTATGTTGCTGCCCTATGGGCCTCCCCTCGCTGTGGTTGTATGTGCTCTTTGGCTTCCAACCGCCTCTCCTTCCTAGTAGGCTTTGGGACATCTGAGAGGTTTTTCTCATCTATGGTGGTGTTGTTCACCCCTCGGTGTCTGATTTGTCCTGCATCTTCTTCTCCTGACGTCTCTCGGCCTCTTGCTTTTTTGCTTTCTTGGCATACTGGAGTAACTTGTCAAACGTCCGGTTGTCGCCTAGCCCGATTCACTTGCGGATCTCCGATTGCAATCCCTTTCAATACCACATCTTCTTGGTCAAGTCAATGGGGGAATCCCTTAAGGCGATGTACCCCAACATGTAGACCATGTATTTGTTGATCGATTCTCATGCTTTCTACTTCAGGTTAGCGAGCTTATGAATTACCTCTTCTTCGCTCTTTTTCTCCTGGAAGGTATCCAGAAACACCCCCCACACAGTTTCCCAATGAGCTCTCTTATTTGCCTCGTAGAATCACATCCACCAAGTGTGTGCCTTTTTGCATGCAATGCACTCACTTCTGTGGTTGTCACTTAAGCTTCTTAACTCGCACACTTGTTCAAACTTGTGTACATGCTGGTCAACATCTTCACCCCTCACTCCTCGGAACGCGGGTAAGGGCACTGTCATTGTGCCCTCTGCATCTCATTGAGCACACAGGCTAGTAAGTTCATCGGATCGATTCCCATGGTGTCCCATTGAGCTTGGGGGATGCATCTCCTTGGTGGGGTTAGTGCATGAGCATGTCTAGGTCTTCTGGGGTAGGATCCTAAAGTGTCCTTCCTGCTCTTCAATTAAGAGTTGGTGACGAGGATGGGCTCTTCATGGTTGTCCTTGGGGGTCCCCTTCGTGGAATCAACATGATGGCTAGTGGCACACATATCTCGGCTGGACAATATTCCCTCATCCAGTAGGTGGCTTAGCAGACGTGTGACCTTGTGGAATCCCCTTGTAGTGTCAGAATGGTTGTGGCTATCGAGGCAATTCTCCTTGCCTTGAGACGGTATCCCCTTGTCTCGTGGTGGTTGCGGCTTTGCTATGCGCCTTTGTGGAATCCCCTTGCGTGGTCGTATGGTCTTGCTCGCTCGAGTAGATTTCCCTTGCCCTGGGACGAAATCCCCTCGTCCCTTGCCTAGAGTGACCACTATGTGGCCCCCCTTGCTGGTACCTCCTCCCAGTCCATCAACTCATCGACGTCAAGTCACCTTCATGCGAGTGGTCTTCCCATGTGTAGCTCGGCCTTTTGGAGTCTCAGGCTGTCATTCTAGTACTCACCTTGGCATGCTGCATTGTCCAACCAACTAAAATCTTGGTGTAGAGGTTGGCTTTGTTAGTGGTCGATGCCCCTCCCTGCGGGAGCCTTCCAGGAGGCACTTTCTCCCCTCTTTATGGGCATCCACTGTCTACCCGCCTTACCTTGGTGGGTGACAGTGGCCTTGGGTTTCCTACCATGAGTCCCTCATAGCGTTGGCCACGCATGACCTTCGGCTCTCGACCCCTATCACTACTTGCACTAACGTGGCTACCTTGAGATTTCTACCTCCAACGTGGGCCTTCCCTCTCTTCTGTGCGAGGTCTCCTCCCTCGGGGGCACTCATCAAACACAGGTTCATCTCTCCGATGTGGGGGCTCGTCATAGCCATCACTTTCACCTACGTTGAGAGGGGGTGGAGGGCTTCCATTGTCCTGCCATCTGTCCCACTTTGCGTCATAGGCCCATTGCCGAGCAAGGTCGCCCATCCAGGTGTTGCTCATTCCCGCACATTCCTACACATGGGATTCTGTCAAGACATGATAAGGGTTCTTCATACCTTTCTTCATCGTCTACAGCTTGCAAACTAACTCGATGGTGATGTGCTGGGTTTTTTGCTTTCTTGAAGGTTCAGTCCATGTGGTGTTTGGGTCGTCCCTTTAGGGGAGGCATGGGCCAATTGTAGCATTTGGTACCTCTTTTACCCTCCATAGCCTCTCTCGGCCAATCCGACGCATCCTTCTGGTCAGTTTGATACTCGCTGATCTCTAGTTGTTCACACAAACAAGTAATCCTGGCTCTCCAGTTCTCTTTGAACCACCACTCTGCTTACTATAATGAATTGCATCCACGTGTAATTAATATCCCTCCATGGTTGCCACAAATGGTCGTCAACGACTCTGCATGCCTGTGGGTGACTTATGTAGCTTCGGTGGTTGCTAGGACGTTGTTGCCAATACTTAATTCCGGGGGTCCGCATTGGTGAGTCAGCCTTTACCTCAAGAGATGCTGGAATATGCAATGATGGCCTCTACCTAGACGTTGTGAGGTCGTGTACATGTGAGTAGGGGTTCCCCTAAGCATAGTGTTGCTGCCTCCTTGGAAAGATAATTGTTGGACTAGGAGCAGGGCAAGAGGAGACCAATCGGGGAATGTGGTAGATAAAAGAAATCTAGATATATATATGTATATACTGCATGTCTAGATACAAGATGGCCCCTTCCCCAGAGAAGGTGAAGCAAGATACAAAAAGAAGACGAACTAGAAGGACTCGACCCACTACTACCTTCCTGTTTATATAGTGGGTCGGCTGGGGCTAAGCCCTAGGCCTAGGTGCACTCCCCTATTGGTTTGCCGCCCTATGATAAAGTCCTTCCCTGTAGCATTTATGCACCTCCCTCACATTTGTTGTCCCAAGTACCTTGGTAGTTGATTTAGATGATCAGATCTTAGCCTCTGTGAGTGCCGACAACCATCATAGTTGATCAGTACCTATTGTACCTTCCCCACTTGGCCATTCGGCCCCACCACTTGTTTGCGCTAACTGGTAGTTTGATGTTGGTCAAACCACCGTCAACCAAAATTATCATACCAGCTTGTTATTACTATTTTTGGTGTGAACGGTGCCTTGAATGTTTGTGAATGGCACATTCCTACCACTGTAAATATATGTTATACAATATTATGTTAAAATTAATGACAATGTATTGCACAATATACATATAGATTGTACATTGTCAATGTTATATAAATGTTATACAACCTAAAAAGCATAAATTTAACAAATGTAAAATATTGTACAACATTATAATGTATAAATTTAATAAATGTAGAAATTAAATATAAATGATATTAAATTATATGTAAATTTAATGTATATAAGTATAGTTATCATCGCATAACCATTTAGGGTTTAGGGTTTACCCAAGTTTACACCCTAAAGCCTAAACCTCAATGACATGCATAATATCAAACAAAAATATATTAAACCCTACACCCTTCATGCAAAGGATTATGTATGTAATTATTTAAGTTAATTGATAATATTAGTTTTTATAAAAACAATGTGAAATCACTTTTAATATTATGTAGAAAGTATGCATGCAAACAATTTTTGTTATAATATAGCGAAGAGAGGAAGAAATGAATAATGTGTATGTTAGTGTGTGATTGAATGTATATATATATATATATATATATATATATATATACAATAGAACCTATATAAATTAAACACGTTAAATATTTAATTTAGAGAGGGTTTTAAATAAGGGAGCTAATGACCAGAAGAAGCTCGCCAACTCAAGCAATCTTCCTGCTCTACCTCCATATTGACCACTGACTTTCTGAAAATCGTCCAGGATGCTCCGCTGAGACAAATCCCATGCCTCAGGTTCGAGTGCAACACCAAAAGAATAGCCTGAGCCAATTGGGAATGCAATCGACGAGTGCATGCGCTGTTACCCACACTAGCACTCCACCAGAAGCAACTAGCCGACTGCACAATCGGATTTGGGAAGAACACCATTGGAGGCCTTTTGCACCGTCACGGATGCCTCGGACGACCCTGTTAATCCCCGCCCATGGACTCTTTGCTACGTTGGGATCATCTTCGCTCGAGACATGACCATCTCTTTCAGGGAGGAGCTCAGCCACAAGACGATTGATGGGAGAGGGCATGGGATCGCCTACACCATCCTATACGTCCGAAACATGATCATGCACGGGGATTGGGATTCACGACTATCGAAGAACCGGCCCGACGATGGTGAGAAGCTCCCCTAATCACGTTGGCTCGCACGGATGGTGTCGGATCCAGGAATGTGTGGATTGATGGCATCCTCTCGTTAGACTCTACAAAATTCTCAGAAACATAATAGCATACAATAATAATATATACATGAGAACCATGATTTTTAATTAATTTAAAGAGGGTTTTAATTTATACAGGTTTTACTGTACATATATATACACACACATAGATGTAAACTCTAAACACAAAGCAAGTTCTAAACTTTAAACCCTATTAAATCATGTTAAATTGTTTTAGCACTAGGGTTTAAACTAGGTAAACCCTAAACCTTAAACCTTTTAAGTTATCAATAATAGAGTTAGCTTATTTATATTATGTTATTCATAAATGTTTACAACGTGTGTTATATTATGAAACATGCATGTATAATATTTCTTTGTTTAAGTAAATATATAAGTGTAAATGCATGTGCTATTTTATGAGTAAACATATATACTATTTATTTATTCTTTTAATAAACATGTGTATCAATATACATAAGATCAATATGTAAGGAGTACAACTTCCTCTGAAATTGTTTTAATATTGTGCCAACAAACTATTGTAAGTACATGCATACACACTAACATACACATGAATATTCATCTTTCCATCCTCCACAAATGATTATATAACTTTGCTTCTAAATAAAATTTTAGCCTATTAATATGTAATGTTGTGAATATGTATATTTGGGTTTATTGTGACATAGATTTATTATATATTAAATCATACATTTCAAAATATTTATCGTACATATATCTTATATACTTCTCATACATTTATATTTATCACATATATATCAACACACACACACACACACATATATATATATATATATATATATATAATATAGTGTAAAAACAAAGGCAAGGCATGAGGAATAAAGGCAGCTAGGCATGGAATCTGTGTGAATGTGTATTATGTTATGTATACATATATAATATGTATAAATATCATGTGCATACACTTTTAACATACACAAATGCTATGTATGTATATATTTATATGAAAGATAATATTTTAATTGATTCAATCGTAGTGATATAAATATATAATGTATATACACACTCTTAATACACACACATATATATTTCTACTGCAAGAAATGTATATATGTGGATTTGATTCTGCCAAAGCCGTCTTACCCTTCTTGTCCAACTACAGTTTCTTCTTACCCTTTTTGAGCACTGACGGAATTTATCCTGCTAAAGGCTTACGAGGGCAATAAAGCTTCAACCGGATAAATCGTGTTAAAGAAAGATGAATTTGACAAGATTAATTCCATTAAATTATCATGCCTTCCAAGGCAACCAACCAGATTTATCATGCTGAAATCTGAAATCTTATTGTGCTTATGATAGTTAAGGGGATTATCTAGTTGAAGCCTTGTTGCCCTTAAAAGCCCTAGCATTATGAGTTCTCCTAGGCAAACATAGAAAATTGAGATAATATATATATCAAAATTGAAAATATATAAACATGTAATTTTTAATTTCTGATATATATTAAGACTTATCTAATTAAGTCACTTGTTTGGTGGTATACAATTTCATATTCTTTTGTTAATTTCTTACAACACATGGACTATGAATTACGAAACTGATAAGATTTCATTCCATTCTCCAAGAGTACATCACATGTTTCCTATCAAAATAAATAATTAGTTATTTAGTTATTTCATTGTATTCATGAGACATTTTGAAAATAAAAAGGCACAATAAAATTATTTACAAAACTAGGTTTTTATTAAGATGAACAAGATATTGTTCATGCTAATTTATGAATACAATGTAATAAATTTATGTGTTGTAACAATGAAGAATGAAATAATTAAACAAACTAGAAAATTGAGGTGTTATCTTGATTGACATAGAGGGTATTATCACTTACATTATACACATATTTACAATTAACATGATTTTTAACATGCATTCCAAAGCATATTAACCATAAAGTAGCAGATCTAATAAGATTTTAACTATTACTTTTACATGAAGATGATTATTAAATGTAAAGTACATATTAATAAATATATTCATAAAGAGTCAGGACTAATGTGTGAGAACTCATTCTTTGCCAAGTCGTCTGTAACCAATTGCAAACAGATGTCCTGTAAAAGTGTTAAATCTGCTGAAGCCTGGTGAACCTGTAGTGCCGCAAGCCGAAAACGATCAGAACCTAACAACACTTGCTTTTGACAATCATATGCAGGATTGCTCAAGGTCAAGTAAGTAAAGCGCCTAAACAATGCATCTGCTTTACCATTCTGAAAATCAGGCATGTAGACGATGATAAAATCAAAATGTGATAAGAATTCCACCTTCCTAGCCTGTCGCCGACTAAGAACTCAAGTGGTTTGAAAAAACTCCAAGTTCTTATGATCCATAAGAACTTGTACAAGATGTGCAACACCTTTTAGGAAGTGCCGCCACTCTTGAGAATAAGGCTCTCTTTAAACTAATGCCTATATATGCATTTTTACATTATTCTTTAATATATTATACTTCAATATTACTTATTGAATTTGTTATTAATGTTGTTATTAAATTATTTTCTTTTCAACGTTTCCTTTTTATATGGGTTATACATAATAAGTTATGGGTATATATATAATCATAATTTTTGAAATTATATTTTAGAGGCCCACTTAACAAGTAAATAGATACATATATAAATATAATTTAAAATATGATTTGCATAGCACAAGAATAAACATGGAATATAAGTGCTGGAATCAGTTATAATCTCTTATATAAATAAAGGTTCATCTAATCAAGTATTAGTTTTGTCTTATGTGGTAAATTTTTTAATTCTTCAATCATGAGAACACTGGTTAGTGATAAAGACCAGCTTTCACATTTTGATATCTATAGATGTTATTAAAAGGTCTTATAATGTCGAATATATATAATATGTTTTACAAATTCCATATTATGAATAAAGAAGTTAAAAACATTATGAAGTTATGTAACATTAATTTACGTTTTAGGTCAAAAACATTATGAAGGTTTTATTAGCAATATAAATTCAAATGAAATTGTGTAACATTAATTTACATTTTAATGAAGATGTATACATCAAAGTATACTCAAATGAAGTTGTGTAATATTAATTTGCACTCAATTAAAATTATTTAAACAAGAGAACAAGTGTTTAGTTTTGCAAGGCTTTGAAGAACAACATTATTGTCAGAGTTTTAACCCAAAGGGCCAACACGTGGCAACACGTGGCTGCCAGGTGGCCATTTGGCGTCATCACCCTGTGTGAGCAATGCTAAGTTTCCCAGAACAACCCCAACGACCCCTAGGGTTAGACTCTAATGCCCAAGTGGACAGGAGACTTAGGGTTTAGCCTAAGTCTCCCTAGAATGTCTGCCCCCAAAACCCTTGAGGGATAACCCTAGTTGACTTAGGGTTTAGCCTAAGTCTCCCTAGAGTGTCTACCCCAAAACCCTTGAGGGATAACCCTAGTTGACTTAGGGTCTTGCCCTAGAAGACCTAGACAGGCTCATGCCCTAACCCCCATCAAGGAGACGTGTGTTCCACACATACCCCTGGACAGAGCTAAGGCATCGTCACTTACCCCTTGAGGAATCACCCTCATCCGGGAGTACAACCCCTTTAGGGCGACAAGGGGTACCCTGAACCACGACTAACCCCTAAGGGTTTGAGTGGCCAAGTTATACCCTAGACCTAGGGCTAGTACTTAGTGAGGACACGAGTGTGCGCCGTAGGCGGACACGAGTGTTCTGCTAAGCAAACTCCCTAAGGCTAGGTTTGGGATAACCCTAAGCACATGACCTTGCGAGTGCCTCACGAAAGGGCTCCTGCTAACATTAGGTTGTTCAACCCTTGAATTCCAAGGAGAACACTCCCCTAGCCAAGTGTGCCAAAGCACACCTAGTTATGAGACCTAACCTCCCTTGAGCATGCCCAAGGCTTAGCACCCTAGTGCAAGCACAAGCATGTCTGTTTTAGAGTATCCAACCCCTTGGCGACAAGCCCATGACATAACCCCAAAGGGCGTGCCTCAGGCGTTGTACCATGTGACGTTTAGCCCAGTGTCACATCTCCATGTGACACTGCCTTCCCATGTGGGCTATCATGCCATAGCCCTTAGATTCAAGAGTTGCACCAAGTGCCACAAACGTGGCTCCTAAATGCCAACTCTAGAACCCCTCAATTATCCCTCAGACCGGTAAGGAACCTGTCAATCAAGAACCCACGCCCACAGTTGGACAAGGACACGAACGTGCCTGGTTAGCTGTGAGTGTTGCTCCTAGCTTGACGTGGAGGAGGAGGCTGGAGACAAGCCTCAACCTCTGCTTCTGGAACGTGCATCCCGACAAGTCCTCCCAGGCATGGATTCGCCAACGTTAAGGGTAAGCTACCCCGAAGGTGGGACGTACCCCTGGCATCTGGAAGTTAGGGCGGCACAAAGGGTTGTACCTTAACGACACAAGCTGAAGCTTGCACCGGCAGAAGAGCAACGAACTCAGTCATGAACCCAGGAGCTCTCCTACATATACTCTACCTTATTTATGTGACGGAGCCCCCCCCCCTCTTTTCCTGTTTGTTAGTGGGCTGGCACTGAATTCTAGCCCCTTAGATAAATTAGCAATATGAGCCTATAACTCACCCTTACTCCTACCCCTAAACCCTACCCAAGGGGGTGGGGGTTTTAGGGCGTGGGTTAGGGCAACCCTAGGGTGTTCCTAACCCTACTTAACACCGAACTCATCTGCAAAGACCAATCAGCCTATTCGGGACGTCAAAATTGGGGGTGGGTTTCTAGAAGGTAAGTTCTAGCTTCGCTTAGAGTTTCCTGCAAATACCTAATGACACCCGGCCGGACCATCACCAGATACCCAAGTGCACTAAGCGGGCCTGTTTCCTACTACATCTAGGGTCCATCAACATAGTACAGTAGGTAACAACAGTCAACGTCCAAAGTAAAGGGTCGAGTCATAGTAAAAACTATGACACACTCCCCGCCTTTGAAAATGTCAACGTCCTCGTTGACGTCCAACTCCAAGACTAGATAATGTTAGAAAAACTAACCAAAACTAACATATCACTCTATGCGGAGTCAGCCAAAAGTTCACATAATTTTATTACCCCCCTTGCATTACGCGAAACCAAGTACTTCAGAACCGTCGTTCACTGAGTCGTAAACCCAGCTGCCGGAGGCACCACCTGCGACATGAAGTCACTTGGAGACCTTTTGCACGTCTGCAAAGTCTGTCACCCGACGCACACAACACTGGTTAATTTCTTTACTTAACTAGAATTTATATTGGAGGCCTCTAGTTAGTGTTGTTGCCGGCCCCTTGGTTAATAAGAAATAAAGACTTGCTTTATTCCTTAATATTAAATGCTGTTGACGACCTCTGTCGTCTAGCGCACAACAAGCACTTCTCAAATGCTTGACCAAACACCTTCGCATTTCTTTGATTTTCCAATGGTCCCACATTCCACATGTTACGATATTATAGCTTACATCTCTGCATCCCTCGGTGTTTCTCATTACCCCTTTTCATAAGGGTCTGCTACTATACCTATCTCTCGTTAGTATATAGCTACGCCAGACTAAGTATGAGACTTTTATCGGAATCAAGCTCTTTTCCGATACAAGAGTACAATCGTAAAACCCTGTTCTTTGTAAACATATCAATCTGGCCAGAGGCGATCACAGAGGCGCATGGCTGTACACATGTATACAACAAGGTCTTGCCAATCTACCAACTGCCATCACTTGGTGTGTTATTAACATAAATTTATTCCCGATAGGAATCAAATTCAGTCAAATCCGCACCAAGTGTGATAGCCTACCATTTGTCTTTCAACCATCTTTGTACTCTTTCATAACACCGACCAGTTCAGGGACCAGATAAGCTAACATACCTTTCTTACAAACAATGTGGAAACCAGGAAATTCAACCCATCTCTAATGCCTCAATCGACAAATTTAGATAACGTCTCTTAATTGTCACTCTCATTGTACTCATTCCCAAAGAGCACAACATACTAGATGCCTTCAATACTTCCTAACTCCTTATCTACTAAGTTCAAAATACCAAATTTTAACTTAGTTTCCACGATAAGAGTCTCTCTGAATTCAGAATACTGCACCCTCCAACATTATATTTATTTCCAACTCTTAAACTGATTTCGTAAATGTTTCTCAACACTATACCGAAGTATAGCATTTTCACTAATTAAGCAACTAGTGTTTTTGATAAACATCTTTTAAAACTAATCCTTATTCTATAAAAGTTGCAATTTCGATATTGATACTCTCGAATGGATAATGATCGTTTTAACGTTCAAATCCTAAGCTTATCAACTAGTTGTTATACTAGCAGATATAAACTTACAATCATATCAATTTATCGAAATGCTACAACTATAATATAGACATGGTCTTAGTTTACATGAACCGAACTTCAATTTTGAGACGGAAATATAATGTTATGACAGTATTTCGAGGAACTTTGTTCAGAGACTAAGAGGAATCATGAACTAGTGTCTGGTTCATCTAATTGATTTAGTAAGATATCAACCTCCACATAAATGTTATCATAACACTGAAGTGTTATATCAACTTCATGTTTTAGTCATACCTTATAATTCAATAGATCTCCCCAAACATGAATAAAATATCTAGTTCAACATTGAACTAAGATACATTATTCACTCTAGACACCTAGCAATCCAGAAAGTATCACATTGCCCCTCAAGCAATGTATTGAGAAATGTCTCATTTCTCAACTAACTTGAAAACACGTTTCAAGTTATAACACTAAGGTAGTGCCTTACCAAAGTGTCAGACTCAAATCCACTTGAGTCTTTATATTATATGATTACGGCCACCTCATGTGATCATAACCAAGTTTGATATTGAGCGCTCCAAACTCAATATTGAAGAGATATCATATATACTTTGACAAGTCATTTATAACCAATCTTGAAAAGATTGTCACAAATTCTTCCAAAGTTTAAATATAAATATCTCAACAGATGAGGTGATAGGAAACCTCATATTCTCGAACCGGATATTGGACGAACCTTGAACTACAATCATCAAGAAGGGACACCATCTTCTTGAGCTAATCCGCTACACAATATCATACTTACAAGAATATTGAACCAACTCAAGGAACACCATCAAACCTTGAGATAGAACTAACAACTAACCCAAGGAATACAATCAAACCTTGAGTCAAGAATAGTTCTATTTTTCAATATTCCGAAAGATTGAAGATACATACTTTATTTGTTCTTTAAGTGCCCACATTTGCGACCATGATGCAGAGTCAAGAAACCGTTTTTGAATAATCGTATTCGACTCTAAAATGAAATTGATATTGAAAATCAATATCAACTTCTAATTCTCATCGAACACCGACTCTCTGAGGAGTACATGCACTTAAACCTCCAATGGAAATCCGACTATTACTAGCTCATTGGTAATTCTCAACATAAGTTATCAAACTTAGCAAGTTTCCTTACTTAGTCGATAAACAAAGTGGAGAATCCCAAATCATGCTCTTCTTAACCAAGGAATCACCCTTGTTCAAGAGCTTATCCCACATTGCAAACAACGTTACAGTTTCAAGATTAAAGAGTTAACAATGAAAATGCACAAGTGTGCACCGAACGCCTTCACTATGCAAGTCTTCATTACTCAGTAAAAAAAAAAAAATGTAAACGTATGTTTCCAACATTACTGTTTCTGATAGATCATGCCATCTATTCCAAAAAGCTGCATTGATAACTTCATAATCAAGTTAGTTGAGTTAACTAACTTGAATACAAAGTGCGCGCCTACAACCAACTAAGGTTTCAAGTTGTACGTTGTTCAAATCAGACGACTTGAACTTAGTAAACTATTTCATCTAATGTTACTTGCAGCTAGCGTCATCAAAATATTGCGAACATCAGACAATACTTTGACTACATTGGATCTTCAAACCCATTCCTTAACATATTTATCATATATTAATATTTGACTTTCTTTGTATTATAAGTTCATCACCATAGTCTGCTTCTGGAGTTACACTCTGGAAAACACGCACTATAATGAGAGCTTATTTTACAACTTTTGTCAGAATGTAGTGTTCACTCTTATGTTTGAATATGCCCCTTCTCTCGAAGTCAAAGGCGCACTTCTGAATATAAGTCTTTCCCCGTTTGAACACTATTGTTGGAAACGATATTGAATCTTGACCTAAGCCAAAACTCAATGGACATAGTCATGTTCTCAAATCATGTGTTATCCCAAATTCAAAACACCTTAAAGAAAGAAAAATTTTCAATAATGTGTAGAATAGGATATCACAAGGCCCATCTCACAAGACTTAGTTTGTAAACCAGAACAAACTAACATGCCTTGTCTTGTGGAAGTAAATGGTAAAGTAACCTGGACAATCATAAGGTAAAATTAACCTGGCATACAACTTGGAAGCTGACTTCCAAGTGCTACCTTCTAAGTCCATAACCCACACCCACTTATGAAGTAGGTGTACTCTGAAGAGTTATAGATCTCAGGACCAACTCTCCACGCAGAATTCAGACATTAGCCAAAAGTGATAGAGTACTTTAAGAATTTAGAACTAACTAAACCCTAAAATACACTACACTTTAGGTAGTCCTACTCAGAGAATAGGCTCCGATACCAATTGTCAGAGTTTTAACCCAAAGGGCCAACACGTGGCAACATGTGGCTGCCAGGTGGCCATTTGGCGTCATCACCCTGTGTGAGCAACGCTAAGTTTCCCAGAACAACCCCAACGACCCCTAGGGTTAGACTCTAATGCCCAAGTGGACAGGAGACTTAGGGTTTAGCCTAAGTCTCCCTAGAATGTCTGCCCCCAAAACCCTTGAGGGATAACCCTAGTTGACTTAGGGTTTAGCCTAAGTCTCCCTAGAGTGTCTGCCCCCAAAACCCTTGAGGGATAACCCTAGTTGACTTAGGGTCTTGCCCTAGAAGACCTAGACAGGCTCATGCCCTAACCCCCATCAAGGAGACGTGTGTTCCACACATACCCCTGGACAGAGCTAAGGCATTGTCACTTACCCCTTGAGGAATCACCCTCATCCGGGAGTACAACCCCTTTAGGGTGACAAGGGGTATCCTGAACCATGACTAACCCCTAAGGGTTTGAGTGGCCAAGTTATACCCTAAACCTAGGGCTAGTACTTAGTGAGGACACGAGTGTGCGCCGTAGGCGGACACGAGTGTTCTGCTAAGCAAACTCCCTAAGGTTAGGTTTGGGATAACCCTAAGCACATGACCTTGCGAGTGCCTCACGAAAGGGCTCCTGCTAACATGTTTAGGTTGTTCAACCCTTGAATTCCAAGGAGAACACCCCCTAGCCAAGTGTGCCAAAGCACACCTAGTTATGAGACCTAACCTCCTTTGAGCAAATGCCCAAGGCTTAGCACCCTAGCGTGAGCACAAGCATGTCTATTTGTTAGAGTATCCAACCCCTTGGCGAAAGCCCATAACATAACCCCAAAGGGCGTGCCTCAGGCGTTGTACCATGTGACGTTTAGCCCAGTGTCACATCTCCATGTGACACTGCCTTCCCCGATGTGGGCTATCATGCCATAGCCCTTAGATTCAAGAGTTGCACCAAGTGCCACAAACGTGGCTCCTAAATGCCAACTCTAGAACCCCTCAATTATCCCTCAAGACTCGGTAAGGAAACCCTGTCAATCAAGAACCCACGCCCACAGTTGGACAAGGACACGAACGTGCCCTGGTTAGCTGTGAGTGTTGCTCCTAGCTTGACGTGGAGGAGGAGGCTAGAGACAAGCCTCAACCTTTGCTTCTTGGAACATGCATCCCGACAAGTCCTCCCAGGCATGGATTCGCCAACGTTAAGGGTAAGCTACCCCGAAGGTGGGACGTACCCCTGTCGTCTGGAAGTTAAGGCGGTACAACAAAGGGTTGTACCTTAACGACACAAGCTGAAGCTTGCACCGGCAGAAGAGCAACGAACTCAATCATGAACCCAGGAGCTCTCCTACATATACTCTACCTTATTTATGTGACAGAGCCCCCCCCCTCCCCCCCCTCTTTTCCTGTTTGTATTAGTGGGCTGGCACTGAATTCTAGCCCCTTAGATAAATTAGCAATATGAGCCTATAACTCACCCTTACTCCTACCCCTAAACCCTACCCAAGGGGGTGGGGGTTTTAGGGCGTGGGTTAGGGCAACCCTAGGGGTGTTTCTAACCCTACTTAACATGCCGAACTCATCTGCAAAGACCAATTAACCTATTCGGGACGTCAAATTGGGGGTGGGTTTCTAGAAGGTAAGTTCTTGCTTCGCTTAGAGTTTCCTACAAATACCTAATGACACCCGGCCGGACCATCACCAGATACCCAAGTGCACTAAGCGGGCCTATTTCCTACTACATCTAGGGTCCATCAACATAGTACAGTAGGTAACAACAGTCAACGTCCAAAGTAAAGGGTCGAATCATAGTAAAAACTATGACAATTATCTTCAATAACATATAGAACAATCTGTTTAAAGATGTAAAAATTATACTATACTGTAACTTTCCCAAATATAACACGTCATTTAAAGTTATAAAGGCATTGGTGCATACGATTGTCATTTAAAAGAAGATGAAGGACTATGTGATTACTTATATATTTATTATTCCCAATACTACACACATTAGGGGGGGTCAATTTTAGAAAATGTGCAAAATGAAATCCGCCTTTTTTAAGTCTAAAGTTAAGGTGGATATCAGTTGAGGGTTGGGAGCGAAATCACCCCTCGCCGTCTCTCAGGTACCCTAGTTTTTTATAGTGAAAATTGGTAGATTTCAGAGACAAATTTTTGGCTGATTTTAGAGACAACACTCACATCTTGCTGGCACTGTCCTCTATATTTGACACTCGCGTTTGACAACATCCCCTCTCTTTGTAAACTCTCACAGCAAACCCTCAAATTCAACACCACCTTGCTTGCCAAGTCTCACCTATTAGACTTTGACCACTTCTGCATTTTCTCTTGGTTATGTGATCAACAAAACTTTGAAAGCATTTATGGTGTGAAGGGAAGTACTAAGGTGGGAGGTGCCAATAAGACAAAAAAGGCCGGGTTTGAAGCCCTTGTGTTGCGATCAACAGGAATAGCAAAGGCAGGCTGAAGATCGACCATAACTCCATAGCTGGCCGCCTGAGGACATACAGGAACAACTTCCAAAAGACACACAAACAGAGGAGCAGACAGGCTTTGGGGTGACAGAAGAGGACAGGCACAATAGGATATACACCATTGAGCAGAAGCTCAACCTCATTTGCTCACATTTAGAGAAAATGAGGGCCTTATTCGGTGGCAATCCCACCGTCAGGCCCTAGATCACCCTAGACTCCTTGGTGTCTAAAAGAGAGCAGGAAGACATCGATGGTGCGTCTTTGGCATCAGAATGGGAACTGGCTATGGAACTAGTTGAATCTTCGTTTGGTGCCGTTCCACTAGATGTCATGGTTGTCCCTAGTTTTTGGCAAGAGAGTCCTATGTTCGGTCAACCTGCTGCCTCCCAACTGGGAACCAAGATGGATGAGGCTCTTGCTACCCCACTTGTTGCATTGGCCGTTTTCACTTATATGTTTTAACGGATTTCACTTATTTGTTTTAGTGGATTTGGAAAAACACACCTCCAAAGATACAAATTTTGGAATCCACCAAATTTAGTGAATTTGATATAAAACTTAGCTCATTTGGCCATGGCTGATTTCACCAAATCCACTTTAAAAAGTTTAAGATTGACCCCCCTATTAAATCCATGACAAAATAGACTAAAAAAGCATCCAAAAACTTACATCAATCCATCAAATATCTTTAATCCACAATAAAATGGATTAAGAAGGTCCAAAAGTTTGAATAATTTTTTATTAATGCAAAGGTCATTGAAATCTAACGATTATCGTTCTTAATTCATATCATGATATAAATACTTTAAATGTGTAAAATATTGACAAACTTAAAGGTCATTATAATGACTAATGTAATAAAAATTGTTAGTTTCAATTTACAACACAAGCAGATATAGTAGAGACCTTAACAAAACACAGTTCCCTAATGAAAAAAAGTCAACATTAAAAATGTTAAAAATGTCAAATTTGATAAGGCTATAAGAAAATACATTAATTCTAATTATGAGAATAATAAAGATTTCAGTATTAAGTATTATATAATTATTAATAAATACTAATTAAATAATTAAATTTGTTAAATATTATTAATTGGGACTATAGAGATTCCACATACGGGTTGTGGTTATCAATTACTAAAGCATCACGTTTTCATAAGCTTGGGATAACAAAGTTATATTTAGACTATATATATTAACATGGTACTTGGACTTTAAATTATGAGGTTCTAAACTTTAATAACAAAAATTCAAACTGAAGACATGTAAAATTTCAAGCTTGATTTATTCAGAAATCTTTGTAGGATGACATATTTAAAGCTTTATATTACTTATAATCCATTTAAATACTGTGCTAAATTTGCCATTAAAATACGGATATTTCTCATCATTGCGAGACAAGTTTAGTGGGTACATGTGTATAAGAACAACAAATCTTACTCCTATAATATGTATGTAGGTCAAGTTTCCCTATATAAACATCTTTTTTTATCAAAGAATATATGTGTATGTGTATTGTTTTATATGCATAGATTACCTAGTTAATGTATGTACATTGGATCCGAAGTATTATATATACACACATATGAATAAATATCACATGTATATTTAACTGCCTTTGTATATTTAAAGTATATTCTCATCAAGACTACATGTCATAGAGGTTTAGAGCGTCCATTCTTTTCTTGAGTATATAGTATTTCCACCCTTTCCCTCTTAATTAACACTTAGACGTATAGATATATGGAGTATAGTTTCACACACACACGGATATATATGTGTGTGTGTGTGAAACTCAAAAATAGGTTTATATATATATATGTGTGTGTGTGTGTGTGTGTGATCTCATCATGATTAGAGAGGCAAAATCACGCCTGTCATAGAAATCCACATGCCTCTAGAAAAAAAAGGTTTAAAATAATTTAAAATATGAATATTTAAAATATTTTAAGAATATGCTTCTCTTTAAAATGTGGTTTCTCCCCCTCGAGCTCCATTGTCTTCATCAGTCATATCATCATTATCATAAAATGAATTATATATTGCTAGTATAGCAGCACAACTGACAAGTTATGTAACAAATAAAATAATATAGACGCAAACTTATCTTACTGATGATATTTAAAAATAAAACTATATCATAATCATATATAAAGTAATATATAAAATAAAAAGAATATTATCTAATAAATCTTAGGTTAAAACCGGTAGAACTTATTACGAAGAATATGTTAGATTTAGTTAAAAACATACGTGTGGTTCCGCAACCTGCTAATTTTATTTTGCATTGAAAGTCAAATATTTTCATCACCAATCAGTTTATTTAATCAAAACTTTTTGTCATATACAATACAAAATATAGTATTCATTAAAACATCAACTAATATTATGGTAATAGTAATCTATAATATACAAATAAATATTGTTTTAACGAATACTAATTCTTAACTATGTTATACTCATTCTTATTAAGTGATTTATTAATAAAGTCTATTCATTATAAGCTTTTCCTTACAATCCGGTATATATATATCTTCTACGCGAATATTAATATTATTTCAAATGGAATCTGCCTCGTCCATCTTACTTTATGCTGTTACGACATATAAAGAAAAATTAAATTAAATTTTTTTTTTTTTGATAATTTGCAATTTTTAAACTGTCAAATTCAAATATAAGAGAACCTATATCATATCTCCTATATTCCAGGAGTACGTTTGGTGTAACATATTCTCCATGGAATATGCTCCATTGAGCTTCCCTATTTGTTTGGTGCACCATAAGTGTCCCCCACGCACACACACATGTACGTATCTACGTGTACACACGAGACTATATATACATGTATAGATGGATTTTTTTTCACTTAATTTAATAATAATTTTGAATAACCAAACACCTTTCATATAAGATTAGGTGTTTTTTTAAATATATTTAAATTAATATATTTTACTTAAAGACGGCAATATTTTCTAAAGTAGTCTGACAAGGTATACACGTGGCACCAACCAGGAATAATCTCACGTCATCATTTATTGAGTATAAAAAAGAAGCATAAGATTATATGTGTATTAAAAAATATTTATATTAATTACTTAGTTTTGGAGATGGCAATATTTTGTACACGCAATGCATTTCTGTTACTCGCTTTGGTTGCATGCTTGAGTTTCGTTACTCAGGCAGGGGATGATGCTTACGATCCTGAGCTTAGTGGCTTAGAGCAGCACTTGAATGGTAAATAATAATAATCATAAATACATTAATCTAATAAAATTAATTGATTATTACTATTATTACGTTCTGTTTAGTATTAGTTTAAGCTATACAAAATTAGAATATGTTTGAAGGTTAATCATTCTACAATGAAAAGTTTACTAACACAACTTAAGCAGGTGCAATGAGGAAGCTGCAAGAAGATCCAGTAACCAACGAAATTGAGTCAGTTTTGGGAATCGATGCAAGTATTATTGAGACCATAACAGTTAAAATCGAGCTTATCATAAAAAACTTAACAATTCTCTGCGGGGTTCATCCGCTGTTGTCAACTCTCCTGGGCTCCATAGTTGTCATACTTCAAATCCTCCTCGACATCTTACTTGGTCGCATAACCTGCGTCACAGGCGTCATAACCTGCATTAGGCTCCTACTTAGTCTCAAGATTAAGCTAATTGTGGATGTTGGCCTCGTTAACCTCGTGCTTGGTAAGTGTGTGTGTGCGTGTGTGTGTGTGTTTACACTGCGTATTACATACAGGGGCGATAATTAAGCTCAAGGTTTCTGATATCAATCTGCTTCTGAGTGTTTACGCTACGCTCAATGGGCTGATCACTGGCCTTCCGGTGAACTGTCTTCTTTATACGATCCTCAAGATCATAGCTATCCTCCTCAGGAATGTCATTGTGCTATGTACTTGACAAGCATTAGTACAACTGCAATAACGTATGTATTTATGAAAAATGAATAAACTTGCAGGCAGACTGGCATGCAATTCTTTTATTAGTAATAATTGGGTAATTGTAATAACGAAGATCTTAAAAGCCTATCTTATACGTGTCGCATTAAATAAACTTATAAAAACACCAGATTTTATAAACTATATAAAATTCGTATAAAAATAAAATATGGTAGTATAATTTTGCGAGTGTTAGATACAACTTCCCAGCGAATCTCTTTAGCGTCAATTATACTCGTACTACTTAAAGAAACTGGTTAAACAATTAAAACCATTTTATTTGTTTTATTTATATGACAATTGAAAACATTTATTTACATTATAGAAATAAAAATATTTTAAGGGATTTATATCAATGACTGACAAAGATATGGCTCTAGTGGTCATGTCATGTGTGCATGTGAGCTAATTATAATTGTAATGAAAATTTAAATAAGTAATTATAAATATTATTAAATTGATTATATATTAGAACAATAATATATTATTTTATCATTAAACTGGATTGAGTTCAGGATGCAGCATCCCTGCCTGATCAAGCATGCAACATAAATGCATTGGCTTGTAAATATATTACCATACATCTCCAAAATACAAATTAAATAATTAATATATTGTATATAAATATATAATTGATGATGTGTATATACTTTGTCAAATTACTTTTTAAAACTAAGCTTTTAATATGTTAATCATCAGATTATGCACATGATGTTGCTATGTAGCTGTTACATTGTAGTGTACCTCCAGTTCTGTGCTAAATAACACAAATTTAAATTTATATTCTAATTAAATGTATTATTTTAATTATGTACAGAAGAAAGGAAAACATTAATTAAATTTAATTGCCAAATAATTTCACTATGAAAGCATAAAAAAAGACCATAAAAAACACTGTATATGTTGGATGGCATATAAATAAAGTCATGTATACTGGTGTTCATGTGAAATATAAATATTATATGTACATGGCATTGTCTATTAATTACATTATAACTCTTGAGAATGTTTTGTTATGTTTAATATTTGTATCCATACAAAATATATAAACATATACTAATATGTTTAATTTACTCATCATGTAGAAATATGCAAAATTTATATGTATACAGGATGTGAAGAGGTAGTCGGTACACCAACAAGGAAACTTTGATTTTATAATATAAGATACTAATAATTTTACATCAATCTTAATTAGTGACTGGCAGGGTAGGTTCTGTTATACATCCTCTCTCTTAATCACAATTAATTAAATTAATTGTTTTAATGATTTTATATATATTTAGATAATATATATGTAAAAGACTTTCAGGGTTACACATAATAGATAGATATAGATATGAATCTTTAAACAAGCTTAATCTTACATTCAGAATAATATATATCAATAATATAATAGTCAATACATGTTGCTTTACCCTCGAGACTAACGTAACACGTACAGTACATGTAACATACATTTTAGGAATAACTACGTTATTCTTAATTCTTAATATCCAACCGTAGTTTCAAATTCTTAATCATCTGAATGGTTCAGATTCGTCACCCGTGGACAAAATATTTGATTCACCTTTCACTTATAATTTTAAAAATTAGAAAAAGCTTTTATTTTATTACTTATGTATGTATTCTTATATAATTATATTTTTTTAATTTACATTTTATATCAGTTTGCACTTAATATTTATGTTGGTTGTGCATTTTAAATGTGATGGGATAATCATTTGGCCATCACATTTATAAATTATATATTATATGTTTTATTTTTATATTTTAAATCTATAAATATACATGCGATCTGACTCGAAACGTTGTAGGAAGTTTCTAATTTTACTGAAACTAAAACATATTTAGAAAATTTTAATGTAAATGAACAAATTTTTATGATTTATATTTTAACTTTTAATTAAAAATAAATTATTAAAGCATCTCTTTCCTCGCTCTACTATGATAAAAGATGAAATTTATTTCATAATAATAATTATTAATTTTGGCAAATTTAGGTTAATTAACACATACACATGCATACACAATGGATTATAACTTATAATGATAAATATTAATTTAGAATATTTATAACAGCAGGTAGACAATACACACACACTAGTGCATACCATGCTCCTATGCAGACTCTGCAACAGCCATTGCTGCAAATTAACATAGAATATAACAATCTATATAATAATGATTATATTGTATTCGTAATATTAACTCATAACTTATAAGTTTTATACCTAGTAGGTATTACCAGCTTTAATCATCTCGAACACAAATGACTCCCAGGGAGAATGTACGCCTTTATAAAAGAAAACCATCATGTTTAGAAATATATATATATATATATATATAATATGTTTTGACGTTCACCTAGTGTGACGGGTGGAAAAGGACTTCCACTAGCCATTTCCCTGTGTACGTGAGTGTCAGCACACACGCATACACACACAATACATATATATTCAGTATGTATGTATGTTCTACCTTTGTCTGTGTCTATGCCTGTTCAGTAAGGCACTCAGACGGAAAAGTTGGATTGTAAAGCGCCTTGATAATTGGTTTCTGCACTATTAACTATTATATAATAGAATAGTATTGTACAAGGTATTAATAATATATATATGTACATGCATATATGGTTGTGTATACACTATCATATATCATATATAATAATCAATTAGCTTAAGTAAATTAATATTTAAATATTTATTATTCATTTATTATATTATTACAAGTAACACTTTCTCTAATAAATGTATTATGCATGATCATATGAATATAATATAAAACTAAAACTTTATAAAAATATTCATTATTTTGAAGATGCACAAAGTTATGAAATTTAATATCTTTTTAATTTATTTATTTTCGTCTCTCTCACACACATATGGTTGATGGTGGTCAGCGCAGTGCAAACAAGTGACGAGGCCAAATGGCCAAGGAGGGGGGTACAACAGGTAGTGACCAACAGTGATGGTTGTCAGGTGGCATTGACAGTGGGTTAAATTTAAAAGTTCGGATCAACTACCAAGATACTCAAGACAACACACATAAGGGAAGTGCATTAAGACTGTAAGACAAGACTTAGTCACAGGGCGGCATACAAGTGGGGAAGTGCCACTTGGGCTATGACCTAGCACTAGCTAACTCACTATTTAAGTAGGAAAGTAAGCAATCGGTCAAGGTCCTTTTAGTCCGTCTTCTCAATTGTATTTTGCTCTGACCTTCTTTAAGGAAGTATCTCAAAAGGTAATATATATAAATCTTTTTTGTCTACTGTTGCCACCTTGCCAGATCTCCCTCCTCCCTCTCCTTGTTAAGTTGTCCCAGTAGAGGAGGCAACATCACTGCTAGAAGGGAGTTCCAATCCATTGGTACACGAACCCTCGTAGTGTTCGGGTAGAGGCCACCACCGCACCTTTCTGTATATTCGAGGTAAAGGCTAGACCCCCATCTTGGACCCTGGGATTGGGCATTAACTATAGCATCCTGGTGCCATCAAGGCTACATAAGTCACCTCACATCTGGCATGCAGAGTCCTTGAAGATCATTTATGGTGACCATAGAAGTATATTAATTACACACGAATGAAGTTCACTGTAGAGAGCAGAGTTTCAGCCTGAAGGAGAGATCGGAGAGCCAAGATTAGCTCGTTTGAATAATTGGAGATTAGTGAATACCAATTGGCCAGGAGGATGCGTCAGGCTAGCCGGGAGAGGCTAATGGAAAGTAGGGAGGTACCTCGAATGCCACAACTGGCCACAGCCTTGCCTGTCTGAGGACAAACATAGACACCACATGGCCAAACCCTCAAGAAGCAAGAAACCTAGCACAACACCAGTGAAGTTGGTTGCAAGCCACAAACAATGAAGAAAGTATGAAGAACCCCTAACACATCTAATGAAATCCCAAGTTTAGGAACATGCGGGAATGAGTAACACTTGGATGGGTAAGACTGCCCAACGATGACCTATGATGTAGAGTGGGACGGATGGCAGGATGAAGGAAGCCCTCCACTCTCAAGGCAAGTGAAATTGACGGCTAGGATGAGCCCCCATACCACATAGCTGAACCCGTATTCGACGAGTACCCCCAAGGGAGGAGACCTTGTGCAGAAGAACCACATGAAAGAGAATGCTTGCACTGAAGGTAGGAAAATCAAAGCAACGACAACAATGCAGGTAGGGATAGGGGATGAGAGCCGGAGGTTCCACATGGCCATCGCTACAAGGGACGCAAGGTAGTAAATCTAGGGTCACCATCACCTAGCAGTGCAAGATAGGCAGGCCATGGATGCTCGGAAAGAGAGGAGGAAGAGCCTCATCTGGAAGGCCTCTATAGAGAGGGTGTTGACCACCAACGAAGAAACCTCTATACCAGGAGTTCAATAGGTCAAACAACGCAGCATGCTAGGGTGAGTACCAAGATAGTGACCCAAGGCTTCGAAAGGTCGGGCTACACACGGGAAGACCACCTACGAAGGCACTAGACATTGATGAGATGATAGATTGGGATGAGGCACCGATGAGGGGGCCACACAATGGTCACTCTAAGCTAGGGATGAAAGGATTCCGTCCCAGGGAGAGGGGAATCTGCCTGGGTGAGCAAAACCATATCGGCCAAGGGGATTCCACAAAGGCATATGGCAGAGCCCTGACAACCATGACTGTCCCAACACCATGAGGGGATTTTGGGAAGTCGCACGTCCTGCCAAGACACCTATTGGACAGGGAATACTGTCTAGTTGAGGTAAGCCGCACCACTCACAATCATGTTAGTCCTGTGAAGGGGGCCCCCAAGGGACAACCGGGAGGAGCCCATCCTCATCACCAAACCTAAATGGAAGGGCATGTATGCGAGGAAGGAAGAAGGTACCCACATGGTACTAGGACGTAGATGACAACATATCTGAAGCCAAGGGACAAGACCAAAACACTTCCCAAGATCAACAGGAAGCCATGAGAGTAGACCCAATGACCCTACTAGCATGTGCACTCAATCAGATGTAGGAGAGCACAATGATAGTGCCCTTACCCGCGTTCCAAGAAGCGAGGGTGAAGACGCCAACTAGCATGTACACAAGTTTGTGCATATGTGCGAGTTAAGGAGCGTAAGCGACAACCACAAGAAGTTGAGCGCATGCGCATGCAATCTAGACAAGAAGGCACATGCCTGTGGATGCAATTTCACGAAGCAAATAAAGGAGCTCGTTGGGAGACCGCGTGGAGGCATTCTTGGACACCTTTTGGGAGGAAAAGAGCGAGGAAGAGGTAATCCATAAGCTAGCTAACTTGAAGCAGAAAGCAGGAGAGTCGATCAACCAATACATGGTCCGCATGCTAGATACATCCCCTATCAACCTTGACTAAGAAAATGTGGTACCGGAAGGGATTGCAACCAGAGATTCACAAATGGATTGGGCTAGATGATGACCGACGTTTGACAAGTTACTTTAGTATGCCAAGAAGGCGAAGCGGTGGGAAGCTGAAAGGCGCCATGAGAAGAAGATGCAAAACAAGTCTGATGTAGAAGGGGCAAATGACACCCCTACGGACGAGGAGACCCTCTCAAACACCCAAGGCCTGCAAGAAGGGAACGACACTCGGAATCAAGGAACAATGATAGCTACAACGAGGAGAGGCCCACAAGGCTGCAACATGGAAGGAGGACTTGATTGCAACGCTTGCCCAACTAGGATATACAGCATGTGGGGAAAAGTATTGCTAGGTGTGTAATGTTTGTGGATCACACAACATAGATGATTGCTACGTCGGTAACACACTACCCCAAGCAACCGTCTTGGCCATCGAGCAAAGGTTGGGTGCAGACATGGACAATCAGAGGGACCAAAGGCACAAGGCCATTGGAAGTGGCCAACCCCTCAAAAGGTCATAATTGGGGGAGCGCAATTGGAGGTGATGCTCCCGAAAGTGACAATTGTATCAACAGAGGTATGACGATAGGGATAAAATGTTGAAACACCGAAAGATGGTCTGCACCTTGTGTAGTGGTCGCCACCTGCTCTACCAATGCTCCTGGATCTTGATGATCAAGCCTATGCTAGAAGCGCATGCATCGGGGTCCATGAAGGTAGCCGAAGGACCAACCATCTCTCCTGCGACATTGGCCCCTGCACAGCAAGCCAACCATGTAGCAAGGTCACCACTAGAACTGTAATGCGGGCAATCACAAGGTCACAAGCTTGACAAACATAAGGGGAAACCACCAGTCAACCTAGAAGATGAAGACGACGGGGAATCTAGTGAGGAGGAAGTGGCTGTAGAGCTTGGACAGTGGGCAAGGAAGTCTGCCAAAGTGGAGAGCGTCGTGAAGTAGATAAGACTCTCGCAAGGCCTAGGGTCAAGAGGAACAATAGAGTCCTCGCATGTAAAATATGAAAAACTTAGGTGTTAGTGACCTCTAACTATCCCTTGGGCTGTATGAAGTACTCACTCAGAGCTGCACGGACTAGCCGTAGCCCCACCAAGGGTTGCAACGACAACAATCAACTTCATTGACAACGTACCGACCATACTAGTCTAGGTTGTGTCCACAACGTGATCATAGATGGAGGATCAAAAGTGAACACATGTTAATAGAGCTCTATCGAAAGTTGGGAATGCCACCCCTGAAGCCCTCACCCTTTCTCATATGAATGATGAACCAAGCCAAGGTGGCGCCCAAGGGCATCATGAGAAAGGTGGAAATCAAGATCTAGAGTGTCAAGTTCTTAATAAATATTGTTATGCTTGACATGCATGCAAAAGGGGGGTTCGACTTGCTCTTGGCCTACCTGTGTCTCAAGGGCATGAAGGTGCAGCATCACTGGGAGCACCAGCAAGTCCGATTCCTCACCAAAGGAGGACTAATATCCGTTGCAGCGGAGCAAGTCCGGGCACCATCGTCGAAGTCTTGACCTTAGAAATACCACCTTCTAGACTGGAGCAAGGGATTGGATTATGACGAAGAAGCGGCCATCCTTGCTTGCCTACCAGCCTTGTTCGTCATAAGAGATGTAGACCTTCGACAGGAAGTGTGAGAGACTGCCGCAACATACCACGTGACTCGGTGGAGGTGAAAGAAGCCCTAGAGGCGCATATTCCGAGGTGGCCCGTTCTGTCCAAGAGGAGTACTGATGTATGAGTGGAACATGACCCATGAAGTAGCGATCAAGTAGGTCAACATAGGCATCGATGAGGAACCAAGGTTAGTGAATATCAATGCTCACATAGGATTAGAATTGAGGAACAGATCACCAACTACCTCCACATGCACAAGGAAGTATTCGCCTAGACCTACCATGACTTGAGGGGAGTACCGCTAGAGCTATGCTAGCACATGATCAAGTTGAAACCGACATAAGACTTAGATACCAACAACGATACCCCATCAACTCAAACTATGTCATGAAGGCCAAATAAAAGATTGACAAGTGGTTGAAAGTGGACTTTGTGTACCCCATCGAGAACCAGAGTGGCTATCACCAATTATCATTTTACCAAAAAAGAACGAGCACTAAGGATATGCATAGACTATTGACGATGAGCACCACCACAGAGAAGGACCCGTTTTAGTGGTGGTTCGAGAACTACAGCTTTGCTTAAAATGAAAGAAGAAACTTTAGCTAGTGTGTATTGAATAATAAATTAAGTTAATATAAAAAGGAATAAGGTAGAAATACAACATTTTACTGAAAAAAAATTTGCAAATACTGCTGACCCAAAAGAATATTCTAGAATATTCAAGCGCCCCAAGCCTCCAAATGGCGGCACTCTAGGCTCGTTATACTGGATGCATCAGTAAAAGCATATAACATTCATTAATAATTTTTGTCACACATTTCACCATATATCTGCATTAATTTAATTTAATTAACACTAATTCCATAACAATTTTCATTTTTATGCATAGTTTAAATCTGATTTTGTACTCGTATATGGAATCAAATTCAACATTCATAAGTACACTCATTTCGTTGCCTTATCCAAATTTTTGCTTAAGCTTAACTTAAATGTAAAAGTAATTTTATAATTTATAGGAAAATAATACAAAAATAAAAGAGTTATTTTAAATGTTTAAAGTACATTATCATAATTATCAATACTATAGGGGCAATTTATAAATATTTAAAACACTTAAAGGGCATCAATTCAGTTCATGTATGAAATACTCATTTGATTTATTTAAATTCAATAAATTAATTTAAAATTACTGAATCAGATTTATTTTCATAATTTTTTAATCCATTTATATTTCATTAGCATTTTAAAAATAAAGTAATATATAAAAAAAAGAGTATTATCTAACAAATCCTAGGTTAAAACCGGTAGAACTTATTACCAAGAATATGTTAGATTTAGTTAAAAACATACCACACACACACACACATATATCCGTGGAAACTATACTCCATATATCTATACGTCTAGTGTTAATTAAGAGGGAAAGGGTGGAAATAAAGAAAAGAATGGATGCTCTAAACCTGTACTCTTGGTGAGAATATACTTTAAATATACAAAGGCAGTTAAAATACATGTATACGGATATTTATTCATATCTGTGTATATATAATACTTCGGATCCAACGTACATACATTAACTAAGTAATCTATGCGTATAAAACAATAGACATACATATATATTCTTTGATAAAAAAAGATGTTTATATAGGGAAACTTGACCCACATACATATTATAGGAGTAAGATTTGTTGTTCTTATACACATGTACCTACTAAACTTGTCTCCTTATCCGTGTGTGTTATGATGATATTTTAATGGCAAATTTAGCATAGTATTTAAATGGATTATAAGCAATATAAAGCTTTAAATATGTCATCCTACAAAAGTTTTCGGAATAAATTAAGCTTGAAATTTTACATGTCTTTAGTTTGAATTTTTATTATTAAAGTTTGAAATCTGAGAATAGAACATCATAATTTAAAGTCCAAGTACTGTGTTAATATATATAGTCTAAATTTAACTTGTTATCCAAGCTCTTTAATTTAATTATTTAATAAATATTTATTAATAATTATATAATATTTAATATTGAAATATTTTTTAGAATATTTTATGTTTAAAAAAAGAATGACATAATTAATTGTTAAGAATTCTTTATTACAAGATAAATTCTAAAGAATATTTATATCTTTATTATTCTCATTTCACACATTTAAAGTATTTATATCATGATATGAATTAAGAACGATAATCATTCGATGACCTTTGCATTAGTAAAAGATTATTAAAGCTTTTGGACCCCCTTAATCTATTTTATTGTGGATTAAGTAAGGATATTCTAACGTGGATGCCAATTTCATTATGGATTTAATGTGTATATTAAGAATATAAGTATATAATAATCATGTAGTCCTTCATTTTCTTTTAAATGACAACCATATGCACTAATGCCTTTGCAGAAGCCTCTATAGTTTTAAAATGATGTGTTATATTGGGAAAAGTTAAAGTATAGTGCAATTTTTACATCCTTGAATAGACTATTTTATATGTTATTAAAAATATGTTGTTATTCAAAACTCTACAAAACCAAACACTTATTCTCTTGTTTAAACAATTTTAATTAAGTGTAAATTAATATTATACAACTAATTTATGTTACACAACTTCATATTGCTAATAAAACCTTTATAATGTTTTTGACCTCTTTATTCATAGTATGGAATTTGTAAACATATTATATATATTCAACATTATAAGGCCTTGTTTTTTGTACTTTACCTGTGAGGACTTCCTATAATCCATTTGTTCCTCTTGACCTGGGCCTTGCGCGAGTCTTATCTGTTCCACGGCGGTCTCCACTTGATCACACTTCCTTGCCCACTATCCCAGCTCAACAGGCTTTGCAGCCACTTCCTCCTCCCCTGTCATCTTCGACTGGTGGTTTCACCCCTTTCATTTGTCAAGCTTGTGACCTTGTGATTGCCCCACATTGTAGTTCTGGTGGTGACCTTGCTACATGGTTGGCTTGCAATGCAGGGGCTAGTGTCACAAGAGAGATGGTCGTCCTTTGGCTACCTTTATGGACCCTGGTGCATGTGCTTATAGCATAGGCTTGATCATCAAGATCCAGGAGCATTGGTAGAGTGGGTGGCGGCCACTGCACAGGGTGTAGACCATCTTTTGGCATTTCAGCATTTTATCCATGTCATCGTACCTTGTTGGTACGATTGTCACTTTTGGGAGTGTGACCTCCGATTGTGCTCCCCCAATTGTGACCTTCAAAGGAGCTGACTACTTCCACTGGCCCTGTGCCTTTGGTCCCGTTGATTGTCCACGTCTTCACTTGACCTCCACTCGATGGCCAAGAAGGTTGCTTGGGGTAGCGTGTTACTGATGAACTCAATCAACCTGTAGCAATCATATGTGTTGTGGGATCCACAAACATTACACACCTTGCAATACTTTTCCCCACATGCTGTTGATCCTAGCTGGGCAAGCGTTGCGGTCAAGTCCTCCTTCCATGTTGCAGCCTTGTGGGCCTCTCCTTGTTGTAACTGTCCTTTCCCGAGCGTCGTTCCCTTCTTGCAAGCCTTGGGTGTTTGAGAGGGTCTCCTCGTCCGTAGGGGTGTCATTCCCCCTTCTACATCAAATGTTCGGTCATCATCAGCCCGATCCATTTGTGAATCTCCGGTTGCAGTCCCTTCTGATACCAAATTTTCTTAGTCAGTCAACAGGGGAATCCCTTAGGCAATATATCCCAGCATGCGGACCGTATATTTATCGATCGACTTTCCTACTTTCTGCTTCAAGTTATGGATTACCTCTTCCTCGCTCTTTTCCTTCCAGAAGGTGTCCAAGAATGCCCTCCATGCGGTCTCCTAGCGAGCTCCTTCATTTGCTTGCATCCACTAGGCATGTGCCTTCTTGTCTAGGTTGTATGCAAATGCGCTCAGCTTCTTGTGGTTGTCGCTAGTCGGCATCTTCACCCCTCGCTTCTTGGGGCACTATCATTGTGCTCTCTACATCCAATTGAGTGCGCATGCCAATAGGGTCATTGGGTCTACTCTCATGGCTTCCTATTGATCTGGGAAGTGTTCGGTCTGGTCCCTCACTTCGGATATGATGTCGTCTATGTCCTAGTACCTTGTGGGTACCTTCTTCCTTCCTGCATACTGCCCTTCCATTTAGGGTTGGTGATGCGGATGGGCTCTTCATGGATGTCCCCTTTGTAGGACTATCATGATTGCTGGTGGTGCAGCTTACCTCGACTAGACGGTATCCCTCATCCAACGGGTATTTTGGCAGGACCGTGCAACTTCCTGGAATCTCCTCATGGTGTTGGGATGGTTGTGGTTGTCGGGGCATATTCTCTCGCCTTGAGACGGTGTCACCTTGTTTCATAGTTGTCGGGCTAGCCATATGCTTTTGTGGAATCCCCTTGCATGGTCGATACGGTTTTGCTCACCGGGCAAATTCCCCTCACCCTAGGACAAAATCCTTTCATCCCTAGCCCATAGTGACCATTGTGTGGCCCCCTCACCACACCTCATCCCATCTGTCATCTCATCAATGTTCAGTTGCCTTCGTGCATGTGGTCGTCTCGTGTGTAGCCCGACCTTTCGGAGCCTTGGGCCACCATCCTGGTACTCACCTTGGCCTACTGCGTCGCCTGACCTATTGAACTCCTAGTACAAAGGTTTCTTCGTTGATGGTCAATGCCCCTCCCTGCGAGGGCCTTCCAACTTGTCTTGCCCTTGCTAGTTGACGGTGACCCTAGATTTAGACCTGCGTGCAATGCATGCTTCATGGACACTTTTGCAACTCAACATGGCATTTCGGTGGTGAATTGTTGCCACTTCGAGTTTTCTGCCTCCAATGCAATCATTCTCTTTCCTGGGGTTCTTCTATGCGATGTCTCCTCCCTCAGGGGTACTCGTCAAATACGGGTTAGTTATGTGGTGTGGGGTTCATCTAGCCGTCATTTCACTTGCCTGGGAGTGGAGGGCTTCCTTCATCTGCCATCCCTCCCAGTCTGCATCATAGGTCATCGCCATGCAGTCTTACCATCAAGTGTTGCTTATTCCCGCATTCTACACCTGGGATTTCATTAGATGTTAGGGGTTCTTCATACCTTTCTTCATTGTTTGTGGCTTGCAACCGACTTCACTGGTGTTGTGCTAGGTTTCTTGCTTCTCGAGGGTTTGGCCATGTGGTGTTTGCGTTGTGTCCTTAGACAGGCAAGGCTGGGGCCGATTGTGGCATTCATGGTACCTCCCTGCCCTCCATTAGCCTCTCTCGGCTAGCTTGACACATTCGCCTGGCCAATTGGTATTCTAGTTGTTCAAACGAGTTAATCCTGGCTCTCCAATCTCTCCTTCAGGCCGAAACTCTGCTCTCTACGGTGAACTCCATCCATGTGTAATTAAATATACTTCTATGGTCACCATAAATGATCTTCAAGGACTCTGCATGCCAGATGTGAGGTGACTTATGTAGCCTTGATGGTTGCTAGGACGATGTTGTTAAGCCCAATCCCGAGGTCCAAGCTAGGGGTTGGCCTTTACTAAATATATCGAAAGTGTGGTGTGGCATCTACCCGAACATCATGAGGGTTCATGTACAGGTGGATTGGAACTCCCTTCTAGCAGTGATGTTGCCTCCTTGCTGGGCAACTGAACAAGGAGAGGGAGGAGGGAGATCTAGCGAGGTGGCAATGGTAGACAAAAAGAGATTATATATATATTGTCTTTCGAGATACAAGATGGCCCCTTCCCTAAAGAAGGTCAGAGCAAGATACAATTGAGAGACGGACTAAAACCCATTACTTACTTTCCTACTTAAATAGTGGGTCGGTGGTGTTGAGGTCACAACCAGGTGGCAATTCCCCACTGGTATGCCGCCCTGTGACTAGGTCTTGTCTTAGAGTCTTAATGTGCGTGTGTTGTCTTGAGTATCTTAGTAATTGATCCGGACTTTCATATTTAACCCCACTTCAATGCTTCATGACAACCATCACTGTCAATCACTACCGCTATACCTCCCCTCCTCGGGCCATTTGGCCTCGTCACATGTTCAAGCTGGCTAGCGGTGACAGTAGTCAAACCATCAACCATATGTGTGTGAGAGAGACTAAAATAAATAAATTAAAAAGATATTAAATTTCATAACTTTGTGCATCTTCAAAATAATGAATATTTTTATAAAGTTTTAGTTTTATATTATATTTCATATGATCATGCATAATACATTTTTAGAGAAAGTGTTACTTGTAATAATATAATAAATGAATAATAAATATTTAAATATTAATTTTACTTAAGCCAATTGATTATTTGATATATGTATAGGGTATACACAACCATATATGCACGTACATATATATATTATTATGTGTGAACCAATACCTTGTATAATACTATTCTTTAATAATAGTTAATAATACTTAGCTGCTTTACAATCCAACTTTTCCGTCTGAGTGCCTTACTGAACAGGCATATACACAGACAAAGGTAGAACATATACACTGAATATATATATATGTGTGTGTGTATGCGTGTGTTGCTGACACTCACGTACACAGGAAATGGCTAGTGGAAGTCCTTTTCCACCCGTCACACTAGGTGAACGTCAAAACATTTATATAATATATATTATATATATATATTATATATATATATATATTATATATATATCTAAACATGATGGTTTTCTTTTATAAAGGCGTACATTCTCCCTGGGAGTCATTTGTGTTCGAGATGATTAAAGCTGGTAATCTACTAGGGTATAAAACTTATAAGTTATGAGTTAATATTACGAATACAAGTTATATATCATTATTTTTATATTATATATTAGACTGTTATATTCTATGTTAATTTGCAGCAATGGCTGTTGCAGAGTCTGCATAGGAGCATGGTATGACTAGTGTGTGTGTGTATTGTGACATTCTACCTGCGTGTTATAAATATTCTAAATTAATATTTATCATTATAAGTTATAATCCATTGTGTATGCATGTGTATGTGTTAATTAACCTAAATTTGCCAAAATTAATAATTATTATTATGAAATAAATTTCATCTTTGTTATCATAGTAGAGCGAGGAAAGAGATGCTTTAATAAAATTTATTTTTAATTAAAGTTAAAATATAAATCATAAAAATTTGTTCATTTACATTAAAATTTTCTAAATATGTTTTAGTTTCAGTAAAATTAGAAACTCCCAAATGATTCCATCACATTTAAAATGCACAACCAACATAAATATTAAGTGCAAACTGATATAAAATGTAAATTAAAAAAATAATTATAATAAGAATACATACATAAGTAATAAAATAAAGCTTTTTCTAATTTTAAAATTATAAGTGAAAGGTGATCAAATATTTTGTCCACGGGTGACGAATCTGAACCATTCAGATGAGATTAAGAATTTGAAACTACGGTTAGATATTAAGAATTAAGAAAACGTAGTTATTCCTAAAATGTGTGTTACATGTACTGTACGTGTTTACGTTAGTCTCAAGGGTAAAGCAACATGTATTGACTATTATATTATTGATATATATTATTGTGAATGTAAGATTAAGCTTTGTTTAAAGAACAGACACAATATTCATATCTATATCTATCTATATATGTGTAACCCTGAAAGTCTTTTACATATATATTATCTAAATATATATAAAATCATTAAAACAATTAACTTAATTAACTGTGATTAAGAGAGGGGATGTATAACAGGACCTACCCTGCCAGTCACTAATTAAGATTGATGTAAAATTATTAGTGTCTTATATTATATAATCAAGTTTCCTCGCTGGTGTACCAACTACAGTCCTGTATATATATAAATTTTGCATAACTTCTACATGATGAGTAAATATTAAACATAACAAAACATTCTCAAGAGTTATAATGTAATTAATAGACAATACCATGTACATTTATGTACCTATATATATATATTCACATGAACACCAGTATACATGACTTTATATGCCATCCAACATATACAGTGTTTTATGGTCTTTTTTTATGCTTTCATAATGAAATTATTTGGCAATTAAATTTAATTAATGTTTTCCTTTCTTCTATACATAATTAAAATAATACATTTAATTAGAATATAAATTTAAATTTGTGTTATTTAGCACAGAACTGGAGGTACACTACAATGAAACAGCTACATAGCAACATCATGTGCATAATCTGATGATTAATATATTAAAAGTTTAGGTTTTAAAAAGTAATTTGACAAAGTATATACACATCATCAATTATATATTTATATACAATATATTAATTATTTAATTTGTATTTTGGAGATGGTATGGTAATATATTTTACAAGCCAATGCATTTATGTTGCATGCTTGATCAGGCAGGGATGCTGCATCCTGAACTCAATCCAGTGATAGAGGAGCACTTTAATGATAAAATAATATTCTAATATATAATCAATTTAATAATATTAATCATATTTATAATTACTTATTTAAATTTTCATTACAATTATAATTAGGTCACGGTGTACCACATGCACACATGACATGACCACTAGAGCCATAGCCCCTTACTATATATCTTTGTCAGTCATTGATATAAATCCCTTAAACTTTTTTTAATTTCTATTATATAAATAAATGTTTTAAATTGTCATATAAATTAAAAAAAAAATTAGTTTTAATTGTTTAACAAGTTTCTTTAAGTAGTACGAGTATAATTGACGCTAAAAAGATTCGCTGGGAAGTTGTATCTAACACTCGCAAAATTATACTATAGATTTAGCTTTCAGATATTAAAGTTTTTAAATTCAAAGTTGATTTTACCATATTTTATTTTTATACTATTTTATATTTATGAATTTTTATATAGTTTATAAATCTGGTGTTTTTATAAGCTTATTTAAATGCGATACATACTATAGAGATATTAAAGTTTTAAATTCATATATATATTAAGTTGTTTTACCATATTTATTTTATACGAATTTTTATATAGTTTATAAAATCTGGTGTTTTTATAAGTTTATTTAATGCGACACGTATAAGATAGATCTTCGTTATTACAATTACCCAATTATTAATAAAAGAATTGCATGCCAGTCTGCCTGCAAGTTTATTCATTTTCATAAATATATACGTTATTGCAGTTGTACTAATGCTTGTCAAGTACATAGCACAATGACATTCCTGAGGAGGATAGCTATGATCTTGAGGATCGTATAAAGAAGACAGTTCACCGGAAGGCCAGTGATCAGCCCATTGAGCGTAGCGTAAACACTCAGAAGCAGATTGATATCAGAAACCTTGAGCTTAATTATCGCCCCTGTATGTAATACGCAGTGTAAACACACACACACGCACACACACACTTACCAAGCACGAGGTTAACGAGGCCAACATCCACAATTAGCTTAATCTTGAGACTAAGTAGGAGCCTAATGCAGGTTATGACGCCTGTGACGCAGGTTATGCGACCAAGTAAGATGTCGAGGAGGATTTGAAGTATGACAACTATGGAGCCCAGGAGAGTTGACAACAGCGGATGAACCCCGCAGAGAATTGTTAAGTTTTTTATGATAAGCTCGATTTTAACTGTTATGGTCTCAATAATACTTGCATCGATTCCCAAAACTGACTCAATTTCGTTGGTTACTGGATCTTCTTGCAGCTTCCTCATTGCACCTGCTTAAGTTGTGTTAGTAAACTTTTCATATGTAGAATGATATAACCTTCAAACATATTCTAATTTTGTATAGCTTAAACTAATACTAAACAGAACGTAATAATAGTAATAATCAATTAATTTTATTAGATTAATGTATTTATGATTATTATTATTTTACCATTCAAGTGCTGCTCTAAGCCACTAAGCTCAGGATCGTAAGCATCATCCCCTGCCTGAGTAACGAAACTCAAGCATGCAACCAAAGCGAGTAACAGAAATGCATTGCGTGTACAAAATATTGCCATCTCCAAAACTAAGTAATTAATATAAATATTTTTTAATATACACATATAATCTTATGCTTCTTTTTTATACTCAATAAATGATGACGTGAGATTATTCCTGGTTGGTGCCACGTGTATACCTTGTCAGACTACTTTAGAAAATATTGCCGTCTTTAAGTAAATTATATATTAATTTAAATATATTTAAAAAAACACCTAATCTTATATGAAAGGTGTTTGGTTATTCAAAATATTATTAAATTAAGTGAAAAAAAATCCATCTATACATGTATATATAGTCTCGTGTGTACACGTAGATACGTACATGTGTGTGCGTGGGGGACACTTATGGTGCACCAAACAAATAGGGAAGCTCAATGGAGCATATTCCATGGAGAATATGTTACACCAAACGTACTCCTGGAATATAGGAGATATGATATAGGTTCTCTTATATTTGAATTTGACAGTTTAAAAATTGCAAATTATCAAAAATAAATAAAATTTAATTTTAATTTTTCTTTATATGCGTAACAGCATAAAGTAAGATGTGAGAGGCAGATTCCATTTGAAATAATATTAATTAATATTCGCGTAGAAGATATATATATACCGGATTGTAAGGAAAAGCTTATAATGAATAGACTTTATTAATAAATCACTGAGTATAACATAGTTAAGAATTAGTATTCATTAAAACAATATTTATTTGTATATTATAGATTACTATTACCATATTTTGTATTTATATATTGTATTGTATATGATAAAAAGTTTTGATTAAATAAACTGATCGATCGGTATAGTGACGAAAATATTTGACTTTCAATGCAAGGTTGGGCAACCACAATTTTATTCAATTCATAAGCTGATATAAACCATTCCTATATTCATTTGATAATTTAATGTAAGTTTGACACAGGCTACTTATGGAATTTAAAAAGAAAAACCGGTCGATTGTATACTCATAATCACAAAACGCTCACATGTATACATACATACACACAGCATAATTTATAAGAAATTATGGAAAAATAAAAAACAATTAGTTAATATGTTCAATAATTTAAATTAATATAATTAACGAAGGGGTTTCTTGCCTTTAAGCATGCCAGAAGATTATCTAAAACCCTGTACCCATCCTCACGCAGTCCGGAGTGCATAAACTCATTAGTGACCCATAGCCTTATTCCTGAATATTCGAGCAGTATTCTCGGATATTCCCATGTTCACATACATATCCTCGTAGTAAACTGCTGCGGCGACTGGAACCTGTATAAACAATACATACATATATATACAGGAAAAAATATACATATATATAGACACACACACCACACCTTATTTGTACGCAACACATTGATGTCGTATAAGTTTGGCCAGTCTTCTTTTTCAGCTAAAATATTTGCCGCATCTTTTAAAGTATGTAAGGCTCTTATTTCATAAAACATCCATGGATACACCATCTGTATATTTCCAAACGTCATTTGCATACGTGTTTGTGTACGTGTCTGTGACGGTGTGGGTGTGTGTGTAAACATGCATGTGTATGCATGTTGACATGAGACTCTCTTTCTATTTACATGTATATGTGAAGTCTATATATATACTATCGTGTGTGTGTGTAGGTAAGTATTGTATGTGTGTGTGTGTGTACATATGTGTGTGTGTGTACCTCTCCGGTAAATAACACTTTCTGAGAGCGTGTTGCACACAAAACAGGGTCAAACTCCTCGTTTAATTCTTCTCTAACTCTATGTGCAGCCCACTTGATGCTGAACCCTACTAATTAAACATAATGGAAAAGATAATCACAATAAATTAGTTCATTACCTGGCAATATATGGACTCGTGCATTAATGCATACAAGGGGTTCGTATCAAAGTCAAGCCAGTTCTCAAACTGCAAAATACATAGAAACATTTAAAACTATTGCTTACATAAAGAAACAACTCCTGTGTTGAGACAATAATTATACCTATATACTCGCGTATCTTTGTGTGTGTAAGGCATACACTAATGCATACATATAAACATTAATTTAGAATATTGTGTGTGTGTGTGTGATACTCGTATATCCTCTCTCTCTCTCACACACACACACACATTCGAAGAAACGTGTAGCTGAGCTGCTTTTAGCACAGTAACAAGTTGCGGCTCCCATGCTCTCTCTAACCTGGCAGTATTAACATAGTTATACTCACGCACGCACGCACACACGCACACGTCTCATATAGATATACTAGATACGTTTGTATCAAAGACACGCACACACACACTAGTATAGCAGATGCTGTAGATGTACTAGTAGTACGCTCAACATGAACGTATATTCTGCAGTGTTATGAAAAATAACAAATAAATATAAATTGCACTAGCATATATAGATATTATATTGTATTATGTACCAGTTTATACTTGTGTGAGAGTTCTATATACTAGTGTAATCTCTCTCTCTCTCTCTCTCCCACGCTAGTAAAATCATTAAGACTCGTTTCCTGTATTCATATATTCAACACTTAATATATTAATTGTATGCATTACACATATACACAGACGCAATCACTCACACGCACACTCACATAAAATGGAGTTTCTCAAAACCACTATGAGATCCCAAACCAGACAAGCCAAGTAGCTGTAATCCTCGTGGAGTTAATTACCACCAGAGGGAAGAGGTACCTATAACACCAGAAACCATACATATAAACATAATGCATACATACACATATACATACAACGTACCCCTCCATCTTTGCTATTCGCAATGTGTAAAATGATGTGTCTAACAATCTCTTCATCCTGTGGGAAACGCTCATAAAACTTCATGTTTTGGAGTAATACACGTTTATAACAAGCACGATAAACATCCTCTGCCGTGCATCCTTGTTTAATTGGTGGTAAACCCCCTGTGATTATTACTTGTTGTAAACCAGATGGTGCAAAACTAAGATAAGTTACTGCACAAAAGCCTCCATAACTCTGTGCAGAACTAAGTCAATAAAAGAATTTAATCACAATAATAATTACTAGTAACTTTAATGATTAATAGTTATTGACTTGATACTAATTATTACTTTATTACTTAAACATGTCCGAGTGAATGTATATATCTGCGTATGTTAATACATATATATAACTATATGTATTTGGTAAGAGTCCGATATATATACTAGCATAATTGCATATATAAGAGCATATGTAGCGGAAGCAAATACAAACAGTATAGATCTCCTCAATGATTAATAGCAGTATATACAATGCATAATAAACAGTAAATAGGACTGTATCTACCAGTATATAGTATAAATTTTATACACTGCACACGTATATAACACATTGTTCTCTCTCTCTCTCTCATACGTTACCTGACCAAGAATAGTCCAGGTTTTGCCTTGGGAAGTAAGCAGCTTCTTATGTGTTCGCAATCCCTTACAATTTGTCAGCTCGAAAATGCTCCAAATAGGAAGCTTGTTCTTGTGGGGATGAAAATTGATTTAATGAGTTCACAGTTAATGCAGTTGAAAGACCAGTTCCACGCTAACAAAAGACACATATATAAACACATACTTAATAATGTAAAACACTATACATTCATATGAGGGAGAGAGAGATGCGTGTGTATATATATTAAGTTAGTTACTTGATACATATATATAATCTCCTTTACAAATTCACACACACACATACATACAGACATACCTGATCCAATAAAACTACACGATAGTCTTCACACGCCCTTTTAAACCAACCACTGGACTCTAAGGGGCGTGGTGACTCGAACCCAGGTCCACCTTGTAAATACAATAAATAAGGCAGTTCTTTATCTTCGTTCCCAACTGCATTTAATTTGTATTAGAAAAAATTAATAAATAACATATATAGTATCACAACTAATATATTTTTGAAGTTGAGTGTTTTGGTCTCTATAGATATTAATATTATTCATTTATAGTAACTAATATATTCATGTTGTACCCTCCCACCCTCTCTCCCTCTCTTTCACACACACACACATCAATATCTTATGAACATTTGCTAGTGTTACGAGTACTAAACTTTTTAGCATTGTGTGTGTGTGCGTGCGCGTGTGTGTATGAGAGAGAGAGAGAGAGAGACCTGAGACAACTTCACGAGCAAAAATGGAGATTGATGAACCACTGGGGATGCTGTAGTTTAATGGAACCACAAAATGGTGATCACGAAGGTTAAGCTCAGGTACTTGGTACCAAGGTCCAGTAACCTTCTTGAAGCTGAATAAAAATAAATATACTTATATATACATGTAAGTTCAATTAGGCATACAACGTATGTATGTACGTATGTACATGTGTGTGTGTGTGCATATATATATATATATATATATATATATATAGAGAGAGAGAGAGAGAGAGAGAGGAGAGAGAGAGAGAGAGAGACAAACGGATTCGATTTACCTGCTGCTTGGATCATCAGTGGATAATCTGAAGCAAAGAGATTAGATGAAGCGGAGGGAGAAAGAATTTACTTACAAATGCGCTGCTGCATTCCTCATGGCGCCCTCCATCTTGTCTCTATACACCCTAGCTAATCCCTTAATCATAAATTAAGACTACTTAACATTAAACTTGTAAGCATGTTAATTAAACTTGTAACGAAGTCGTGTTATATACGAGTTAATAATTAAATACGTTATATAATAAGTTTATTTAGTGTGTTTGTTTGTTTCACATCAACAAACAACCACCATCCAACCGTAGTCCTAATCCTACATTTTATAATGGACAGATATATTAAATTTTATTTTATAAATTAAAATTTTAATTTAAGAATAAACTTACTAAATTAAATATAACAATTGAGTTAAGGGTTAAATTAAGGATTTCAACTTCAAAATAAACTCATTAAGTTAAGAATAAATTCGAGGTTAAGGGTCTGACTTACATTAATAGTTTAATGATGTAACAATTAAGGATAACAACTCCATTCAACTTTAAAATAATTAAGTTAAGAGTTATTAAATAGATAAGTTCAAAACCTAAAAGTTTTAGTTAATAATAAATTATTATTAAATAGTTAAGTCCACATTGTCATAGGCTTTACTATAATTTTTTCTGACTTCGATATCAATTGTTGTTACCTATTGTATTATGTTAATGAATTCTATATAATAAGAAATAAATCCGTTTAGTGCACTTGAGTATGATGATGGTCTAATTGGGTGTCATTAAGTATTTGTAATAAACTCTAGGCAAAACTAAAACTTACCTTCTAAAAACCCACCTTAATTTTGAAGTAATTGATTAATGCGATGTGAACACTCCTAGGGTTGACCTAAACCTAGGGTTGCCTTATAAAACCCTCACCCCTTTGGGTAGGGTTTAGGGTAGGAGTAAGGTTAAGTTTAAAATTCATCTCGTTAACTAACTAATTATGTCCCAACACACTTACACATATGGGGGGGCTACATCACATAAATAAGGTAAAGTATATAGTAGGAGAGTTTATGGGTTCATAATTGAGTTCATTACTCTTCTATTGGTGCAAACTCTAGCTTGTGTCATTAAGGCACAACCCTTTATTATGCTGTCCCTAAATTATAACCGATAGGGGTACATCTCACTTTCGAAGTAATTTGCCCTTAACGTTGGTGAATTCATGCATGGAAGGTCTTGTCAGACTTTATATTCTAAAGGTCAGAGGTTGAGGCTTGTCTCTAACTTCCTCCTCCACGTCGAACTTTCTTTACCGAGTCCTTAAGGAATCATAAAGGGTTTTAGAGTTGGCATTTAGGAGTCACATTCATAACACCTAGTGCAACTCTTGAATTTAAGGGGGTATGGCATGGTAGCCACATTATGGGAGAAGATGTGACACTATGCTAGACAACACATGATATAACGCTTGAGGCACGCCCTTTAGGGTTGTGTCATGAGTTTGTTGTTAAGAGGTTGGATACTTTAGCAAACATGCATGTTTGTGCTCGCACCAAGATGATAAGCCTTGGGCATTAACTCAAGGGAGGTTAGGTCTTGTAATTAGGTGTGATTTGACATAGTTGACTAAGGAGTGTTCTATTTGGGGTTTAAGGGTTGAACAACCTAAGCTCATTAGTAGGAGCCCTTTTGTGAGACACATGCAAGGTCATGTACTTAGGGTTATCTAAACTAACCTTAAGAAGTTTGCTTAGTAAAACACTCGTGCCCGCATATGATGCACACTCATGTCCTCACTAAGTACTAACTCTAGGTCTTGGCCACTCAAACCCTTAAGAAATTGTTGTGGCTTAAAGTACCCTTGGGGTTGTACTCTCATATGAGGGTGATTCCTCAAGGGGTAAGTGACGAAGCCTTAGTTCTGTTATGGAATATGTGTAAGGCACATTTCCTTAATGAAGTTAGAACATGAGCTTGTTTAGGTTTATTAGAACATGATCCTAAAGTTTACTCGGGCTATTCTCTAATAGTCATTCTAGGGGATTTAGAGTAGAACTCTGAGTTTTTTGCCTAATTAGGTATCTGAATCAGACTCTTGAAATTATTTTGGAAGACTTAACGTTGCTCACACAAGGTGATGATGTCAAATGGTCACTTAGCAGCCACATGTTGATTTTTCGAGTTAAAACTTTAACAACATGTGTATTATCTTATATAGTAAATTTATCCAGTGTATGCTTATCATCAACGCCCTATAAATGATCATTCTAAATTTTAAACCCATGTGGCCCCATAAAAGAACGGCCACTTTAAATTTTAAATCCACATAGACATTGGTGATTAGCGATAAACTTACCAAGTTATCAATAACAATTGGGTTAAGGGTTTATACACTCATGAGTTAAGAATCATTAAATAATTAAGCCTATACACTTAGAAGGTTAAGGGTCTAACTTAAAAATAAACAAACTAAGTTAAGGATAACAATTAAGTTAAGAATCATTAAATAGTTATATGAATTTAAACTAAGTTAAGAATAGCAATTAGGATAAGAATTAAATTTAAAAATAAATTTATAATATTAAGAATAATAATGAGGTTTAATGGTCAACCAAGTTAAAGATAACAACTAAGTTAAAGGAATTAAGTAAACTCAGAAGCTTAAGAATAAATTCACCAAGCACAATTGGGTTAAAAATTTATGAGAGTTAAGGATCCATTAATTAATAAATTATTATTAAATAATTAAATCCATCACCAATGGGCATGTGTACTAATGTAGTTAATAATTAAATATATAAATCACATTATAGCAATCCTAAGGTGTTACCGTGGAGTATGTGTGTTGGAGGAACTCGATTCCTCGTCATACATTGTAGATGCATTCAAAATATGTAATTAATAATTAACTAAATTAAAATACACAAAACAAAATTTCAATTTAAAATCAATATTTAATTGAAACCAAATAAATTAATAAATGAAAAATTAGTATTATTTATTATACATTTGAAATATATATAAATACTCTTATTATTGTAACAATAGATAACATGTGTGTAAATTTACTTGTATAAATATGTCTTATTATATATAAGTTACATATAACTTATTTATACTAAACTGTATATATATCTAAAATATGTTTGAAGTGTATAATTATAAAGTTCAAAGTTAAAAGAAGAGGAGCCAATAATTTCAGCATTAATGAATTTTCTAGACAAAGATTTAGTGTTGTCAACAATTGTCATACTTAATGTTTAATGTCCACAAGGTGTAGAGTTGAATTTGCCTTTTTTTAACAAGATTTGTGAAGTTCAAAAGGTTGAATTATAAATCCAAAAGCTTCGTGATAGATTTAAAAAATCCTTCATCATCTGTTAATGACTTATCGTTCAAGCAGTTACATTCTTAATACCGCCTTTAGAATAATCTTATTTATTTTGTGGGGATTAATATGGATAATTATTTACAATTGGTGGTACATTCAGTCTTCACTCTATACTTACCATGACTCTCTTGTTCTCGGCAGGCACATGAGACATTATTGTGTGATTGAAAAGTTGTACAAATCTTTCAATTAGTTAGAGTTGTGAAAATATATGATTTGATATGTGTGTAATTGTGTGTGTTGCCAAACTCATAATACTCTCATTTGTACTTTGAACGGACGATTGTGTGTGTATGATTTTGATACAGCAGTTGCCAATTCGGCCGGGATCACGCAGAAATCCAAGGGAAATCTCCTCGGAGTCAATTATAGTTTCTCGTCCTACTATAAATTAAACATATTTCTAAATAATTTAATTCTATTTAATTATTGTTTCCAATATAAATAGATTAAATATTAATAAAAGTATCTCATTAATTTTTAAATAAAGTGGCTAATATTTAGTTTTACTTATATCATTACAAATATTATATTAATAATTTTTGTTATTCTTTGAATAAATATCATTTTTTTTAAAGTAAAATTTGTTTAAATAATTTTATTTTCAATTTTGCTAATTATAATAGTTAAAATTTTAAATGTTAATGCTAAAATTACAATTATTTATGTTTTAATTTATTATATTTATTTTGCTACTTCGAAGTTTTATAAGGATATTTATATGAATATAGATTTAATATACAATTTTCAGACTTGGAAGAAAAAGGTGAAAATCTATGCTAAATAAAGAATTCATTAGAAAAATATTTGGAAACTCTAAGCAGCTTTTATAATATGTATATAATGTACACATAACATATATTGAATAAACGAGTGTAACTTAGATTCTTTTAACATAAAAACCCAATAAAATAAGTTAAATAAAAAGACATAAATTACAAATTCATGTAACATAACATGACATGGTATAAGTTCACAACTACACATATTTGAATGTAAGAACAAAACTATTTAATAAACTATTATATATTTAATAAAAGAAAAGAAATACATGTTTCAGGTTAAATTCTATAATTTATATGAAGTGTTTAAATTTAAGGAATACGTATAGATTATTTAACTGATTAAACATTTCGGTATATCCTTTCTAATATAAGGGACTTAATTGAGATATTGAGTTATTCATTACTCAATATATTTGCATATATATCCTCGTTTTTAACATGCATTTATAATTGCACCCCGCACTCATTGCAATTTAACATCTATAACACGCACACACATGTATGTTATTCTGATCTCTCTCTCTCTCTCTCTCTCTCTCTCTCTCTCTCTATATATATATATATATATATATATATAGAGAGAGAGAGAGAGAGAGAGAGAGAGAGAGAGAGAGAGTTAATACAGTTCTCTCTATATACATATAAACATGTATACATATATACACACAGTGTCACACACACACACATAGAAACATACATTTACATGCAGATATAGATACACAGATATAGTCCCTTACGTATTTAACACACATGCATCTTGTGTGTCCATATATGCATACATATATATAATAAAAATACATGCACATGTTTGTGTATATGTGCATTTATTTGTATCTATATATATGTATACATATAATGTGCATGTGTATACATTTACGTGGAGAGGGTATATGTATATATACGAAGAAGTGTGTAATTATCAATATATATACATATACATGCATATATGTAATGAAATTAAATTGCCCAACTTCTCTCCTGAAGAATACTTTATAAATGATATCTTTAATTCATATAAATCTTAATTTTTAAAGTTAAAATAAATCTAATTTAATATCTTAATTAAGGATTTTCTATAAACTATATATTGTACTTCTTATTTGGCTACAGTATGCATCAAATGTAAATAGGCACATTCTCAAATACAAACACATTCACACATGAATATTATGATATGCATATATATATATATATATATAGTTTACATTTATATTCCTGAAATTTATCATATTTACATAATACCCTTAGAAGATTTATATTTACATATATACTTCTTTAAAAGTTATAAATTTACATATATATCCTTGAAAAACTTCATTATAATATTTTAACTTTTAAAATGATAATATTAATTAAAATATATTTTTAATTCATAATATATTGTAATTAAAAATTAAGTGTTAAATGTTAAAAATTGTCATAGTAAAAAATAAAATATTTTTTAAAAATAATTATATTATATTGTGATATATATGTTTAATAATTATATTTTGAACCTAAATATAATAAAATACAAATTAAATATAATGTGCTTTAAAAGAAAAGTGTTGTTAATATTATAAATAACCTTACAAACGTTGAATATTTCTTTCATTTTAACATAAAAGTTTTATTTCAGAGTATTTAAAATTTAATATATTTTTATAATACATATATTTGTTATTGGCAAAATCATAAACATAAAATCAAATAATATCAAGACCATTTCATATTATATAATGTTTTTTAAATAAAAAGTTTACTTAAAGGTTTACATAAAACTATATATAATTCAAGTTAAGTGGGACATTCCTTTTAAGTTGGTTTTATTATTTAAATAAGCTTTAAAAATAATACATTTAATAAACTTATTAATCATATGTATATCATTTGTCTTTAACAACATTATATAAACCATTAAAAAAATAAAATAATATGAAAATTTATTTAATTATCCATTATTTTAACTTCAATTTAAACATTATTATTTTATTACTTTAAATTAAGTTTAAAAATTATAATATAACTTTATTACAATGTCATAAGCTGATTATGAATATATATTATTAAAATAATTATTCAAATGTGATGAGCACATTATTAAGACATAAATTTCTCATTTTATTTTAAATAAAAATTAAAAACCTTAATTATGTACTCAGAAACATTAATTGAGAAAATCTTTATTACTTATCAATTTACACATTATATTACCATGAATTAATTTATAATAAGTTAATATGTGTTTAATTCTAATGATTAAAATCAGTCATATAAATTTTAACTTAAAAAGAAATTATTAAGTGGATTTTTAACCATATGCTACATAATTTAGTTTTAAATATTATATGAAATACATCATGTTATATATATTGTTAATTTTAGAATTATATTTTAAATTATAAATTAAATCTTTTAATGTAAAATTTATAAATTTACATTTTAAATTAATAATATTATTAATATTATGAATTTAACTACAATAATATTGATTTTGACCTAATATTATTTGGTATCATATAATCTATTTGCTTTTATTGCTTTTAATGAGGAAAATTATAACTTATAAACTTTCTTGTAATAATTAAACATTTTATTAGCATAAGTTAGAATATACTAGGATTTCTTAAGGGTGGAAGAGTTGAACACACACACACACACACACACACACATATATATATATAGGACAGCATAATAAAATACATCTACATGAAGTACCACTTCATTCTTTCAAAGGGCAGTTGTATCAAAACTTTGTAGTTAAAAGTCTACCCTTGAGAGAATTTTTGAATAAAGCATACATACATTTTGACTATAAAGTTGGAAAAATAAAGATATTCGATTTCAACAACTACATTACGTAGTATATTCTTAATCAATTATTTATATATAAATATACTATCTTATCATTTCACGTGTTTATCTCGTTAACAAAATGTGGTTCATGAACGTCAACGTAATTTTACTATATTTATATAAAATGTTTACAACATTCATTAGGTGTTAATCCACGTTTAACCCATACACACACGCACACAATTTGGAATCAAAAGTTGACTCTTTTGGTCCCCTAATACCCCACCAACCAAGCTTAATACATACTTAATTATATTTAATGCTAATGTTTAAGCACACATATTGGTTACTTGTTTCGGTTTGAGCCCATCAAGTCCTCCATTCTATACATTTTATATGTCAAAATAAAGAGCTCATTTCCCATCATATTCTCATAAAACCCCCAAGAGTCTCTCTTCCTGCAGTTCTATATACAAAAGAATCTATAGAGAGAGAGCGAGAGAGGATGCACGAGGAAGGAAACACGGGATCGAAGAAGCGGTGTTCTAGTGCTGAAGGGGGTTCGAATTCTTCACAGAATCACGATAACAAGAGTGGCAGTTCTTCACCGGAGAGCAGCTCACAGACTGGCACAGAAAGCGCGAACAGCCGAAGGAATGGGGGAGTGAGACAGTATGTGAGATCCAAGATGCCCCGGCTAAGATGGACCCCGATTTACACCACTGTTTCGTCAACGCCGTAGAGAGACTCGGTGGGCAGGATAGTAAGTCTCTCTCTCTCTCTCTCTCTCTCTCTCTCTCTGCACAAACAACACAATATACATACTTTTACATTCTACTTAGTCTCTCATTTGTTCTGAATATTCTTGGCACAATAATCATCTATCAAATTCTATATAACAGGCTTTTCATTTCATTTCATTTCATATATATATATATATAGATTAAATATGTATATATATATGAAGCTTTTGAATTCAAATTTTATATGTATGTATGCAGGAGCAACACCCAAGCTTGTGTTGCAGCTAATGGATGTAAAAGGACTAACAATTGCACATGTAAAAGCCATCTGCAGGTAATAAAACACAATATCTGATATATTATATGTGTATATATCTTATTACAGATGTATAGGAGCATGAAGAATGATGAAAACCATGGACAAGGTATGTGATTTACACATACACATACGCATACATACACATATTTTTCATTTATTACAGAGTCAAGTCAGTCATTAGATGAACAAAGCTCTTTATTCGCCTCTCTGCATACCTTCGACAATGGATTTTCACACTTTAATCAACAACATCCTTACTTATATCGTCCCGTTTTACAATCACTAGCAAGGTACACACACACACAGACACACACACACACAGTCGTATATATAATTCATTAGCTTATACATGTGCAGAAGGTGTGATGGATATATGGAGAGTGCAGGAGGTTTAAGGACCCAGAAGAGTTTACCAAACGAGTATCTGCATATGAACGAGTGGATTAAGCAGCATAATCCAGGTGCTAATTACAGCTTAATCCATCCCTCTAATAACAGCAGATATCATTACTTCGATGATACGAGGAGACAAAGAATGGATTCCGATTCACATAATCACACTACAATGCAGTTGCTGGTGAGTACGAGTGTGTGTATATATAACATCTACATGTGTGCGTGTGCGTGTGCGTGTGTGTATGATGTTATGCAGGACCAGATGAGTGAGAAGGAGGGGTATACGAGGAGGTTAAGTCCTAGAGACGATGAAGGGAGTAATCTATCATTATCACTAAACACTAACACTGATTACGTGATTAACAAGAGGCCATTAACAAGGAGTTCGAGTTTACAAATGGAAGAAGGGAGAAGAGAAGCCTTACGGCTGGATTTATCACTCTCTCTCGGCCCAGCCAATTAAGCTAATTATTATTTCATTAATTATAATTAACTAGATGTAAGTTTTATTCATTTGTAATACTAAACTAACGTATATTATTGTTGTTAAGTATATACCTATGAATAAAAACTAATTAATTAACTAAATGATTAACAATGTATATGCTAAGAATATTCTTATTTATTTAATTAACTATATTTAAAAATTAAATTTTTTATACGTTATTTTCAATGGTCAAGGTAAAACTCTAGCACAAGGCCAATCTATGTCGTATTCATTCTAGTAGTAGTTTCACACGTAGAGTATTAATGAAAACCACGCATGTAAACACACCTATTATTCTTTACGTAAACGATTATAATATTTAAAAATCAGATTGCTTACGTCATTTTTAATATTATTTTAAATTAAAATATTATTATTTCCTGATTATTTATATTATAAATTTTTTTAAAAAAAAACCTATATAAATTATATAGGTGACAGAGTTATATCAATCCCAATGCAATGCGTCAGCCACTGTTCTAGATTGTACATAGTCTATAGTCTTCTGAAGTTTACGTTACATTCCCTTATATATATATTATTAATTAACTCATATATAATTAATTAAATATTAAATAAATATAACTAAAATGTTTAGTCAAAATGACAAACATATGCTTTTTATTAAACTATTAATTAAATTATACCATTATACATAAATTTAATTAAATTTAACCATTATATATATTTAAATAAACTCGTGCTCTCTGGCACACACACACACACTACTCTATATAACTGGACTAATGTGTAGCAGAGATATGCGTTATGTATCTCTTCAATCATCAATCATATTCATAATTTAAATATTATATATACATTAATTAAATTTAAATTCACATAACTTTGCACGACGGTTGGATATATAAATTAAATATAATTAAAAATATAAACCCTAAACCCATCACCCTGAGTTTTAAAACTATTGTACACACACACACACACACACACACACACATATTTATATATAATAAAATGTGTAGAATAGTAATGTATTGATTTCTATCATGCCATCATTTGAGAATGGGCTGCAGGGGGACATAGTCTAAGAACAAGAAAACAAATTTCTAGCTAGCTGTATATTTAATAATATATAATAGCAAAATAACATATAATATTAAGTTTGCTATTGTTTTAGTTATTTAGTTTACCATCATTATAGAATTCCCCATTTCATTCTGGTTGGTAGCAAAGAATGTCATATTTTATATATCATATCTGATATATGATATATATTTACTGTTTTTTTATTAATATTATATAATTTTATTTAATTTTTTATGATGGGATAGCAGGTCAATATCCCGCTGATGTTTAAAAACTATATAGTTTAGCTTCTACCAACTCAGTTATACATTTAATATTAAAAAACGTATATAACATTATAACAATGTATTAATACATTAATATAATATTTACAAGTTTTACTTACCTCGTCAACAAAGGAAGGAAATGAATGCCAACATTTATTCTCTGCCCTTGTCGTCACACCCGAGGTACTCCCTATTTAAAATAAATATAATTATATTGTTAATTAATTAAAATATTAAGTAATTGCGTTTTGAGAAATAAATGTTCCGCTGTTGTTTTCAACTGCAAAAAACGACATTCCAATATTAACATATTTGTCTAGTGTATATAAACATAAACATAGTACGCACACATACACATACACATACACACACACGTACACACACATATTAATATCAAAAGCATACCTTGTTCACCAACCTTAGCCCCTTGGTTCCAACGTCATTTCATGATGTCCCCGTTTCACATGCTTAACAAATCAATTAATTAAGTTTTATACGCATATAAAATAGCCCCGGACGTGATATTAATATATTAAACCTGCACATAATAAAACTATTAAATATGTAAAATATAATAATTAAATAATTATTAATATATGCGTTACAAACAGATATATACATAGCCTGCCTCTTAGGGACCTTAAATATGGCATGCTTGACATTCTATGTCTGCTGCCACTGCTACGCATTACTGCACATCAGAAAGGGATGGTCATACTATAGTCCAATACAAAATAATAAATAATAAATAGATTAATTAGACTAAGCAGACATTAGTAAATTTACTATAATCATATTTGTTGTATTATATTATATTAGCGTTTAAGAAGTTTAAACTTAAATTTTTGATACCTTTGATATTGAAGTTTAACTAAAAATCATAAATAAATTTAATTAATTAATTAGTTTAGTATTAATTTAATGCGTACCTTTTACTTTGGGTCTAGATTCTCTCCTTAGCCAGAATAGCATGTCAACGTTTTTTGGTTTTGCGACGTGCTTCGTTCAGCGAATTAGGTGGAGTTCCATGGATAGCAACAGCTTCTCTAAACAGAATCAATTGATTAAAAAGTTTACTTAATTTAGTTAGTAAAATAAGAGTTTAATTAATAAAACAACTTCTCTGTATACTTGATACACATTCAAATGTCACCTATCGTGTATGTGTGGGCGTGCGCTTTGATAACACTATATACTTATATACGTGTATATGTGTTAATCTACTGTGTATGATATTATAAACACACAAAGCATATGTCTGAATAATACTTCATTATCGGCGTCACTAATTAAAGTACATGTACACTTACGATGATATATATATATATATATAATATTATAGGTACATAATACATATGTACCTCTCTCTATATATATATGTATCCTGTGTGTGTGTGTGTGTATGATATGTATGTGTAAACATCGTGATCGCTCACCATCTGTGATAGAAGGACGTGAATGGATAGAAGCAGATACCAAAAATCCAGAATAATATTGCACAAACTCCAAACACGCACACACCCTGGGGATGTGTAGAAAATAACGTTTAACAAGACAGCATACATAAGTTATTAGTAGGGAAAACAAACAAAAAAAGCATAACTCCATTCCCCCATGACTGCACACGTCCAAATCCACACATGACCCCAAACCAACCTATATATACATACATCCCTAGTTGTGTGTAAACATATACACATGCATAGCTGTATAAGTAACGCGCAAGTAAAGCTTAAACCCCACGACTGCACAGGTCCATATCTGAAAAGCTTGCATAACCAACTAAGAATGTTATGCAGTTGCAAATCAATGTATGTATGTATAACACACACAACAAGACAATCTATATGTATATAGATACATAAAAATACATGATATCCATGCTCGCACGCACAAACACACACGGTGTATCTAGTGTTAAAGTGAAAACTTACAAGTGACTGCAGAGGTCCATATCCGAAAGCCTTAGCGATTATGCAGCTGCCAACCCCTCTATATCCACACGCTCGAAACAAAACGGTACAAATTGCCCACCGGCTGGTATGAATAAAACACACACCACACACACAAAAGGTCTATGCAAGGCTTACCGAATAAAAAAGAATGAAAATCGCATACGAATTATGCTTTAGTATATGAAAAAACAAAGGATAGTAATACGCACATACACATGTCGTACTGTATGTTTACTAGTTGTGGCACTGAAGCCATTATAGTTTGCATAATATTAATCATAATAATATAATAATAATAGGAAAACATAATACATACATACATATGGTAGTCATTTTTACGTACACACGCACGCACAGAGAGAGATGTACGTGCTACAATGAGCGTATTGTAAGATATAGCTGACCTACTAATAATAATGAAGTACGTAATGATTCTAACATCATGAATGATTACTTTTGCTACGAATCGATAGATCCGTGCCCGTACCACAAAGAGAGAGAGAGAGAACTATGTTGTTGAATATATAACACATATAATACATCTATAAACAATTAAAACAAACCTCATCATTGAAGAAGAAAAAATTTGACAAAGGCCGCGTATCGCTAATTTAAAAGGTAAAAGGGAGACTCCTTTGCCGTGATGCCAAGCAAGCGTTGTTTGCGTGAGAAACGCAGCCAGTGACCATAACGAGAATATTCCCAGCACCTGTAGAGAGGAAAGTATCAACTGTAACGAGCCGTTATTGCTGTCATCTGTGCTGATGCCTCAACTGTAAAACAAAGAACTCAGCGTCTGTGTACACTGTGAGTTGGTATATATGTGTGTGGTCGATGTGTACTCTCTCTCTCTCTCTCTCAGCATCGAAAAGCATTCTATGTAGAACAGCACAAGTTAATGTAAGCAATTGATAGTACTATATGTATGTATGTATGTAAGTAATAGTAAACATTTAATATGAATAAGTTGATATAAACACTAGTAATGTAACTTTAGGCAACATAATATAATGAAATGTACAATATTACTTACAGTTTTCATGGAAAATATAAGCCCCGCAACCAGTTGTGCTGCTCTATTTAACTGGTGAAGCCTGTATACCTGGTTAGAGAAAATAATACAAGTTTGTTACCATACACACAAAATAATATTTCACGTAATACGTAAAACGTAGGAAGAACTTTATTATACTAAGTCTGTATATCTATCTAACGGACGTGTACATAGATCTAAAATAACAGATGAGTATATCGATACAATGTCACACGTTTCGCATACATTGTAAATATGATACAATGAGTACATACATATTTTGTAGTTAATAGTTGCTTATTTAGGTGACTCACATCTCATGATATATATTCTGTCTGCACAATATATTGGTAATGACACACAAACCTGGAAAATGATCGGTACTAGTGGACGAACGGCTGGTTTATCTTCAGCAAACTTCTCACCACAGAACTGCACAACAAGCCCGAAAAGGTAAGGAGCCAATGCGGCAATGGCAGCTGGACCGGTGTACTTCCAAGCCACAAAGAAGCACGAAACAGCGAGAAGGACTGACATGGCAGTACATACGGCAGAAGATACCCTGTACCCCCACGTGTACGTAGCTGCAGCCACATCATCAGATCTCGAGCCTAGTCCACGCACAGGTCCGCGGAACATATTGGCTATGAATAGAAAAGCTGACACTCCAATGTAGAAATATGCCTCCGTAAAGAACAAGATAACAAAATCTGCATACAAGATTCTGAGTATATACCACATACACGTCCGTACGGTGTGTGTGTGTGTGTGTGTCTATGTGTGGAGATAGCTTATATATAGATATCCAGCATAGAGTATCTGAGAAACATCATATGATACATAATGTTTTATGTGTGTGTGAGGATGGTTACACCACATGTGTGCGCACGCGCACTCAGATGTATATATCAAGTACCATCGTAATTTGAACTCTCTCTCTCTCTTAAAGAGCTCTATATATACATATTAGTATAACATCGCAGTGCTTGTAACTTGAATGATGTTGTATATAGAAAAACAAAGTAACCTTGTACACTGGTGATTGTATGTGTGTTAGTTGATATGCAGTAGATCTATAGGTACATATAATGCTATTGTTATGCAATATAAACGGGATGGATATACAGATGTATGTATAATAAGATATCTAAACATGTAAGTATCCTTTCGTGTATACCCTGACAATTCAGGCTAGAGCATATATACACATACTTTTGCATACTCTGGTGTATCTAAAAACAAGCATCTCTGTATATTATACACACACACACACACATATGGATAATGAATTATAAGTTATAGATGTGTATTGGTTTGGGCGTGTCATATAGAAGATTAAAATAGTAACATATCTATGTCAATACAGATTGCATGCCACATCGAACTTTCTACATGGTCATGCATCCATTACACACACATATATGAGTGTGTGTGCGTGTGCGGGTGTATGTATGTAGACATACATGTGCATACCTGTCACTACAGTGTCGTCTAAGAGGTACTCAAACACTGTCCGAAAGAAATATGGCGGCAAAACAACAGAAGCAACAAGCACAAGGGGCCGAGCAGCCACAGACAGAAGTGAACGGTGCTTCACACCAGAAAGAAACCGGCCTCCTTCTTCTTTCGGCCCAGCATAGAAAGATACAAACCCCGATTTGCCATTGAAATCTACACCCTCCTCGAATACCTCCACGTCCACAGGTTCCTGTTCATATTAAATCCGGGTGTGTCTTCTGTGTGTGTGTGTGTGCGCGCGCGCGTGTACCTCAGAGATCTCTTGTGTACTTTGTGTATGTGAGGTGGATTCTGAAGACCTTGCAACTTCGTTCTTTAAGGAAACCAAAGATGACCATCGATTTCGAACTCGGGTGGTATGTTTGAGATAGTTTCAATCCTTCTACACGTCTAAGACTCGTAGCCTTTCTGCTTACTAATGCATTTGTGCACCACTTTGGCCTGATAAAACATATTAACAAGTAATTATATATAGCTTGTATTAATATATGCCCAGTTCCAATATATTCAATATGCCCGATTTGGTTATAGTTATTCTAGATTATAACCCGGGATTATTAAGTACCTGCTGTTCTGTATTACAGAATTAGGAACAGAAAAAACTGAAGAAGCTCCAAAACAAGAATGCGTTGTCATTGTGAATGTGTTACACTACGTCCATTTCCTGTAAGAAAAATTACAAAAACAATATAATAAACTTTTCACATACACACAGTTCAGTGTACATTCTTTAAAACTTACAATTAGTATACCAATTAACATGTATAGAATAAATTATTCTCCAAAATCATAAGTTATATGATATGTTCTTACAAAAACTTAGATAAATAAATGTTAACAATACACATCTACAATTAACAAAGAAATATGATGAATTTACTTACATAAATCAAATGTGATGCGGATTGGAGAGAGAGAGCAGCTTGTTCACTCTCGCAAAAGCCGCCCACTGCGCCCTAGCGAAGAATGCCCTAACAACAATGACGTGTCATAGGTAACGTGGCAGCAACGTGTCATACGCTTGCCACGTAAGATGATTCGAGCTGGAGAATATTCGTGACAGCTGGCGTGCGCAGCCTGCATAAGAATATTCGATCTCGATTGCGACGCAAGAATATTCCATCTGGGACCAATTATTAATTATAAATTTTGAAATATTTATTTAAATCAATAGAATTCTATTAATCCTTGTCTATATAATATTCTGCAAAGTAAGAAGCCATAGCTATTGACGTAATCACATTTCATAAAGCCTGGAGAAACAACAATTCTCAATGAGACTATAAATTTCCACCATGTACGAAGATTCCCACTCCCTCCAGCTGGCACGTATATTCGCATATTTCATACGTATATTCCCGGCATAAGTATATTTCTCCTTTTCACGAAAGGCAATTCGGTGGGCACAAAAAAAGGAGAGGGGGGATGCGGATCATAGGGGCATTCTAGAGGGTGAGTGGTCTTCATATACACATATGTGTGTGTATGTGTGTGTAATTGGGTGTGTGTTTTGCAGTGTGAATAAGATGGATATGGAGAGGCCGTGTTCGACAATATACTTTGTCCCGTCCTCGGCACATGCGTCCCCAAACGCCCCAAATGATCAGAAGCCCCGTATGCGATGGACTCCCAACACTGCATGAGCGGTTCGTGCAAGTTGTACAACAGTTGGGAGGGCCGGAGAGTGAGTCAATTCTCTGCTAATTATCCTTAAACATTCTTAATTCTTATCTTGTAGAGGCTACCCCAAAGTCGTGCTTGAAGCTAATGGCCGTCAAAGGGCTCACCCTGTACCATTTAAAGAGTCATCTCCAGGTAGTACGCTCCGTGTGTGTGTGTGTGTTTTATTTACTTTGTTACTGTTTGTCCTGCAGAAGTATAGATTAGGAATGCAACTTACCAAGGATATAGAAGCAACTAAAAACGGTAAGGACTTATAATATATATATATAATATATATATGAGAGAGAGAGAGAGAGAGAGAGAGAGAGAGAGAGAAGAGAGAGAGAGAGATTAACATTATATATTATACAGGTAGTGTTAGGTCTGCAGAACTTTACGACAAGGAACATGGATCAGAGTAAGTTTGTATATATATATATATATATATATATAATTATGACATCAACATAATTAAATATAACTTAATCCAGAGGGTTGCAAATCACCAAGGTTATTGCTATGCATCTGGACGTCCAGAAGAAGTTACAGGAGCAAATAGAGGTACAGAGTTCGTATTATTAATCTTAGCTATATATATGTCTCTCTCTCTATATATTTATATACGTGTGTGTGTGTGTGTAGACACACACACGCACACACCCACAACGTTTATTTTGTGGGTGTCATTGTATAACATCGTCCATACAACACACACACACTCTCTCTCTCTCTCTCTCTCACACACACACACACACACGTTATATACATGGTGTTACACAGGCTCAACAGCAGATACAGTCAAGAATAGAGCACAATGCAAATATCTACAGACGCTATTGGAGAGGGCTAGTTCGAATAACTTAACACCTGAAGTACTGGAAGCGGCACGTAAGAAGTATTCGGAGCTCCAGATGGACGGCATGGAGCTATCTAAGCTGTGCTTATTAGGCTTACAAAGTGCCGATGGGCTCGTGTTATCTAAATTACAAGAGGAACATGAAGAACACTCCTAAGCGAGCTAGGGAGACGGATATTCCTGATAAGGCCTTAGTGGTATGGACTGGTGGGTTTAATAAACGGGCCAGGGTTGAGGATGGTTTAGTTAAGGACGAGTCGAGGAACACTGAGATAGACTTAAATGGGTAATTCTTTTTATTTATTTATTTATATAAACGTGTACATTTTCATTATTAATATGTATTTCACACTATATATGAGAATATACTGTTACTATATATGCTCTAGTTTCAGATAACACTCCTTTTACAACAGGATGAGAGGGAAATGGCGTTTTTTTTAATTTATTTAACTGTATAGTTAAATGATTCTATGTGATATATATTGGTTGCTAGAATCTGTACATCCACCTTTATACGGATAGTTTTGTGAACAAACATGTTCTGATATATATTGGTTGCTAGAATCTTTATATATATATATATATATATATTGTATATTCTAACTGTTGGGTGTATATATACTCGTATACGTACATTCTAGAAGCAGTCACATAGAAAACATTCAAGTTCTAGGCATGCATGCCATGGTCCACTGAGATCTGCCTGCACTAACAGGGGAATATTTGATGCAAATGATACATGGTTCTTTTGTTAATTAACCTTAATTAGATCTTAATCCACTCCTTAAACTAATCACTATTGCTTATTGCTTTTATCCTTATCCAATCTCGTGGACCTGTCTCCCCTGTTCACAAAGCCCCCCGTGTGCCCGTGGAAGTTGACTTGAAAACCGTGTCTGATTATCTATCATATATATTGTACAACCAATAGCATTTAACCATATAAATAATATATTTAATATGAAGATTCCCAAGTACTGGCTTTTCCATTCGAATATTCCCCACTTTGCTTCGAGCATCCTGTCAAGGCACTCTTGCTAGGGTTAGGTGTTAAACATAACTAACATGTACGTATATAACGTGTATGTATACGTATACATAATTAAGAGATAATTAATTTGTTTAACGTTTCTAATGCAGTGAAAATAACGGATGGCCAAATCGATGAAAAGCAAGAAAGCTCCAGTTTCGTGCTTTGACACAACATATATGTGTGTGCGTATATGTTCGTTGGTGGGATAAGGCAAAGGGCAAAAGGGTCCCATACTTTTGAAATTCAGGGTTAGCGAGGGAATATTCCCATTTTTTTAAAAATAGTTTGCGCTTGACTTTGTGCGCACCATGGAGGGTAAACTTCCAAAGACATGCTACAATTATTGTGTATATTAAAACCCTAGACATACACATATAAGGGTGTATAGATATATATCCATCATTTAATTGTAAATCAACTATAGTTAATTATATATTGAGATGTGATAGAAACATATAGAAACAGCTTAACAACTTGAAAATCGAAAATGACAAGATTAAACATGGTAAACATTAAATTCAAATTGCCCTAATGAGAAAAATAAAGTAAGCTTTTGATACATTAAGCAACGTAAACCCTAAACAATGTAATGTTAAGTTTAAAGTTATCAAAATGATTAAAGAAATTCAGTGACCGACACGTGTCGGTCATCGCCCTAGCGCCAATGTTTTGTTTTTCCCCTTAATCCTCTACTGGTGCTCCTTCCTCGTCCGCCATAGCCAGGAGCTTTGCAGCTGTTATCTGGCCTGTATCTGATTGCGGAATTCTGTGGGATATTCATCGATTAATTCGAATTTTTGAATAAACTAAGGCATTGTCTATGGGAATTCAGTGAAATTTTGGAAAGATCTGTGACGGGAGTAGAATTCACACTGTAGCTTGTGAGTTAGGGTCTTCAGGAGGCACATTTCTGGGCTTTTCCAGATTACATTTGAACAGGATAGATGTGATGTATGTGAAAAAATTTCACATAAGGGATGCTATATCAAGCTAAGAAGCCGTCTTCTACAACAAGCATGTCGCAGGTGAGCCAACAGAGAACGGTGTCGGACGGGAACCGGGTGTCCGAGTCCAATCGGATAGCTGGCCCAACTACTAGTTCCGGTGGTGGCAGTGGCAGTCCCGGTGCGTCCGGCAGCGCCGCATCTGCTGCTGCATCTGCAAAACAGCGGCTCAGATGGACTCCGGAGCTTCATGAACGCTTTGTTGAGGCTGTTGGGCAACTGGGAGGCGCAGATAGTAAGCAATTCTCACATATATATTCTCTGGGACTTCTATAGATATCCCTCTATTAGTTTATTTAGGATTTATGTGTGGTAAACTGGGATTTCAGGAGAGTAATTATATACATGCATGCATATACATATATAATAATGCTTAATTATGTTTTGGTAAACTGGGATTAGTGTGTGTTAATGAGTATTATAAAATGTACAGGGGCAACGCCAAAAGGAGTGCTCAGAGTAATGGGTGTACAAGGACTTACAATATATCACGTCAAGAGTCACTTACAGGTACACCCGCATTTGTTCTTGTAAGTAATCATTCTCAGGATTTTTTCAACAGAAGTACCGTCTGGCGAAGTACATGCCTGATGCTCTCGGAGACGGTGGTACGTGTGTGTGCGTGTGTGTGTGTCTTTAGACCAACTATTACCAATGTAATGTATCTACACACACACCTACAACGTGAGTAGGTTGGATATATATATTGAATAGACCAGCGTACAATTTGATTATATATGATAGGGAAATCGGACAAAAGGAGGAACCCGGACTTACCTCATCTCGAAGGATCGTAAGTGTCTAAAACAAACGTAATTAATCTCTTTAATCCATTTACTTATACAGTCAGCAAATCAACGAAGCCATACGTATGCAAATGGAAGTCCAAAGAAGGTTACAAGAGCAACTCGAGGTGGGTTAACTCTAAACCAGATAGTTAAAAATGCATAGTAAATGCTGCTTTCCAACAGGTGCAAAGGCATCTGCAACTGCGGTATCGAGGCACAGGGGAAGTACTTACAGAAAATAATTGAAGAGCAGAAGAAGATGAGTGGTACGCCGGATACTCAAGGTCAAGGACCGGTCGCCAGCCCGGGATCGACGGTCACCGATATCAAGTACGACATGCCCGAGACCGTACATCTTATCGGTACGTCTCTATCCGCACTGGGATCCATGCCAAATAATGGACATAGTTTATCCCGTGAGGGCTCACCATGTGGTGCAGCGCAGCCACAGCAGTTTAACAACGGGTTTAACTTACTAAACAACAGCAGAACAGATAACCCTTCCTTAGCACTACCTCCTTCTCACCATCACGTGCAAGAAAACGACGAGTATATTTCCAAATCTTTACAACAGCAGGCTGCGTCTTTCCATCGCTCCACGTACTTGCAGTGTAAGCCCCCTTCCTACAGGTCTCTCTCTCTCTCTATATATATAGACACACACACACACACACACACAGAGGAGGTGTATGTGTTTAAATATGTTTTGCGTTGCAGGTAGACTACCGTAATCTTGTTTGGAGGGACGAGAGCCCTTTGTAATTGTAAGAGTATACTCACGGTATCGTTTAGAGAGTTTGTTAATGTTGGCACTAACTAATACTTAATTAACATTAATTAAGATGATAATTAGGATAAGAGTGGTCCACGATATTATGTATGTAGCAATCATGGCAGCATTTTGTTTTTTTGTCTGTTGCACGGTGTGGATTGCTTCTGCTATTTCCGGTATTAACTAAGTCAACGTAAAGAACAGTTGACTAACCACCCCAATCATATTGTCAATCACACGCGCTGCGCGTGCACGCATCGCACACGTGTGTTACTTGCCTCAGTTTTAGATAAGGACTGCAAGTGTGTGTGCGTGTGCGCGTGCGCGTGTGCCGTGTGAAAGAGTGAGAATTAAAAAGATCTGTATTCATACAAGCCCTTGGATTTTTGCTTACGTGTCTTTTATATTAACCCTAAAATTCAAACACATCAAAAAATTTAAAATAATCACCTCCATAACAACAATGCCATTATTTATACATGCCATACCTATGAGAATGCATGTGATGTGTGTGATATTATATTTGAATGATTATAATATACGTAAATGTAAGTCATTATATATATATATTATATATATATATATATTATATATATATATATTATATATATATATTAAAGCCTAGATTTATTATATCTGTATTTTATATATATAACATATACTTATATATATTGAAAACTAATTTCTAGCTTTCAGAAGGTAGAGGATGCCTTTCTTGGTTAGGGGTCTATTTAAGTAAAACTTCAAGTAACAACAACATTAAATCATTCGAATATGATGTGTGTGTGTCTGTGTGAAACCATGTACACGTGTGTATATGCATACATATATGTGTATGGTGTACACATTTTAAATTATACATATGTAAAAACAGCTTCTTTTTTTTATTTGATATGTGTGTGTGTGCGGTATGAATGATAGATAATCTCTAGAGGATAAGTGCAAATTAGATGTTGATATTTTATGATATGTATAAGATATAAAGGTTTATAAAATTATTCCATTTCACACATTTATTAAAGAAGATTCCTATACATGATAATTTATAAATACTTTTATTAATTTTTATTTAAGATGTTTTACTAAGAAACATATATCTTTTTAGTATATTAGGGATATAATAATTTCTTTTCTTTATATAATAAGCTTGATAAAGAATTTTATTCTAATAATTCTGAAAAATAACCTTATCCATAGTAAATAATAAAATATTTTATATCTTATATAATGCTATTTCATAATAGAAGTTATAATATCACTTTTGACTTTGAACATGTTTTAAATTTTAATTTGAATAATATATTTATTACTATAAAAATAATAAAATATTATTTTGTATCCTAATTATTAATTTAATATAATATATAACCTCAATTTTTTGGATATAAAGTATTAAACTTCACTTATAATACTTAATAAAAAAATAATCGCTTTTAACATACTTATATATGTAAATTAAAAACTTCCCAAGGTATATATGCTAATAAATTTTCATTATTAGCATATATTATATGAATATGTATATAATATAATATATGTATATAATAATTTATTAATCATTAAATGTACATATAATTACTACCAAAAATCACCACAAGAGCAACTACCATGTTTAAAATGATGAAACCTGTGAGCATCTCTCACAGTTATCTGCCTTCCAAAAACCTTGGAGATGAACTTGGTAGCCGAATGACAATCCGAGCACACCCTCAAGTTCTTCACTATATACAACGGCTGCCCGAGTGCCGTATTAATAATCCCGAACGCAATCGCCAGCTTCTCACTGTGGAAACCGAGTACATTCTCTTTCTCCTCCTCATCACACCCATGGAAAGCCGAGCTCGTGTCCGGCATGTAACCGGCTTCCTTTATCACTGACACTATCTTCCTCAGCTCCTCGTGTACCCTCTCCATCTGATGGCACCTCTCATCCCCGCTATAAACTCGTACAGTCTTCCCTTGACAGCTATTGCACTCAGCCCTGCAGGTTTCTTCAGCGCTCGTGCCTCCATAGCCTTCCTCACAATTCCGCCTTCCTCGTGCCTGCCGGACGCGTTGAAGAGATTAGACAGCATCACATACGCCGCTGAGGACGAGGCATCGATGGTAGACGTGAGCACTGCAATCCGTTTCCCCCGCAGTACATCTCCGTAACTCTGGCATGCCCTCAAGAGTGACCTCCAGGCTGTGTACTCCGGCTCATACGGCATGTTGAACAGGAGATCCTCGCAGTAAGACAGTAATCCGGTGCGAGCCAGAAGGTCCACCACGCACGAGTAATGATCAACCATTGGGGGTAGTCCGAAGTCGGCTGAAAAGAGTACAAAGAAATGGAACCCCTCTCTCACCAGTCCCGCATGACTGCAACCCGACATCACCGAGACGAACGTGATCACGTCCGGTTCGATCCCGGTTAGAAGCACTCTCCAGAAGAGCGAGATCGCAGTCTTGCCCTCTCCATTCTGTGCGTACGCCCGAGCATCGCGTTCACCAAAACCGTGTCGCAGAATCCCACACTATTAAACAGCGACACTGCAGTCTGAAGCCTCCCACACTTACCGTAGAAGTTCAACAGTGCAGTCGCAAGTGCAGCTCGTACAGGCGTCCTAGTATACACAACCTCCTCGTGCACGAGCTTCCCGTAGTTAACCCACGCCAGCACT
>PUQB01000551.1:0-169049 GCA_003024785.1 Selaginella tamariscina | reverse complement strand
TCCCATTCGGGCCAATGTCGTGGATAAGTCTTCCTTTCACGTGGCCCCTCATAGGGTTTCCCCCTACTGCAGCTGCCTGTGTCCCTTGGTACCGAGCAGTTCTCATTTTTGGTCGGCTTTGGAGCATCCGAGAGGTTTTCCTCATCCGATGCAGTATCGTTCGCCTCCTCTGCATCTGATTTATCCTGTGCCTTCCTTTCTTAGTGTCATTCAGCCTCCTGCTTTTCGGCCTTCTTGGCATACCAGAGTAACTTGTCGAACATCCAGTCGTCGTCCAAGCCGATCCACTTGCGGATCCCCGGCCGTAGTCCCTTTCGGTACCACATTTTCTTGGTCAGGTCAACTGGGGCGTCTCTTAACCGGGCGATATACCCCAGGATGTAGACCGTGTACTCGTTGACCAACTCTCCTGCTTTTTGTTTCAAGCTTGTTAGTTTGGGATCACCTCCTCTTCACTCTTTTCTTCCTAGAAGGTATCCAGAAACGCTCTTCATGTGGTTTCCCAGCGGGCTCCTTCGTTCACCTTGTGGAATCGCATCCACCAGGCGTGTGCCTTCTTGTCCAGAGTGCATGCAAAGGCACTCAACTTCTTGTGATTGTCACTCACAGTCCGAAGTTCGCACACTTGTTCGATCTTGTGTACGTGTTGGTTTGCGTCTTCCCCTTCACTCCACAGAATGCGGGTAAGGGCACTGTTACACTGCTCTCCTACATCCGATTGAGCGCTTGGGCTAATAAGGTGACCGGGTCGACTCCCATGGCGTCCCGTTGTGCCTGAGAGTTGTTCCGATCCGGACCCTCCGCTTCGGACATGGTGTAGTCCACGCCCTGGTATTCTGCGGGCACCTTTCTCCTTCCTCGCGGCCCTGCCCTCCCGTTGAGGGTGGGTGACAAGGACGGGCTTCTCCGGTTGTCCCTCGGGGGCCCCTGCCGCGGGACCAACCTGACGGCTGGTGGCGTAGCTTACCTTGGCTGGACAGTTTTCCCTTCTCCAGCGAGTAGTTTTGTATGACCGTGCGCAGATTCCCTCGCAATGTCTAGACGGTCGTGATTGATGGGGCGATTCCTCCTCCCCCGAGACGGTATCCCCCATCTGGTAATGGTTGCGGCTCTGCTATGTGCCCTGGCGGATTTCCCTCGCAGGGCTGGTGCGATACTAGTCGCTTGGGCGAATCTCTCCTGCCCTTGGACGAATTCCTCTCGTCCCTTCTCCAAGGTAGCCACTGTGCGACCCCTCTTTTTGGTGCCTCCTCCCAGTCCGTCAGCTCATCGACATCCAGTCGCCTTCGCGTAGGCGGCCGCCCCAGGTGTACCCCGGCCTTCTAAAGCCTTGGGTTCCCATCCTGGTAACCACCCTAACCTGCTGCGTTGTCCGATCAGTTGAAATCCTGGTTAGAGGTTGCCTTATTGGCAATCGATGCCCCTCCCTACTTGGGCTTCCCGGATGAGGCTCTTCCTCCCCTCTTTCCGGGCAGACACGGGCCCCCCGCGTCACCTTGATGGGTGACGATGGCCTTGGGTTTTCTATCTTATCTCCATCGTGGTGCTGGTTACGCTGGGCTTCTAGCTCACGTCCTCTATCACTATCCGTGTTGCTTTCGCCCCCTTGAGATTCTTGCCTTCGTTGCAGGCCTGCCCTCTCCTAGGGTTGTCCTGGGCGAGGTTTCCTCCTTCGGGGGTACTCGTCAAACACTAGTTCTGCTTGTTGGTATGGGGGCTCTTCGTGGCCATCACTTTTGCCTACGTTGAGAGGCGGAGGGCTTTCATCATCTTGCCATCCGTCCCACTCTACGTCGTAGGTTACTATCGGGCGAAGTTGCCCATCCGGGTGCTAATCATACCCGCATGCTGCCGTGCCTGGATTGTCGTCCGGACGTGCTGCAGTTCCTTCATATCCTTCTTTGTTGTCAGCAGCGTGCGACCGCCTCTGCCGCTGGTGTGCCGAGTTTACTGCTGCTCGGAGATTCGGCCATGTGGCGTTACCGTCGTTCCCTTGGGTAGGTGAGGTAGGGGCCGATTGCGGCAACCGAGGTGCATCGCCGCCGTCCATCAATCTCCCTCGGCCGGCCCGTCACATTCTCCTGGTCAGCTGTTGCTTGTTAATCTTTATTTGCTCGAATGAGTTAATCATGGCTCTTTGTCGAGCCGCCACTCTACTTGCTATAGTGAACTCCATATGTGTGTACTACCTATCCCTCCATTGTCGCCACAAATGGTCGTCGAGGACTCCACAAGCCAGATGTGGTGCTTCTCAGGAAACTGTAGTGGTCGCCAAGACACTATTGAGGGCGTCCAACTCTGGGGGTTCGGCCGGTACGCCGGGCCTTACCTCAGGAGTAATGGGAAGTATTGGATGGCCTCTACCCAGACGCCGCGAGGGTCCGTGTACAGGTAAGGGGGAGTTCTACTGAGATGATTGGGTAGAGAGCGTTGTGGGGCCCAGGAATCGGGCAAGCGGGTGAATAGAAGGAAAATGGATATATATTGCCTGTCTGAGTACAAACTATCTCTGATAGGGGAGCAAGATATAAGACGCAGACTTGACTCCTAGAAGACCCCGACCCACTACTAGCCTTCCGGCTTATATAGTGGGTATCTACCACTAAATCCTAGCTATAGGTGGCACTCTCCCACTGGTTTGCCGCCTGATGACAGAGTCTTGCCTGTCATATTTATGCGCTCCCCACGCGTGTTGTCCTTCGTACCCTGGGTAGTTGGTCTGGACGATCGGATCTTTGCCCGCTTACGCCGCCGCCTGACACCGGTCACCATCAGTCCGTACCTGAAGTACTCCCTTAATCCGGCACTTCGTCTAGCCACTCGTCCGTGCCGATGGGAAACCTGCCGGTTGGCCGTGATGACAGGCCACCGTCAACCAATCATTTCTTGACTAATAGAGTATTACTGTAAATTCATAAAAGATTTATCAAAGATAGTAGCACCGTTGACAATCTCACGAAGAACATTTCATAACATTGAACTTTAGAGTACCAACGGGCATTCGTTAAACTCAAAGAAGCTATTTCTGCTAAGCCAAATTTGCAATTGCCAATTTTTGAAGATCCATTTGAAATAGAGTGTGACGCTTCTGACTTTTGCAATTGGTGGTGTATTGTAGCAGAAAGAACATTCAATGTCCTTTTTCTTAAAGAAAGTTAAATGTTGCACAAATTCAATAGCTTACTCACGAAAAGAAGTATATGCTATTGTTTCTTCTTTGGAGTATTGGCGTAATTATCTTCCAAGTCATGGCAATGAGGTTTGGACCAATAATGTAACTTGAGATACTTTAAAATGCAGTTGAAGCTATTACTGAAGTATGCTAGATGGCAGCAGAAGTTCGCTTGATTTCAGCCTGAAATCAAATATAAATTTGGAAAAGACAATGTGGTAACTGACACACTTAGTAGAAAGGGACATCTTCATATTATGTCAGTACAAGTGTAAACTTTAGTAAATGAATTTGTGATGGCATATCCTCATGATGAGTTTGCTAAGGAGGCCTTAGACTTTGTCATAGTTTTTACTATGACTCAACCCTTTACTTTGGGGTTTGACTATTGTACTTATTGAGATGTGTGACGAAACATAGTTATAGTGAGAAACAGCCCTGTTTAGTGCACTTAAGTGTTTAGGGGTAGTCCGGTTGGCTGTCACTAGGTACCTCGAGAAACTCTAAGCGAAGGTAGTACTTACCTTTTAGAAAACTCTCCCTGGTTTTGACGTTCCGAAAGTAGGTTTTCCGTTAAAAGTATAGCTTGTCAAAAAAGGGTTAGGGACACCCTAGCGTTGACCTAACCCTAGGGTTGCCCTAACCCCACGCCCCTAGGGGTTAGGTTTAGAGTTAGGTTAGGACAACTCATTTCATTAAGGACTAGCATTTTTGTGCCAGCCCACTTACTCATTTAGGAAAATAGGGTGGGGGGCTCCATCACATAATTAAGGTATAGTATATGTAGTGACGCTTCCTGGGTTCAAAAGAGAGTTTGTTAACCTCCTATTAGTGCAAGCTAAGCTTGTGTCATCAAGGCGCAACCCTTTGTTGTGCCGCCCAAACTTTTACACGACAGGGGTACGTCCCACCTTTGGGTTAAACTATCCTTATCATTGACAGGATTTTGCCTTTGTGATAGGGGTACGTTACTTCCAAGGAGTTAGTCAAATTCCTTGGCCTAAAAACCTACTTGCAAGCTCAAAAGGCATTGCCCGAGTTCACGTTTTGCAGAACTAGTGATTGAGACCTTGCTCCGGTTGCCTCAACCACGCCAAGCTAGGAACGATACCTATAACTCGGCTAGTTTCCGTGTCCTAATTCACAAGGTGAGCCTCGTTCATGGACTTGGTTAGCTAGGGGCTTAAGTTCCTAAGGGTTGGGTTCCTAATACGGGTTACTTTACTAGATTCCATGGGGTTTCCAGAGAGTGGATTCTAGGGTTGGCACCTGACGAGCCACCTTTGTGGCACCAAGTAAAAACTCTGACAGTTGGTATCGGAGCAAGTTCTCTGTGGTCAGTAGGACTGCCTTAAGTCATAAGGTGTTTTAGTGTTTAGATAACTCTAAATTCCTGATCTACTCTATCGCTTTCGGTTGACATGTCTGTATTCTGTGTAGAGAGTTTGATCCTGTGAATTATCAAACTTCGGGGAACACTTGCTCAGTGAGTCGGCGTGAGATTCTAGGTATGTCCGAAAGTCTTATGCTAGTTCAAGCCGATGTGTGTGGGTGTACAACATGTGCAGGCTGTTTCCAACTTCATATTGGGAATATTCCAAGCATATTCTCCGAGTGTTGAAACTAGGGTTCAATACAATGAGTAAAAGAAAGCAACTAGAGCCTGAGGCAGAGAGGGCTGTCGTAGAGGCCCAAAATGAGGAGATGGATGAGGCTGATCTAGGTCGACCCTTTAGAGTTAAACAACGACCTAGTTGGTGAGAAATAATGATGGATGCCCTAAACGAACTTCAAGGGGAAGTTTTGGGTTGAACGACCGAATCGATAATGTTGTTGTTCGGATTTCGACGAATACTGCAGTGCCAGATGTTCTGCAACTAAATACACGGAAAAAAAAGAAGAAGCATGACTCAGAGTCAGGTTTGTCAACAGGGAGTTCAGAAAAGTCCAATGGACCACGTTTATCGATTCGAAAGTGTACAGCGATTGGTGCAAATATGAGTGATGATGAAGCTCGAAGTTGCTTCATGGCTAGCTTGAATGAGAAGACACAAAAGGAAATCTTAAGGTACAATCCAACAAGCTATCGGGAATGTCAAGAGGCAGCTCAAAATTGCTTATGGCATGTCGTTAGAAGACTTGTACAAAGGGGAGGAAGCAAAACCTAAACCAAGGAGTTTTCCTCCAAAGTCTGGGTTCAAAGGTTTGATAGACGACCAATCAGCCATCAATTGAAGTGCAAGTCCCTTTGTCGGTAGTTCAAGTTTTAGATACATCAAGACCCATGGATTCGGAAACCATTAGCGTTACCACACCTCAGCAGGCCAAGGGCTCGGCTCCAAAGTCTGCTCCCTTGCAATCCACGGGGTTCAAATGTTATAATTGTAACAAGCCTGGTCATTTTGCAATGTCGAGCACCCTCATAACAATGGACATTTCAAGGCATGGTAGAAGAGGAAGTTGCTGAACCAGAAACGCTTGAAGATCCGGAAGATGAGTCAGAAGAGGTAATGTTGTGCCAAACACAACCTGCCTTATTCGCTATTCAAGACAAAACTGACCCTTTGCTATATTTGACAGGAAGGATACGAGGGGACCGAGTCCGAATGATGATCGATACTGGAGCAACATACAACTTCATATCGACTAGTCTAGCTCGTCGATTGAATTTGGATGTAATAAAGATGTGTGAAATAAAGATCAATTTTGGCAAAGGTTCTCAAAATACTAATAATATAGCAAGGGCAGTTCCTGTCCAAATCAAAGATTGGAAGGCTAAGCTAGACTTAGTTGTCTTGAATACGAGGGTTTGACTTTGTTTTGGTATATGGAATGGTTCCATAAACATGTAATCGAAATGAGGGGTTTGGAGATAATCGAATCACGCTTAACTGATAAAGAGGACATTAGAAAAACAACGCTCAAAATGGAAACGCTAACTGATAAGGATTGGAATCCTATATTTCCTTACCTTAACTCAGTTGTAAGGCAGTTAGACATCAGGAACGTGTTTCTTGCAATGGTTTTGGATACTGGTGAAGTCAAAATAGGAGATGGTCAAGAATCTTTCCGAACCTATTTTGGAAGTCTTGAACATGTTTAAGGATGTGTTCAAAGACTTGCCGCCCGAGTTACCTCCACGTCGAGCTGTGGACCACATGATAGAGTTTTGCCAGGTTCGTCTCCACCGGCAAGAGCCCCATATCGGTTGAATCCTCAAGAGTTAGTAGAATTGAAGAGACAGCTGACAGAATTGATTGGTCGAGGACACATTCGACCTAGTCGATCGCGTATGGTGCACCGATCTTGTTTGTAATGAAAAAGGATGGTACGATGCGAATGTGTGTGGACTATCAAGTGCTGAATGCGATAACTATCAAAAATAAGTATCCTTTCCATGAGTGGACGACTTATTTGATATATTATCGAAAGCAAAGTATTTTTCAAGAATAGACTTGAGTCTGGGTACCATCAGATTGGTAGCAGAGAATGACATTGAGAAGACCGCTTTTCGAACGCGTTATGGATCATTTGAGTTTCTAGTCTTGCCATTCGTTGTGCAATGCTCCAGCAACTTTTTGCACAATGATGGATGATGTGTTTAGAGACTATCTAACGAGTTCGTAGTGGTGTATATTGATGACATTCTGTTTTCAGTTCGACAATTGAGGAACATGTGGAACACTTAGAAAAAGTGTTTCAGAGGTTGAGAGAGAACCAGTTGTATGCTAAAGAAAGCAAGTGCGCATTTGGTCAAACCAAGATAGATTTCTTGGGACACTTGATCTCAGGTGGGGAGGTTGCCATGGACCCAAAGAAAATTCAAGCTATTACCGAGTGGATGACTTTAAAAGACGTGCATGAAGTTAGATCATTTCTTGGTCTGAAGGGTATTACGAAGATTCATAAAGGTTACTGGAGATAGCGCATTGACAGATCTTGAAAAACATTCATGGCATTGGACTCCAGAGTGCCAACGTGCATTTGTCAAACTCAAAGAGGCTATCTCTTTGAGCCAGTTTTGCAGTCCATCTTTGAAGATCCTTTGAAGTAGTGTGACGCTTCGACTTTGCAATTGGTGGTGTATTGCAACAGAAAGGACATCAGTGTCCTTTTTCTCGAAAAGTTAGATGCCCGCAAACTCGATGGCCTACTCAAAAAGGAGATGTATGCTATTGTTGCTTCCTTGGAGTATTGGCGTCATTATCTTCCAAGTCATGGCACTGTGGTTTGGACAGATAGTGTAACTCTAAGGTATTTTGAAACGCAGCCGAAGCTATCACTAAAGTATACTAGATGGCAACAGAAGTTGGCATGATTTAGCATAAAATCAACATAAAGCGGGAAAGGACAATGTGGTAGTTGATGCACTCAGTAGGAAGGGTCATCTTCGTATTATGTCGGCACCCGTGTCAACTTTGGTAATGAATTTGTGACGGCGTATCCTCAGGACAAATTTGCTAAGGAGGCTCTAAACCTGGTAGCAAAGAGAAACAAGTTCATCAGTTACGAAAAGATGGTAATGTTCCAGCAGGAATAAAAGTCGAATGGATGCACTCAAATGGGCGCACTTTGTTGTATGCGATGGAGTTCTTTATTATAAAGAAAAGAGACTCTATGTTCCAAAGGGACATAGAGGGAGAGGCTGTTAAAAGCATCACGACGTTCCTTTGGCAGGAAATGGTGGAAGGCATAAGACATTGGCTTTATTAAAACAAGGATTCTATTGGCTGGGTATGATAGACGATGTTGCCAAATATGTTAAGACATGCCCAACATGTTAACAAGTGAAGAATCAGTTGCAAAAATGAGCTGGGAAGTTGTAGTGTCTACCAATTCCAGAGTGGCCATTTCAAAGTGTTACTTTGGATTTTATCATGGGATTGCCAAAATCTTGTGGTTTTAACGCACTCATGGTGGTGGTTGATCGATTTTCAAAGGTTATTCATTTCATTCCAACTATAGAGAAAGTGAATGCAATTCAAGCAACAAAGTTATTCTCCACGAAGTCGTAAGAGTATGTAGGCTACCGAAAACGATGATCTTAGATTGGGATCCTCGATTTACGGGCAATTTTGGGGAACGTTATTTAAGCAGTTTGGCACGATGCTGAAGTTCAGTAAGCTTACCATCCGCAAACGGATGGTCAAACGAGAGAGTGAACCAACAAGTCGAGGACTATCTCAGATGCTATGTTCAAGGTGATCAACTTGATTGAGCTGAACACTTGGATATGGCTGAGATATGTTACAATAACTCGACACACACTGCGATCGGATGTAGCCCAATGGAAGTGTTAATTGGGAATAAGGGTGGTATTCTTAGAGTACGGTGTTACCAAAAGATGATGTCAATCGAGTTCCATCTGTATTAGAGTTCACTGGACAATTGTATCGGACATGGGAAGCTACTCGTCAAGAGATGGCTGCAACATAAGAAAGGTATCGTCAGCAGTACGATAAACATTGGTGGGATGTAGAGTATGAGGTTGGGGATATGGTATTGCTGAGTACCAAAAACCTGAAGGTTCCAATGACTCTTTCGAGGAAGTTTCTATTGCACTACATAGGTCCATAGGAGGTGGTGAAGCAAGTAGGAAAAGTGGCTTATGGGTTAGATCTTCCTTTGGAGTTGGGAGCAATACACAATGTGTTTCATGTCAATTTCCTCAAGCCATTTCACAAGGATGAGAAACATCCGCAGAGATATGAAAACTTACGTCTGCTTCCTGAGCTGGTCGGCGATACGAAGGAGTTTGAAGTTGAGTCAATTTTGGATGCAAAGGATATTAAACGCCGAGGGTTGTGAAAACATAAACAAGAATATCTTGTTAAGTAAGGGTTTGACTCGACATGGAAACCATTGGAGAATCTACATAACGCAATGGAGGTAGTGAATGAGTTTGAGGCGAGGTCTCAAACTGTTGGTAATGATGATGAGAAATAAAGTGAACTTATTTCTTTTTAACCTAGGGGCCAACAGACAACCTTAACTAGAGGCCCAATATAAATTCTAGTTAACTTAAAGAAATTAACTAACTTATTGTCTGTATCGGGTGATAGACTTTGCAGACATGCAAAAGGTCTCCAAGTGACTTCTTGTCACAGGTGGTGCCTCGGCAGCTGAATTGTTGCTTAGTGAATGACGGTTTGAAGTACTTGGCTTTGCGTAATGCAAGGGGGTAATAAAACTTGTGAACTTTTTGCTGACTCCGCATAAGTGATTAGCATTAGTTTTCAGTTAATTTTTCCTAACTAGTCTAGTCTTGGAGTTAGACGTCAACGAGGACGTTGACATTTTCAAAGGCGGGGAGTGTGCCATAGTTTTTACTATGACTCGACCCTTTACTTTGGGGTTTGATTGTTGTTACCTACCGAGATGTGTGACAAACCCTAGTTGTAGTGAAAAACAACCCTGATTAGTGCACTTAAGTGTTTAGGGGTAGTCCGATCGGCTGTCTCACTAATACCTCAAGAAACTCTAGGCGAAGGTAGTACTTACTTTCTAGAAAACTTCCCCGGTTTGACGTTCAAAAAGTAGGTTTTCCGTTAAAAGTATAGCTTGTCAAAAATGGGTTAGGGACACCCCTAGGGATGACCTAATCCCATGCCCTAAACTCCATTTTCACTAAGGGCTGGCATTTCCATGCCAGCCACTTACTCATTTAGGAAAACATGGGGGGGAGGGGGCTCTATCACATAATTAAGGTAGAGTATATGTAGGGAGGCTTCCTGGGTTCAAAAGAGAACTCGTTAACCTCCTACTGGTGCAAGCTAAGCTTGTGTCGTCAAGGAGCAACCCTCTATTGTGCCGCCCAAACTTCCACACGACAAGAGCACGTCCCACCTTTGGGTTAGACTTTCCTTACCATTGACAGGATCTTGCCTTGTGATAGGGGTACATTACTTCCAAGGAGTTAGTAAATTCCTTGGCCCAAAAACCTACTCGCAAGCTCAAAAGGCATTGCTTGAGTTCACGTTCCGCAAAACTAGTGGTTGAGGTCTTGCTCCGGCCGCCTCAACCACGCCAAGCTAGGAACGATACCTGTAGTCGACTAGTTTGCGTGTCTTGATTGACAAGGTGAGCCTCGTTCATGGACTTGGTTAGCTAAGGGGCTTAAGTTCTTAAGGGTTGGGTTCCTAATACGGATTACTTTACCAGATTCCGTGGGGTTTCCAAAGAGTGGATTCTAGGGTTGGCACCTGGCGAGCCGCCTTTGTGGCACCAAGTAAAAACTTGACAGACCTAGTAGCAAAAAGGAAATAAGTTCTTAATTACGAAGAAATAATGATATTCCAGCAAAAATAGAAAGTCGAATGGATGCACTCAAGTGTCAAGCCACGACCCAAGAGCAGGATGAGAACAAGGTGACTCAAGAGCAAAGCAAGAGTAAGGAACAAAACAAAATGATTATAAAATGACTTAGTGTTTATAATAACTGATTGTACAATAATTAGGTCGAAGCTTTTATCTCACAACTCCAAGAGCTAATCTAGGCATAAGCTAAAAATGATACTCCAAGAGCTAATCTAGGCATGAGCTAAAAATAATATCCCTTATCCTGTAAGTATATCCTGTAAGCATATCTTATAGGCATATCTTGTAGGTATATCCTATAGGATCATGTATCCCGTATCCTGTATCATGTATTTTGTATGTCGTATCCTATAAGCATATCATGTATTTTGTATCGGGTCATGAAAACACCTTCTCCCTAAGAAGCGAGTTCCACGGGTCCTAGGACTTGGTTTAGCATGATAATGTTGATGAAATGCAACAATTGGAAGAAGTATGGAGTAAATTGGATGCAGGTTCTCAAGTGCGATCGGTAAGCAAATAACCTTTCTAATCCACCAAGTATTTGAAGTTCAGTAATGAAGACGAGAATCAATAATGGTTGCAACTTTGTACTCAGGTTCATCGTTAATGACCACAGAAGGGGAGGAGAAGAAGCACGACCAAGAAGAGAAAAAGGATGATACAGTTCCAAAAAAAGGTGTGAAACACATAATGAAGTTTCACAGTAAATGGTAGCTCTAGTCAGAAAGTTACAAGATTGACCTTAGCCGCAATCCTATAAGGGCCCAATCGTTGAAAATCCAACTTAAAAGAAGGCATGTTGTGTTGATATGCCGATGAAGAAGCCACATGAGATCATCAACTTTGTATGCAAGTGCCGGCTAACAATGGCATTAGCGTGACGCTTGTACCATTCCTGTGCCTGTTGAACATGAATTCAAAGATCATCCTATACCTGACGAAGATACTAGAGACGATCCTATACTGTAGAAGCTGAAAAAGGAGAAGCAGGAGGAGCAAAGTTAAAAAGTGGATGATAACATGTAAGAGCAAAGAAAGGTGTCTGGCCTGTAAATGCGTGAACAGAGTTGTTATAAGCAAACTCCGCCATAGGAAGAAGGTCCAACCCATTGTCCTATTGGTAATTGATGAAGCAACGAAAGATATTGTTCCAAGGTCTGAATTGTGCGTTCTGACTGCCATCTGTTTGCGGATGATATCCTCAAAAAAGATCCACTTTAACTTATAAATTTTGAAGAAGCTCTCGCCAAAATTGGACATGAATTGTGAGTCTCGATTGGAATAATGCTCTCAGGAAGACCATAATGTCAGAACACTTCACAGATCACCAACTCAACAATTGTCTAGCTATAACCGTTTTGTTACAAGGCAAGAAATGAGTCTATTTGGTGAAACAGTCAACCACACAAGAACTGCATCAAATCCACAAGAAGGAAGATTTATGAGGAAATTCATATAAATGGATCTCCAAGGAGCAGAGGGAGACGAAGAAGATCAAAGGGCCCGTGACAAGGCATCTTCAATCTATTACATGTGTCACAACTCTGTACAAATTTTTCCACAAAACCTCGCAACCTAGGCCACCAATAGTTGCAAGTCACCGAGTCAATTGTCTTGGCCACACTAAAATGTCATGTAGCCGGGGTATCATGACAATATGTACCACATGAGTCCTGTAAAACCAACATGAATGTATAGGAGACCCTTCTGGTATAGGAGTTCATCATGTATAACAAACAACTTGTAATCTGTATGGGAACTAAAGGAGAGGAGCTTGCAATGTCATGACTAATGTGTGAGAACACATTCTTCGCTAAGTCGTTTATAACCAATTGCAAACGAATGCCCTATAAAAGTGTTGAATTTGCTGGAGGCTAATAAACCTATAATGTCACAAGCCGAAATCGACTAGACCCAACAACACTTACTTTTGACAGTCGTATGTAGGATCTCCCGAGGTGGTGCAAGGTAAGAACACTTAGACAATGCATCTGCTTTGCCATTTCAAAATTCAACTTTCCATACAAGCCATGCTCATGAAGCTTCTATAGAACTAGTCGTACATGCTATCATATGCTGCCTAGTCCTTGGAGAAAATCAAGATGCCATCGAGGTAGATCACCACAAACTGGTCCAAAAGTCATGAAAGATGTCATTCACCATGTGTTGAAACACAGCTGGGACATTTGTAAGTTCCAAAGGCATCACCGTGTATTCAAAGTGTCCATACCTTGTACAAAAAGGCAATCTTCACTCATCGCATGACAAATCCGTACAAGATTGTAGGCCCTTCGTAAGTCGGTTTTTGTGAACACCTTTGTCCTCGTAATCGATCAAGAAGTGGCAATGGTACTGGTTTCAGATAGTGACTTAATTCAAACCCCTATAGTCCATAACCAAATGCAAACTCTCATCTTTTTTCTTAACAAAGAAGATAGGTGCTCTTACAGGGGACTTTGAGTGATAAATGAAAGCTGGATGCCAAGTTGTCCTCGATGTACTAGCGAAGAACTCCAATTCTATAGATGATAATGCATAAATTGGTTTGAACGGTAGAGTCTTCCCCTCTACAAGATCAATGGGACAGTCATAGGACCTGTGAATAGGAAGAACTACAGCTTTATGCTTATAAAAAACATCTTAAAAGAAGTGATACTTGGATGGCAGGGAAGAAGTAGGAGAAGGAGAAGGAGATTAAAAAACAGGAAAGTCAAATACAAGAGAGGTAGAAGAGGACATAAAAGTTACTTGAAAAGGTGGCAAGTTCATACATAATAGTGGTGATAATGCAGAGAGGAGAATGAGGGAATTGTGAATGAAAAAGAGAAAGGATCTTGGGGGATGGAATAAAACAAAGTAATGAAAAAAGGCAAGATTAGGAAAAACATGTGCTGATGTTGACGAGTGTACAAGATTGGAAGAACCCTATACAAAAGGTCCGTGAATGCACAGGAGTGAGGAGAGCCTATGAACGTGCTGACGAATTGATAAGAGGTGGATCCTGTCGAGAAGGAACCTTCGACATTGATACATGAGCAGGCATGGTCAATAGCCTAACTTCATCAACAAGCCTTCTTCTAAATTGGATTTTTAATAATTAGGCCCTTACAGGATTGGAGCACGATCGATAGCCTAACTTCAATAACTTGTATGATTATGTATATTATGTATAATCTACCTACATTTATGTATCTACAGTATATTACTGTATAATTTAAGTTTTAAAGTTTATAAATTGTCTTACAGTGGAATAAAGCTGTATGTGAGAGAAAGTCTATTTGATGGTCAACCGAGAGCTCATCACTATTGCATATAATGCTTCATGCACTGCCATGATCTTTAAATATATCCTAATAATCTCGTGCATGGGAGGAAGTGTGCGAGCGTGGGAGTAAAACGAGCGTGGACATGCAGTTTTAGAGACGTAAAATAAAGCTAAAGTCCTGCAAAGTTGAAGTATGAGAACCACATCATACAACTCTATTAATAATGTAATGATCGAGCTGTGAAACACACACACACACAATATGACATTAATGTGTTTGTGTGTGTGTGTATGTGTGTGTATATATATATAATATATAACGCACACATAAATAGATATTAATATGAAATTAGACAGATAAATGAATTCGAGGATCCAACGGGGAAGTACTAAATATTCACATATTATTTAGTGACCAGATGTACATAGTTCACTTGTGTGTCTACATATATATACACACAAAGGATCGCAATATGTGTGTATGTATGAAGGCTTGAGATAATTAGGCATGTAGATGAGTGTTTAAACATATTATATAAATATCTTGTGACTATTCTTACTTATTTTATATACTTTAATACTATAGTTCTTAGAAGTCATGTGTGCTTGGTAACTATGTTTGATATATATATAGAATAAATACTTGTGTAGATTTATAATTATGTACACGTGTAACAACAGTCTCTATTTCTCTTCTTGTAGACATGATGATAAAGAAATAAATACCTGCATATTACTTACAAGTAACATGCATATGATTAGTGTAATAAAGAGGAAAAAAAAAACATAATAGTTAGTAAAAATGCATAGGCTCACATATAAAATATATAAGTTAATAAGTGTGTAAATGTTTGACAACTCTGCTTTGTCCAAAGTTGTTTTCAATGGTGGTGATGTAGCAGGTACAGCTAACAATGGACAAAGCTCCGAGTAGGAGGAGATCAGTCGGTGATAAGATTGAAGACGTGGCTAAGATGGAACTGTAAGAAGTTTTGAGAGGTTATACATTACAAAGATGATGAGTGTGGACACACGTGATATTTCATATGGATCAGGATATAGTTTTATATACATAATATTGCATAAAGTTAGTGTTAAAATCTAGAAAGTAAACACGTCAGACATTGTGTGTGTGTGTGTATAAAAGCACTAGAGAATACATATGTACAACAGGTATGTAATGCTTACTAACATGTGAGGCACATTCACAAAACTATACATATATAGTTTGTAACAGTAGTATACGTATATGTACATACACACGTGTAAATAATGCAGATTTACCCACTATATATATATATACATATATATATATGCACACGTAAATCTTACATATAAGATACCAATATTGACATTAGACAGACAAATTGAATTCGAGAATCCTACGGAAAGTATTAAATATTCATATATATATTTAGTGACCAGATGTACATAGTTCACTTGTGTGTCTACATATATTTACATACAAAGGATCGCAATATGTGTGTGTATGTAGGAAGGCTTGAGATAATTAGGCATGTAGATTTATATGCATGAGTGTTATTTAACATTTTCTATAAATATCTATGTGACATGTTTCTTACTTATTTATATACTTAATACTATAATTACCATGGAACACTTCTTAGATACTAATGTTAAGCCACATGTGTGCTTGGTAACTATGTTTTGATATTATATAGAATAGATACTTGTAGATTTATACATGTAACAACAACCTCTATTTCTCTTCCTATGTACACATGATAAAGAAATAAATACCTGCATATTACTTACAACTAACATGCATATGATCAGTGTAATAAAGAAGCACACATAATAGTTAGTAAAATGCATACACTTCCCATATAAAATGTATAAGTTAATAAGTGTGTAAATGTCCTACCTTACTATGGTTAACAAAACAAGTATGCATGTGTGTAAGCGATGTGTTTGTAAATGATGTGTGGCATGTGTGTGCATCTATTTATGTATGGTTAACAAAACAAGTATACACGTGTGTAAACGATGTGTGTGTAAATGATGTGTGGCATGTGTGTGCATCTATATAATTTGTATAAGTAGTAAATTATACTTAGGTATATACTATTATAATATTTACACTAACCAGCAAAGGATTCTTGCGCGCTATCAAGAGCGACTCCATTAAGTCCACCGTCCATGTCAAGAGCAACTGCATATGGCCACAAATGCATTATATACACAGTAACTTATGTATCTATAACAAATACCATATTATAAACTTCAATTATCATTCTTTATACATGTATAAAAATTTTATTCATATTTATTTACCCACTATATAAGATACATATACACATACCTCCTAGTGTGTGCATGGTCACTGTGATTGTTCTCCCAATTCCATGGCCATACAGAGGCACCCTGTTGCTTCTAGGCTTCTCAAGAGCTTAACTTTAGTAACATACATAATGATTTTATCATAACATATTTACAGTACATACTGTATAATTTAAGTTCTAAACTTACATGTTTAATGCTTTATATTTATCGTTTAGAATAGAACACACAAGAGAGAAAGTGTGTAATGCAGTTAAATATACATAACTAAAATTTATAATGTAAAAATTATAAAACATTAACTTTTTAGGAACCAAGCATGTCAATGAGGTGCTCAGCTAAATCTGCTGGCCGGTCAACCAAGCTCCTCACTATTGCATATACTGCTTCCTGCACTACCCTTCTCTTCGAATATATCCATGCCATTATATCGATCGTGGGAGAGGCTGCAGATAACCTTGTTTCTCAAGCAACCGTACCACATCGACTATGTACAGAACTTTTGCTTTGCAGGTACCTCCTAAAGTATAACCATATTAATACTTACATAAAATCAACAATAAATCATATAAAAATCAAAACAGCAATATAAAATCAATGGTAAATGCATTAAACGGCAATATAACCATGTGTGTGAGAGAGAGAACCTGCTGCACGTTTTCTCTTTTCTGATGTTGTGACGAGTTAATCCTTCTCTGCATCCTTTATTATTTCCATCAAATTCTAGCAGAAGATGAAAACTGAAACAAAATAAAAAGAAAACAAATTAGATTAACAAGGTGTGTGTACTAACTTCACGCCTAAACAATATAATATATATACAGATATATCTATACGTGCCAATATATAGCTATATATACACACACATACCGTCTATGGACATAACAGAAACGGTGATCAACACCATCAATACTGACTCTGGAAGCTTGACAGTGAGATTTACATAGTTTCATGTCAATGTAATAGCGCTTTTCTCCGTTGATACTGTTGGTACACCCGGAAATTGAACAATCTGAAAATTAAATCTTACATATGTTTCAATATATATAGAGAAACATACATATGTATGCCTGTGTAGAGTGTGCATGTGTAGGTGGATTGCCACTTCCAAGGGAAAGAACACCAGTCTCTGTTTGGCAAAACAGACATATTAGTTTCTCATACTATTTTGTTCTTGGTTGTGTATATACAATAGCTTATAACATATAATAAATGTACATGGATGTTTGTGCATGTAATCTTTATACATGCACAAACGTCACACAACTTTTATCCTATATATGGCATATCAGTCATATATACACAGTATATATATAGATTGATAAATATATACAAAGAGAGATCAATTATTATACAAAACACACAATTACTTGACTGAGTGTATATACTACTTCTATTTACTATCTAATATATCCAAAATAGTATCACATGTGTGATGCACACATGTTAAAAACAGGCATACCATTGGCAGTCTGTTGCAACTCTTCAGAAAGCTGGACAAGAAGGTGATGGAGCAGCAGCATGAAAAACTGGTTCAGCTACTGCTCGCTCCTTCATGGTGGGTATTGTTGAATCCTGCTTAGCTACAAAAAAGAAGAGTTATGTGTCAGATTTAGTTGTTACATGTACATATGTTAATACACACACAAGTTATATGGCATGCAGTTGTTTTGTATTTTACATACACGTGCATGTTTCCTCCATTATTATAATATACATAAATGTGTAGAAAAAGCCCCTAAGTGAAAACAATCTAGATTGCTTACCAAATGTAGAAGGTGAATCGGAAAGAGGCCATGAACCCACTGCAACTGTGCAATTAACATCCTTTAAAGTGCCATCTACACTGCTACTTGGAATATCATCCTCTATCGCCAAGCTTAGGCTAAGAAAAAGAAAAGGATGGTGATTCGGACTGGCTTCTAAGATCGATTAACAAACGTACCTTGTAGAAGGCATTTCTGATACCGTGGGAAGACTGCAGCTAGGATGGATTGAAAGCTGAATCTGCTACAGAAAGAAATAAAGAGAAATCCAACAGCAGAAGCGCTGCTCCTAACGATGGCTAACAATCAGTGTCGCAGGAATGGATTGGAGTAGATAATTCATCTACTGGATTGAAACTGCTCATCACCCATCTTCCCTAGAAACCTATATTTTCCCTTGAATTTTCCTATGTAAAGCATTCAATGTCGGGCATTTAATATTTTAGGATATTTAAAGAATCTTTTAATGTTTTTAAGATATTCGAAGAATCTCTACGTGGGCATCTGCCCTTGCACCCCTACTTATTGACATGGAAACACTGGATCCACATAAGCACGTAGGAATAATAGATATGGCACGCACTTTGATTTTATTACTATATTTAGACTAAATCAGCTTCACTTGATTTTAATATATACAGTATAAATTTTGAGATTTTTTTTATATTTACATATATAAACAACCGTCATGCACTTACAAACTAATAAACATTATAATATATGTTCATAATTTTTCTTAGAAAATACATAAGAAGATATATAATTAAATTGTAATTCATGTTCAAAAAATTATAGCGTAAAGACAATGACATTTATTGAAATTTACTTATTTAATTAGTTTCATTCAATTTTCATATATATATATATATATAAAATTTCATTCTACTTCATTCCAATATAATAAATAACAAAATCTTATATAACAAGTTTATTGTGTCTCTACCTCGATGCCCCCCTTTAAATCTTATCCAATTGTCATCCTATACGTGTGTCATTGACACCCCCAAAAATGTAAAAGGTAAACACGTCAGACATTGTGTATGTGCGTGTGTAAAAACACTAGAGAAACAAATAAATAATTCATTTATGCCACATAAACGAGCATGATAAGGAAATAAATACCTACATATGTACAAACAGGTATGTAATGCTTACTAACATGTAACAAGCATATAGGAGGCACATTCACAAAACTATACATATATATAGTTTATAATGGTAGTATACGTATATGTACATACACACACGTGTAAATAATGTGTGATCATGATCATATACATATGCACATAATATTTGGTGTGCCCATGGAAGTGTATGTGCATGTGTGTAATGCTCTTACAACGACTAATTATCCTCTTTTGCGAATGGATGATTTATTTGATAAGCTATTAAAAGGACAGTATTTTTCAAGAATAGACTTGAAATATGAGTACCATTAGATTTAGGTAGTAAAGAATGATATTGAAAGACCACTTTTCAAACGTGTTATGAATTATTCAAGTTTCTAGTCTTGCCATTCGGGTTGTACAATGCTTTAGCAATGTTTTATATAATGATGAATAATGTGTTAGAGACTATTTAAATGAGTTCATATTGGTGTATATTGATGACATTTGGTCTTTAATTTAACAATTAAGGAACATATAAAATACTTGAAAAAGGTGTTTCAAGGTTGAGAAAGAACCAATTGTATATTAAGGAAAGCAAGTACGCATTTAGTCAAATTAAGATAGACTTCTTGGGACACTCGATCTCTTGTGAGAAGGTTGTTATGGACCCAAAGAAAATTCAAGTTATTACTGAGTGATTAATTTTAAAAGACGTGTATGAAGTTAGATCATTTCTTGACTAATAGAGATTACTATAAATTCATAAAAGATTTATCAAAGATAGTAGCACCGTTGACAAATCTCACGAAGAACATTTCATAACATTGAACTTCAGAGTACCAACGGGCATTCGTCAAACTCAAAGAAGCTATTTCTACTGAGCCAAATTTGCAGTTACCAATTTTTGAAGATCCATTTGAAATAGAGTGTGACACTTCTAACTTTACAATTGGTGGTGTATTGTAGCAAAAAGGACATTAATGTCCTTTTTCTTGAAGAAAGTCAAATTCAATAGCCTACTCACGAAAAAGAAGTATATGCTATTGTTTCTTCTTTGGAGTATTAGCATAATTATCTTCCAAGTCATGGCAATGAGGTTTGGACCAATAATGTAGCTTTGAGATACTTTAAAATGCAGCTGAAGCTATTACTGAAGTATGCTAGATGGTAGCAGAAGTTAGCTTGATTTCAGCTTGAAATCAAACATAAAATTGAAAAAGACAATGTGGTAGCTGACACACTTAGTAGAAAGGGACATCTTCATATTATGTCGGTACAAGTGTAAATTTTAGTAAATGAATTTGTGATGGCATATCCTCAGGATAAGTTTGCTAAGGAGGCCTTAGACCTTGTCATAGTTTTTACTATGACTCAACCCTTTACTTTGGGGTTTGACTGTTGTACCTATTGAGATGTGTGATGAAACATAGTTATAGTGAGAAACAGCCCGCTTAGTGCACTTAGGTGTTTAGGGGTAATCTGGCTGGTTGTCACTAGGTACCTTGAGAAACTCTAGGCGAAGGTAGTACTTACCTTTTAGAAAACTCTCCCCTGGTTTGACGTTCCAAAAGTAGGTTTTCCGTTAAAAGTATAGCTTGTCAAAAAAGGGTTGTTAACCTAACCTTAGGGTTGCCCCTAACCCCCCTAGGGTTAGGTTTAGAGTTAGGTTAGGATAACTCATTTTCATTAAGGACTAGCATTTTCGTGCCAGCCCACTTACTCATTTAGAAAAACAGGGTGGGGGGCTCCATCACATAATTAAGGTACAGTATATGTAGTGAGGCTTCCTGGGTTCAAAGAGAGTTTGTTAACCTCCTATCAGTGCAAGTTAAGCTTGTGTCGTCAAGGCGCAACCCTTTGTTGTGCCGCCCAAACTTTTACACGACAGGGATACGTCCCACCTTTGGGTTAAACTATCCTTATCATTGACAGGATTTTGCCTTTGTGATAGGGTACGTTACTTCCAAGGAGTTAGTCAAATTCCTTGGCCCAAAACCTACTCGCAAGCTCAAAAGGCATTGCCCAAGTTCACGTTTTGCAGAACTAATGATTGAGACCTTGCTCTTGTTGCCTCAACCACGCCAAGCTAGGAACGGTACCTATAGCTCGGCTAGTCAGCGTGTCTTGATTCAGAAGGTGAGCCTCGTTTGTGGACTTGGTTAGTTAGGGGCTTAAGTTCCTAAGGGTTGGGTTCCTAATACGGGTTACTTTACTAGATTCCATGGGGTTTCCAAAGAGTGGATTCTAGGGTTGGCACCTGGCGAGCCACCTTTGTGGCACCAGGTAAAAATGACGTTTAACTAAAGTGGGCATGATACGTGAAAATGGGAATATAAAATAAATTACTAATTAATACTTAAGTTTTAATTATTAATTAATCATTTAATTAATATGTAATTAAGCCTTAAATATTAATTAATTAATTAATTAATCCTTCAATAACCTTACTTAGTAAGGAATATTCCTAAAATATCTTAGAATATTCATATTATTCTAAAAATAGTTTACAATAATGAAGAAATACTATCAAACATAATTACAAATGAAATCATTTTCTTATCAACATGTTAATTTTTTATAAATACTTTCTTTCTATCATACAAAGAAATCTTTTATTTTGTCTAAATCATCACTCTCCGGATTAATCAAATCATTTTGGTCAATATCTTGATGTTGTTGCCACCACTTAACACTCTCACGAATGCAATTGGGAGTTGCCATCCTTGTTAATACATAAGATGTGATAAGAGAAGGTCTGCATAAAGGCTCATCTAAAAACTGACGTTCCTTAAGAATAATATTATAAAGCGCCCGGTTGCTATCCTTCATTTTATAAAATTCAATATCACGAGAAAGAAAAGCTTCAGGAAATGTATGATACGGTGGATACTGCTCACAAAAATTTTCGAGATTCTTCTTTCTGAGGCACGTATCCAAGTAGTTCACTAGCTCATCCATGATATCGGTATCAGAATATGGATCGAAAGTGATTGGATGAATACAAGCAATGTTTTGGTTGAGCATAGCCTTCTGAGGAGAGTCGTCTACTACTAACATATGTGCATTCTTCATTATCCTTAAGCGACTGATCTCCCCATGAGTCCCAATTATTCTTTCATTCTTGAAGAAGTATGGCTTGCTTTCCTTTCTTATATTGTGAAATTCGAGAGGTTTATAACATATTCGCTGGTCAAAAATCCAATCTTTACGAATCACCTCTTCTGCAACACTACAATGTTTCTTAAGTAAATTCAACAGCGGTGTTAAGTTATGAATCTGCATGCATGACCAAATCCCCACAAGCGCACCCATCTCCTTAAGCTTTTGAAAGAGACGATCCAACCCTGGACGAAAAATAATATCATATCGAAATTTACCATGACAAGGAATGAAATCTCCTTGTTTGATTTCTTTTTTCTATCCTCGGGCCTTTGTCGATGAAGCAGAACACCATTGACATCCAACAACACAATATGGCCATGAGTAACATGAGATAGCGTTGCCTCTTGAATACTTTGCAAATCACTTGTTTGCTCCCTTTCACATTTATCCGTTGCCACTATCTCGTTGCCTATCCCTTCATCATTTAATTGTACATCATCCTTACAAGATTCAGATATTGCATGCGCTGAAGAAATTGATTTCGGAATGAAGCCAATAAAAATGATGATGAAGTGGCCCCCATGGTAACGATGTTTTGAGCTGCATTATTATCCATTTCCTGCATGAACTCTGTCATTCTGACATGTGGCACAAGAAATTGTCGCCAAACCCCTCTCTTACCTCATGGCAATGCTGAAAATCCATGTTCTCAATTATTTCATTACATCTGCAAAATGATAATTAGCTGACCTTAAAATTATCAAGGTATATTATTTACCTTGTTAATGTGTGACCCATGTTTGAACTAAAAGCTTCATTAATCCTTGAGAATTTATTTTCTGTACAAATATAAAAGAAATATACAAAAATGCCTTATGTTACACTCATTTACAACTATTCATCACTCTATCAATTCATTATCAATTCTTCTTCGCTATTACCTTCTGAGTGAGGCGAAGAAGGTCTAAGCCGCTTGTGAGATGGTTCAAGATCTTCTGCATCTTCTATTGATGTTTCCATGGGTCCTGGAGTGTGCGAATGTTCTGTACTCCTCGAGATAACTTCCGGTCTAATATCTGATTGATTCGTTCTCAGACTCCGAGATTGAACCAGATTCACCTTCAGAGCTATCGCACTTATCTGGAGGGAACTTTCTCAAATACGCCTTTATGGAATCGTTGGGGTACTCAGTTGAGACCTCTATCCACTTGTTCAGGTCCTCAACCATGGTCTTATCCTTTTCAACGGCAAACACACATGTATGCCGAAGGTAACACTCCTTCAAGACGGACCCCCTAGTGCAGTAGTCAAAAACCCACGCATCACTGTGAGGACCCCTGATCAAGTTGACGATGCTCCGTGCCGCTTGACTTGTAATGTTTGGATAACGTACATTGCCGAATACGTCACTCATACCTATCGGTGTATCGGATGGAGGTTCAGGGCCGTTGGAGTGCAAACAGATGCCTGGCCAGTCATTTGGAAGCTTGAAATTGTTTGGCGCATTCCTAACAACCAAGTGAACAACGGTATCAATGCACTTGGGATTAGCATCGTTCATATAAAATCCTGTCCAACGATGTCTATTCTTCTTGGCGAAGGCGAAGGCAAAAGTATCGGTGACATGAGCAAGAATCAAGAAATAAATACCTGAAAAAGTAGGTATCAGTGAAGAGCGCAAGCATGAATTCAATAATAAATACCTTCTATGTATATGCTTGCACGGCTAAGTTTCTCCACCAGATCCTCTAGTGCCCTATCTGTCGAAAGATTTTTTGACACCCGCCGATCCATCACGAACAATTGAAACGGTTTCCTACAAGCAGTGATGTTACCCCATAAAGTCTCCGAATCTAACAACAAACATCTGTAGGGCTTGTCGTGATTCGTAGCATCCTCCTTTATAAGGTTCAATTCGGTTCTCCGCTGCTGAAGGACTGCCATAAGAGAAGGCGTCATCCCAATGTTCTCCTTTTTGGCGTTGGCGTGCAATAGATTCTTGCCTAGATCTTCCGATTGGTTCACCCATTCGACAAGCATATCATCGTTCGTCACATGCAAATATTTGCTGACCTCTTCATATGTTGAAGTCGAGGTCCAACCCAGTTTGTGGCAGTGTATTCCCAACCACTCCTTGAAATGCCTGACCGTCTTCAACTCCATTGCCTTGAGATGAAAAGGAGAGGTTGGGCTGCTGTTATTAATTTGTAGTTTGCCATCGATCACCAAATCAGCCAAGACTTCCATCTCCTCCATCGTTGTTCCATTTAAAGGCTTCAACCATGTGAGCTTGAAATCGTTGTCTACATCCTTTGTAGATTGAACAGACTTAGCCTTCGGCGTCTTACTGGGTTTCTTTGCAGACTTTTCTGAGGGCTCCCCTTCACTTGTCTGCTTCTTCTTCAGTGTTCCTTTTGAAAAGGATTCCATAATCCCCAACCATTTGGCAAAGATCCTATCTTCGGGGCAAGAAATCAACATCATCAGAAAGGATGTTTCCTTCCCGCCCACCTGGGCAAAATCAACTGCTGCAATTTCTTCAACTCTCTGAGGAAAAAGACAGATTAATATACCGGCGAGATAAATCCCGCCCAAACAATTTGCTTACCCGGTATTCCGCAGATTGTGTATTCCCTGCGGTAGCTCTTTGTGGTCGCTGAAGAGATTCCCACACGGCTCGCGTGTGTTTAAACTTCTCCCATATTTTGCTGTTGTAGTGGTTGGTGTCGGCAGCGTCCCATTCCGCCGATAACTTATGGTACTGCTCGATTGTGAGATTCGGCTTAGCTAAAAACGCCGATCTTTTTGTCAGCTTCTCACGGGTATGCTCGGAAAGTTTTGTTGCCATCGTTCCTTTGTTGTGTTCATCGAGAAGTCGTTGGGCTGCCGTTATTGTGTGCTGGCCACTAATGATGTAGTACTTGATAGATTTTTTATTCTCCGTCTGAATCTTCATGAGTTGTTCTGGTGTTGTGATCCAGACTTTGTCAGCGCCCTTCCTTCTTTCATAGTATGGACACAAAAGCATTATGTGGAACGGTATAAGAATTGTCGTCCTTCATCTTCTCCATGAGCTCAGCTACACGTTCCTGGTTGAGTGGCCTGTAATTGAAGTTTGGGTTGACGCTGCAATATTTAACCCTACAAGGATAAATCTTATCATCCAACATCATTTCCTTGTGACTTATTGCAGCATGAGATGCCACAGGTGCAGCTGACAAAACGATTGATGATTTTCTTTTGCGATCCGAATCAACATGTGTGATCCCCGACTGCAGCTGTTCTAGTGTTCTCGGCACACTCTTCCAGCTCCCAAGCTTCCTAAGCAAATTGAACGTGATCTGTAGAGAACCTGAGACCGAGCCACCTCTCAATCTCCTTATGATGTCGCTGTGTTCTTCTTCAATGTGAAGAGGGAAGATTGCTCCACTTGCTGATTTTCTGTATTGTGAAGCAATATCTCCTGACAATACACCTACTCGATGAGTCTGAAGATCTTCGAAGTAGACATCCAGATGGATCCCCTCCATAGATGGGCTTTCGTTGAGTTGAAGAAGAACTCCAAGGTCAACATCATTAGTGAACACGTGAACGTCATTATCCACAAGTCGACAAAACCACCCGAAATTAATGTTGTAACTGACGACCTCTGGATCCGAGAACGTGACATTGGATGGAACAAGGCATATCTGTCGAGCATCGTCCAATCTGGGTTCGCAGCCTGCTTTCGGGTGCTTGACTAGCGAATCTACTTTCCATTGTTTTGCTTGTCCATGAGATGTGACAGAGGTTAATTTGACAGCAGCCATGGTTGCTCCAATGCGCTTCCCATTTATCTTAAAATATGGCCAAGTTGATTCCAGAATCCCCCTGCCCATCTCTTCTCCTGCTCTTGTCTTTAATGTCACCTCAATTCCACATCTGAATACAAAAATGATTAGTTCAAGTATCCGAGTATAACAGATTTTATTTTAATTCTTACCCAGAATTTGACGACGACTCCATACTAATGACTCGATCTCCTTGTTTGATCAAATCGTCCTTCTGCAAAATAATACACTATAATACAAATCATATAAAAACGCACACACACTTGTATAAACCCGAATATACAAAAATAATACACAGAGAGAAGTAGACGTAATTAACTGTCCGAAGCTCACATTTGTGTTAGTGCAAAAGAAAGATAACATTTCGTTTTAGAACCACCACAAATGTGAGCTCTGGACAGTTTTACATAGATTCCTAGCTTTTACTCGAAATATTATGATAAGATGATAAAAGTAAATAAAATGAGATGCAACTTATATATACTAATACACATATATATTCACATGGAAGGTGCGGCGGGATTAATCTCGCCACCCCTTCAATGCCTCCTGAAAGAGTGGGCGGGATTAATCTCGCCACCTTTCTGGAGGCCTTGAACGGGAGTGCGGAATTAATCTTGCCACCCTTCTCGGTCTCAGAGAGAACTGGGCAGGATTTATTTCTCACACCCCTTCAGTGACTCCAGAAAGGATTAATCTCGCCCACCATGTAAGGATGGTTAAATGAATTTCCCCACCCTTCCCAATTCTCTCCATTGGTATGTTGAAACCTTCTACGTCTCAGACAGAAACGTTTGGGATTGGTCCGACTCACCAATGGAGAAAAAAGGAAGGGTGGCGGGATTCATTCCTCCAACAGGCATTGAAGACTCGGCGGGATTAATCCCGCCGCCCAGGGCCTTCACTCGGTCCCTATGCGGCGGGATTAATCCCGCCGGACGCCAATTCCCTGCGCGGAATCGGGCGGGATTAATCCCGCCGCCTAGGCACTTCAGGCAGGCCAATGGCGGCGGGATAAATCCCGCCCGATTCCGCAGGGCATTACGCGGCGGGATTAATCCCGCCTCCCAGGCCCTTCACTCGGCCTTAGTCGGCGGGATTAATCCCGCCGAACGCCAATGCCCTGTGGAAATCTTGCGGATTAATCCCGCCGCCTAGGCCCTTCAGGCAGGAATGGCGGCGGGATAAATCCCGCCCGATTCCGTGCAGGACATGCGTACGCGGCGGGATTAATCCGCCGCCCAGGCCCTTCACTTCAGCCGTAGCGGCGGGATTAATCCCGCTGGACGCCACCTTTCTTTTCTTAGAGAGAATTGGGCAGGATTATTTCTCACACCCTTCAGGGGCTCCGAAAAGGCGGAGGGATTAATCCCGCCCACCATGTAAGGATGGTGAAATTAATCCACCACCCTTTCAATTCCCTCCATTGGTATTTTGTAACCTTCTCCGTCTCAGACAGAGTTAGTCGGGATTGATTCAACATACCAATGAGGAAAAAAAAGGGTGGCAGGATAATCCGTCACCGGGCAATGAAGGTTCGGAGAGATTAATCCCGCCGCCTCGTAAATCATGCGCTCACACATATATATTGGCTGCGGCATTTTGAAACAGGGATGGTGGTGGGCGGGATTAATCCCGCCGCTTATATTCTGCTCGGAAGTGCCTGAGCGCGGATTAATCCCGCCGCTCCGCGAAGGCATGAGCGTGGGGCGGATAATCCCGCCGTTCTGTCCTGCATGAATTCCCTGGCGGCGGGATTAATCCCACGCCTTACGCGCAGGACATGTCATGCAGGCTCTTCGGTTAGCTTCTGTGCAGGATCTTTCTGCAGGCTCTTCGGTTAGCCTTCTGTGCAGGATCTTTCATGCAGGCTCTTCGGTTAGCCTTCTGTGCAGGATCTTTCATGCAGGCTCTTCGGTTAGCCTCATGAGCGGCGGGATTTAATCCGCCGCCCATCCCTAAATGCCTGCGCGGAATCCGCCGGGATTAATCCCGCCCATTAGGGCCTTCACACAAGCCATTGCCGGCGAGATAAATCCCGCCGCATTCCGCGCAGGAATGGGTGGGCGCAGGATTAATCCCCGCCGCCGAGGCCCTCACGCAGGCCATGGGCGGCGGGATTAATCCCGCCGCCATGGCCCCAACCATATAGCGGCGGGATTAATCCCGCCACCAGGCCATAAACCTATAGCGGCGGGATTAATCCGCCGCTCGAGGGCTTAGTGTGTGTGCGAGAGATAGAATTAATAAATAAAAAAAATTATATAGTAAAAAACATATATATATGTGTGTGTGTATATAATATATATATATATGTATGTATGTATGTATAGAGTACGTGTGTGTGCAGAGATAGATAATAAATAAAATATACAGTACTGGTACACATAATATATGTGTGTACATAGGGTATATATATGTGTGTATATGTATATCGTGTGTATGCGTGAGCGAAAAATAAATCATACAGATAAACAAACACACACACACACATATATATACACAGGAGTGTGCGTGTGTGCGAGAGATAAAACTAATAAAATAAATAATTATACAATAACACACACATATATATGTGTGTATAATAGATATAACCCATATGAATATATAAGCATATATAAACTAGTGTTGTATACTATTTGTAATATGCATTGATTATATATATATATATATTAATATATGTAAAGCAGTGTGCGTGTGTGTGGGAGAGATAGATCAATAAAAAAAATTTATAGATACTAATACACATAATATATTGTATATATAGTATATAGGTAATATAATAATGTGATATGTATATCGTGTGTATGCTTGTGTGAGCGAACAAAAATCATAAACAGATAAACAAACAACACCAAACACATATATACACAGGAGTGCGTGTGTGTGCGAGAGATAGATCAATAAATAAAATTATACGCACACTCCTATACATATATACATACATACATACACACACACACACACACATTCACCTGTGTGCACAGCCGCCGCCGTTTTCATAGCCGCGCTCTTGAAACCTAAGAATATACCTAAACCCTAAAGGAAATTAATATATATATATTAACCCTAATAGAATATTCCTTCTGAGAATATACTTAAACCCTAAAAAGAATAAATATAGATTCGCCCTAAAATATTTTTCATTATATTATTAGCGCGTGCGTTGCGTGGGTGTATCACATACACCCCAAAAATATAAATCATGCAGGATTTAACATGTGTGTGTCCATGAGAGTGTTAAGTTTATGTTATAATACATACATACACATTGCATATATTAATACACATAATATACATACAACGTGTACTATACACACAGACATACATACATATTACATGGGTTTAGGTTTTGGATTTAGGATGGATCATGCATGGTGTGTATGTATGAGAGAAGAAGAGTGTTGAAAAATTATTTTTGTACACATTGCATATATTAGTACACATATACTTACAATATTATACACAGATATACATACATAGTATAGTACGTAACTATTATGGATCATGCATGGTGTGTATTATACACACAGACATACATACATATTATACATAATATTAGAGAGACCGAGTACATATTATAGATCATGCATGGTGTGTATGTTTGAGAGAAGAGAGACAGTACATATTAACATGGATCATGCATGGTGTGTATGTTGAGAGAAGAGAGAAAGTACACATATATACATACAGAGTACACATATATACATACACACGTGTAACACAAGACATACATACAATTACATGAGTAATTCATTGTGTACATATTAGGGTTTAGGGTTTAGGGTTTAGAATGGATCATGCATGGTGTGAAGAGAGTGTTGAAAAATTATTTTGTACACACATGTAACACAGGGTTTAGGGTTTGCTCCCAACAAGCTTAATATAAATATTACACATGTAAATTCAATGTGTCATACACACAGATTGAGTACTATATCATACATGCGTTGAACATGATGTTTTCAATAAAGAAGCAACACATTCTTCAGTTTGGTTTAGGGTTGTGCATGTGTGCATATGTTTTTGTAAGTTTTGTAATATGTAAGTTGTAACTAAAATGGGCATGGCTATAGTCCCATTTTCCTAATAATTAGCAATTTTAGCTATTTAATTAGCATTTAATTTAAAGGAATATTTTTAGAATATATGTTTGAAAAAGAATATTCTTTAGAATATTCTATTTGTATTGCAAGTTGTAACTAAAATGGGCATGGCTATAGTCCCATTTCCTAATAATTAGCAATTTTAGCTATTTAATTAGCATTTTCTAATATTAAAGGAATATTCTTTAGAATATATATTTAAAAGAATATTCTTTAGAATATTCTATTTTGTATACCCTTTAATAAATATAGCATTCATTGAACAAAAATAATAACATTAAAAAGTAGAAGTATTAAATTATATAATATTGCCTAATATAACAATTAAGGAAGAGCATAAGAGGTACATTATATAAATATTGATGTTGTTATTAAAATATTAATATTTAAATATAACATTATTAATTAAAAATTTGTAGTAGTAATAATATATATATAAAATCCTATAATAATATAGTCAATCTTCCATATCATTTTTAAATTTATATAGTTAAGTATACAATTTGGTACTATTATTAAAGAGTTTATAATAATTATGAATATTAAATATATGATATTTTATAATTTTGTAATTGCTTTAAGCTTCAGAAAACATACATTCCCTTGCAGTTTTGTTAATCGTGACTTTATCAACGCTTCTTGACATCCACCCATATCGAATGGATTTAACATTTATAAAACATGCTGGGTCTTTTTGATTGGGAGACCATGTTTTCTCTAGGCATCCATTATATCTTTCGCTCTCCTTCTCGTGTCGCCTTTTTTGTGGTTTGAACCATGCAACCTTAACAATACTATTTTTTGTGATTACTTCAGGTGTGTCGATAATTTGACCCATCCAAATAGGCTGATTATATGACGCATCTGGAGTAATGAGAACCATCATTAGTTTTTGAAGATCCTTGCAGCAATCAAAGTATGCTTTAGGTTTTTGGTTCCTTTGTCCAACAAAATGTGGGGTTTGCACTTCCACATCACTACTGGCTTCTATGTCGTCTGTGCTCAGTGATGTCATTTCAATCTCCTCTCGCCACCTTGTTTTAGGCCAAAAAGGGTGTTGCAATTCTGTACTTGTGACAGTAGGCCCTTCCAACTCTCGAACAACAGTCTCCCAATAGTTGACCACATGCTTATATAGTTCTGAGTAACCAGTTGCCTTATCAGAATTCTTTGGCATCGATTTTTGAACCCATGCCACATATTTTTTGATGCCATCAATAATAACCTCTTGTTCCTTGAGCTGGGCACTCAATGGAATAGGGTCTGGTTGTCCTTCTGGGAGAAGTGGCTTTCCATCCTCTCCACTTTTGAAGAGCATTAAGCCCTCTTTCGGTAACCACTCCTGCTCTGATGGCCGTAACTTGTACTGCATAATAGGTATACCATCTCGTATGGAGAAAAAGAATTGTAGCGGCACAAGGTGACCAACTAAAGAATCACTCCCTTCTTTTATATACTCCTTGAGAAATTTTTTGAAGTCTGGCACCTCAGTCACAAGCAAAGCACAACTTTTTTTGGAGATGCAATTTTCAAAAAGATTCATCATATGCGGTAAGGTAAGTGCACTTGTCCTTTTTGTAGAGTTGGAGACCTTGCTGAAGAACGCATCAATATCTTCATGAGTGTGACCAACCATAAGGAAACTGAGCGTGATTGTTTCAAACACACCTTTGGCAACAAGCATTGACAAGTATGCTAGCACATATCTAGAAAATAAAAGTAAGTATGAGCTTGAGAAACCCTTAAGTAAAATGATTTACCTATTTTTGTTCTCGCCTGCACAATTATCCATCTGTAAAAGCAAATGACGAGGAAGCTTATTTGATGTTGAGGACACATGTACACTATTTGAGCTAGATCCCTCCACTGAACCTGAACTCTCAACAGGGCCATCTGTTTTTTGTGCAGGTTGCTGACAATGCCTCTCATATTCCCAAGTAGCCTCAAGTGCAGATGTGTTCATGAGAGCATTATGTAAAGGTTGAAGGTGTTGTTTCTTCACTTTGAGATCACTGATAGGACTTGTCTGTGAGTGGGCTTCAAGGTTTCTGAAACACATGGCTAACGACCCAATAGTGAAATTGGAGTCGCTAGACCAATGTGGAAGTGAAAAGTGTCCATATGACTCACAACCGTGTCCATGTGTTAGCACACCTGTCAATGAAATCGGAAGTTTCATGACATTTCCAAGGCACTTTGGTGTTGCAAAGAGCTTTGGAATGCTGGTCTTTGAATGATCCATCTTGTCATGGATCAAGCACAGGTACTCTGATGGGCGTGACACAGAAAGCATGCGGTGTGCATAGTACTGAGACCGGCAAGTTTGTTGTGCAATCATGTGGGCCTCCATCTTCCTTTGAATGGTAGTGATCTCCACCAAGGTTTTTGCACAAGCCTCTGCAGCCTTCAATGATGTACAAGTGTCACACTTAGAAAAGCTAGAGTGTTTTGCAATCTCCACATCCTTAAAATGAGTATTCCATATGTTGTTGAAGGTACCAGTGCAGATTGCTTGGAGCCCCATCAAACTGAGGCACTTGTTCACATGTTCACACAGTTTCAATTGAGTGTAGATTGAAGGTAAAACCTTGAGATTTTCCCTGACCCCTGCATTTGTGGTTCGGCATTTGTGAGGCATCCTGTCTGCATTTGCTTCCACAAAAGCCTTGAGTATCTCTATGGCTGCCATGATGTGAGAGCGGGTTTTGACCAAGCCAGTGTTCCCATGAACTGAGGTTCGCGCTCCATCTAGCCACTCATCCCTCCGACGGTAGAACGTGGTCTTTGGGATCCCGTATATACTGTACCAAGCTTTGAAGCAGATGGCCACCTTATTAAATACCATGGATGTACTCTGATAACCTGTGTCCGAGGCCATTCCATCAATACACCCAGTTAGTGCAGCATATACAAACTCATGCCTTTGCTTTTGGGTGAGCATACGAAAGACATGTCTACATTGGGTAATTTCATTCCGGTCTGCCATCTGACAACACTTCTTCTTGCAACAGTCAATCGTGGAAATGCTCGTAACACTTTCGGAAGATGTAGGATCCATCTTTACCCTCTTGCTGAAACTTGCAGGGGAAGATCTACAACCCATGAATCGCCTTTTTCTTACAATAGGACCAATGCAAGGAACCTCTTCAAATATGAGTTGTTCTTCCGGGTTGTTATTATTGAAATCCAACCCAGAATATGTTGAACCATCTTGCCGTCTTAATTCAGATGTTCGCCACCTCACGAGGGATCCAGGATACAATGTGCCATTAGGTGAAACCTCTGTCACAACTACACCCACGAAGTCGGACCCTAGTTTCTCTTCTGACACTGCTTCCATTGGATTTATAGCTGTGATGATGCCTCTTCCGACTTCAATCTCACGAAGAAAGAGAATCACCTCATCCATTACAGCAGGCAAGCCATCATCTGGTAAACTCGTGCTACTATTTGTTTGTGACTCTGCATATTCTGTGTCAGCCTTGACTTCATCCAAATTCCACAATACAGGAGAACCCTCCTCAAATTCCATTCCCAGAACCTCAACATACTTGTAAATGGTGTTCACCCATACGTACACACAAGATCCTTGGGCAATATTGTGACATGATGCATTATTATCTCGAACTTCCACAGTTCCAGTGCCAACTATCTCGTTGTTCCGAAGAAGACATACTTTATCTCCAGTATTAAACATATTGTCCTGCACATAAATAATTGTATTATTTATGATATCTGTTTATGCAATATTTCTAAGAAATCTGAATTACGGTTACTTAATAATATGCATATGCAATAATACATAATTATGTTTAGAGATAATATCTCATGTTTGATTAATACAACTGATGGGCGGGATTAATCCCGCCCACGAATCCCTCCGACGAGGAACGGTCGGCGGGATTAATCCCGCCGCCGACTCAACCCCTTCGGAGAGAGTCGGCGGGATTAATCCCGCCTTGGACTCCCTCCGACAAGGAAGAGCCGGCGGGATTAATCCCGCCGCCTCTTCCTCCTCGGGGGGTCCGGCGGGATTAATCCCGCCGACTCTCTCCGACGAGGAAGGGAGTCCGGCGGGATTAATCCCGCCGCCGACTCAACCCCTTCGGAGAGAGTCGGCGGGATTAATCCCGCCTTGGACTCCCTCCGACAAGGAAGAGCCGGCGGGATTAATCCCGCCGCCTCTTCCTCCTCGGGGGAGTCCGGCGGGATTAATCCCGCCGACTCCTCCGACGAGGAAGGGAGTCCGGCGGGATTAATCCCGCCGACTCATCCTCGCCGGAGAGAGTCGGCGGGAATAATCCCGCCGGACTCCCCCGAGGAGGAAGAGGCGGCGGGATTAATCCGCCGGCTCTTCCTTGTCGGAGGGAGTCCAAGGCGGGATTAATCCCGCCCACAATTCTTACGACGGGGAATGGGTGGCGGGATTAAACCCGCACATAACTCTCTCCAAAACTATGATTTCAAAGAGATCTCGGGATAAATCCTGTCCCCAAATCTTTAAAACAGGGAAGTGGTGGCGAGATTAATCCCGCCACCCCTTCCCTGCCTCCTAAAATGGTTGGCGGGATTAATCCCGCCGACAACTCTTTCTAATAAATTCTGGTAACTCTTCATCAGTTGAGAAGGTTATCGACGGGATTAATCCCGCCACTCTTTTTCAGTGGCGGAGAAGCATTGCCCGGGAGATGGTGGCGGGATTAATCCCGCCACCTCTTCGAAGAGGCCAAAAAGAAATGGCCGGATTAATCCCGCCGGCCCGGTTAACCTAGAATATTAAGTTAAAAGGATATTTAAACGGGATAAATCCCTAACGGAATATATTATAATCCTAATGCATTCCTAAACCCCTAAATTGTAATTTTAAGAGAGAATGTAAGAGAGTGAATCTTTATAAGTATTTTTAAATTTGTTTATAATACTTACTTGTAAACAGCACTGAAGGCGCCGTGCTTTCCTATAAAGAATAGCACCCAATTTAATCTCGCCCCTGAGATGATCACTATGAAGAAAAAAAAGATCTAAAGAGTGAAAAATACAGAAATGAAGAAACCCTTGCCGGAGAAAGAACCAGATCTGAATTTGAGTGGGAAATTAAATGCATTTTCAAATTTACATGTCAGACCGACAATACATATGTCAGAAATTCAAATTTTTTAAAAAGAACAGAAAATAAAATTTAAGATGAGTTGACACAAATATCCGACACTCTGACATATATACTCTCCAGTTCCAATGAGTATTTTAAAATTGCATTTAATGTTATTCAAGTGATTCAAGCTGTTTAATATTACGAAATTTTAGACTATATTCTACATTCTTAGTATTCAAGTATATTTATATTATATATATATATATAAATATATACTTATACAATAAATAAATTGATATATTATTATGTATCATTTAAAATATATTCATAGTCTGTTTATTATTATTATTTTCTTAATTACTCGAGTATTTAGTTTTCATTTCCTAGTATCAATGGGATATTCTTTAATATTTTATTAATATTTGAAGAATATTCTAATATTAAACCTGATTATCATAATTAAATTAGTCTTGTTCTTAATTATTGCAGTAATTATTCTACATTTGTATATATTAATGGGATTTTCTCAATTAATTTGTTATTATTTCAAGAATATTCATGTGTTAAACCTTATTATCAATATTAAATTAATACACACTATGAACATATTTTAAATTATACATAATAATACATCATTTTATCTAATATATAGTCATATATAGTTTTAATAATATATATATTAATATCATTTCCTTAATTACTTGAGTAATTAATCTTCTTTATATTAATGGGATATTCTTTATTATTTTCTTATTATTCCAAGAATATTCCAATATTAAACATGATTATGATAATTAATTTAGTTAATTATTTGAGTACTTAATTTACATTTGTATATATTAATGGGATTTTCTCAATTAATTTCTTATTATTTCAAGAATATTTCAATGTTAAACCTTTTTATCAATATTAAATTAATATATATTATTAAAACTATATATGGCTATATATTAGATAAAATCATATATTATTATGTATAATTTAAAATATGTTCCTAGTGTGTTTATTAATATTATTTTCTTAATTATTCGATGTTTGTTTTGCACACATATATAAACACAATCATAAATTTACACACGCATTACAAGAACTTACAAAAACACATATGCACACACATGCACAACCCTAAACCAAACTGAAGAAATAGGTTGCTTCTTTATTGAAAACATCATGTTCAACGCATGTATGATATATGTACTCAATCTGTGTGACTGTATGTAACACATTGAATTTACATGTGTAATATTTATATTAAGCTTGTTGGGAGCAAACCCTAAACCCTAATATGTAACACAATGAATTTACTCATGTAATATGTATGTATGTCTGTGTGTATACATGTGTACTATGTATATATGTGTACTTTCTGTCTTCTCTCATACATACACCATGCATGATCCATGTTAATATGTACTGTCTCTCTTCTCTCAAACATATACACCATGCATGATCTATAATATGTACTCGGTCTCTCTAATATTATGTACTAATATGTGTGTATGTCTGTGTGTATACACGTGTGTATGTATATATTATGTGTATTAATATATGCAATGTGTATGTATGTATTGATACACATGAAACTTTAACACTCTCATGGACACACACATGTTAAATCCCTGCATGATTTATATTTTTGAGGTGTATGTGATACACCCACGCACACGCACGCGCTAATAATATAATGAAAGAATATTCGTTTAGGGCGAATCTATATTTTATTCTTTTTAGGGTTTAAGTATATTCTCAGAAGGAATATTCTATTAGGGTTAATATATATATTTAATTCCTTTAGGGTTTAGGTATATTCTTAGGGTTTCAAGAGGCGGCGGCTGTGAAATCGGCGGCGGCGGCTGTGCACACAGGTGAGATCTGTGTGTGTGTGTGTGTGTATGTATGTATATATGTATAGGAGTGTGCGTATAAATTTATTTATTAGTTTTATCTCTCGCACACACACGCACACTCCTGTGTATGTATATGTGTGTGTGGGTGTGTGTTTGTTTATCTGTATGATTTTATTTGTTTCGCTCACACACGCATACACACGATATACATATACACATATATATATATACCTATATACATATATACATACATATATTATGTGTACCAGTATCTGTAAATTTTTTTTTATTGATCTATCTCTCCCACACACACGCACACTGCTTTACACACACACACACACACACACACACATATATATATATATATATATATATTATGTGTACCAGTATCTGTAAATTTTTTTTTATTGATCTATCTCTCCCACACACACGCGCACTGCTTTACACACACACACACACACACACACACACACACATATATATATATATATAATCAATGCATATTAACAAATAGTATACAACACTAGTTTATATATATGCTTATATATTCATATGGGTTATATATCTATATACACACATATATATATGTGTGTGTTTATCTGTATAATTTTATTTATTTATTAGTTTTATCTCTCGCACACACACGCACACTCCTGTGTATGTATATGTGTGTGTGTGTGTGTGTTTGTTTATCTGTATGATTTTATTTGTTTCGCTCACACACGCATACACACAATATACATATACACATATATATATACCTATATACATATATACATACATACAACACTAGTTTATATATATGCTTATATATTCACAGACTCTCTCTCTTTCTCTATAGATTATATATCTATATACACACATATATATGTGTGTGTTTATCTGTATAATTTTATTTATTTATTAGTTTTATCTTTCGCACACACACGCACACTCCTGTGTATATATATGTGTGTGTGTGTGTTTGTTTATCTGTATGATTTTATTTGTTTCGCTCACACGCATACACACGATATACATATACACACATATATATACCTATGTACACACATATATTAGGTGTACCAGTACTGTATAATTTTATTTATTTATCTATCTCTTGCACACACACGTACACTCCTATACATACATACATACATACATATATATATATATATATACACACACACATATATATATGTGTGTGTTTTTATCTCGCTAAGCCCCTCGAGCGGCGGGATTAATCCCGCCGCTATAGGTTTATAGCCTCGGCGGCGGGATTAATCCCGCCGCTATATGGTTGGGGCCATGGCGGCGGGATTAATCCCGCCGCCGAGGCCCTTCACGCAGGCTATGGGCGGCGGGATTAATCCCGCCGCTCTACGACAAACCGAAGAGCGGCGGGATTAATCCCGCCGCCCATGGCCTGCGTGAGGGGCCTCGGCGGCGGGATTAATCCCGCCGCTCACCCATGCCCTGCGCGGAATGCGGCGGGATTTATCTCGCCGGCAATGGCCTGTGTGAAGGTTCTAATGGGCGGGATTAATCCCGCCGGATTCCGCGCAGGGCATTTACAGGGGATGGGCGGCGGGATTAATCCCGCCGCCGAGGCCCTCACGCAGGCCATGGGCGGCGGGATTAATCCGCCGCTCTTCGTTTGTCGTAGAGCGGCGGGATTAATCCCGCCGCCCAGGGAATTCACGCAGGACATGAACGGCGGGATTAATCCGGCCCCACGCTCATGCCCTTCGCGGAGGGCGGCGGGATTAATCCCGCCGCTCAGGCACTTCCGCAGGATATAAGCGGCGGGATTAATCCCGCCCCCACCCATCCCTGTTCAAAAATGCCGCAGCCAATATATATGTGTGAGCGCATGATTTACGAGAGGGCGGCGGGATTAGCCTCCGAACCTTCATTACCCGGTGGCGAGATTAATCTCCGAACCTTCATTACCCCATTGGTATGTTGAATCAATCCCGACTAACTCTGTCTGAGACGGAGAAGGTTTACAAAATACCAATGGAGGGAACTGAGAAGGGTGGTGGGATTAATTTCACCATCCCTTACATGGTGGGCGGGATTAATCCCGCCGCGTACGCATGCCCTGCGCGGAATCGGGCGGGATTTATCCCGCCGCCATTGGCCTGCCTGAAGGGCCTAGGCGGCGGGATTAATCCCGCAAGATTTCGCACAGGGCATTGGCGTTCGGCGGGATTAATCCCGCCGACTAAGGCCCGAGTGAAGGGCCTGGGAGGCGGGATTAATCCCGCCGGACGCCAATTCCCTGCTCGGAATCGGGCGGGATTAATCCCGCCGCCATTGGCCTGCTGAAGTGCCTAGGCGGCGGGATTAATCCCGCCCGATTCCGCAGGGAATTGGCGTCCGGCGGGATTAATCCCGCCGCATAGGGACCGAGTGAAGGCCCTGGGCGGCGGGATTAATCCCGCCGAGTCTTCAATGCCTGTTGGAGGAATGAATCCCGCCACCCTTCCTTTTTTCTCCATTGGTGAGTCGGACCAATCCCAAACGTTTCTGTCTGAGACGTAGAAGGTTTTCAACATACCAATGGAGAGAATTGGGAAGGGTGGGGAAATTCATTTAACCATCACTTACATGGTGGGCGAGATTAATCCCGCCTCCTTTCTGGAGTCACTGAAGGGGTGTGAGAAATAAATCCTGCCCAGTTCTCTCTGAGACCGAGAAGGGTGGCAAGATTAATTCCGCACTCCCGTTCAAGGCCTCCAGAAAGGTGGCGAGATTAATCCCGCCCACTCTTTCAGGAGGCATTGAAGGGGTGGCGAGATTAATTTCCATGTGAATATATATGTGTATTAGTATATATAAGTTGCATATCTCATTTTATTTACTTTTATCATCTTATCATAATATTTCGAGTAAAAGCTAGGAATCTATGTAAAACTGTCCAGAGCTCACATTTGTGGTGGTTCTAAAACGAAATGTTATCTTTCTTTTGCACTAACACAAATGTGAGCTTCGGACAGTTAATTACGTCTACTTCTCTCTGTGTATTATTTTTGTATATTCGGGTTTATACAAGTGTGTGTGCGTTTTTATATAATTTATATTTATAGTGTATTATTTTGCAGAAGGACGATTTGATCAAACAAGGAGATCGAGTCATTAGTATGGAGTCGTCGTCAAATTCTGGGTAAGAATTAAAATAAAATCTGTTATACTCGGATACTTGAACTAATCATTTTTGTATTCAGATGTGGAATTGAAGTGACATTAAAGACAAGAGCAGGAGAAGAGATGGGCAGGGGGATTCTGGAATCAACTTGGCCATATTTTAAGATAAATGGGAAGCGCATTGGAGCAACCATGGTTGCTGTCAAATTAACCTCTGTCACATCTCATGGACAAGCAAAACAATGGAAAGTAGATTCGCTAGTCAAGCACCCGAAAGCAGGCTGCGAACCCAGATTGGACGATGCTCGACAGATATGCCTTGTTCCATCCAATGTCACGTTCTCGGATCCAGAGGTCGTCAGTTACAACATTAATCTCGGGTGGTTTTGTCGACTTGTGGATAATGACGTTCACGTGTTCACTAATGATGTTGACCTTGGAGTTCTTCTTCAACTCAACGAAAGCCCATCTATGGAGGGGATCCATCTGGATGTCTACTTCGAAGATCTTCAGACTCATCGAGTAGGTGTATTGTCAGGAGATATTGCTTCACAATACAGAAAATCAGCAAGTGGAGCAATCTTCCCTCTTCACATTGAAGAAGAACACAGCGACATCATAAGGAGATTGAGAGGGTGGCTCGGTCTCAGGTTCTCTACAGATCACGTTCAATTTGCTTAGGAAGCTTCGGGAGCTGGAGAGTGTGCCGAGAACACTAGAACAGCTGCAGTCGGGGATCACACATGTTGATTCGGATCGCAAAAGAAAATCATCAATCGTTTTGTCAGCTGCACCTGTGGCATCTCATGCTGCAATAAGTCACAAGGAAATGATGTTGGATGATAAGATTTATCCTTGTAGGGTTAAATATTGCAGCGTCAACCCAAACTTCAATTACAGGCCACTCAACCAGGAACGTGTAGCTGAGCTCATGGAGAAGATGAAGGACGACAATTCTTATACCGTTCCACATAATGCTGTTTTGTGTCCATACTATGAAAGAAGGAAGGGTGCTGACAAAGTCTGGATCACAACACCAGAACAACTCATGAAGATTCAGACGGAGAATAAAAGATCTATCAAGTACTACATCATTAGTGGCCAGCACACAATAACGGCAGCCCAACGACTTCTCGATGAACACAACAAAGGAACGATGGCAACAAAACTTTCCGAGCATACCCGTGAGAAGCTGACAAAAAGATCGGCGTTTTTAGCTAAGCCGAATCTCACAATCGAGCAGTACCATAAGTTATCGGCGGAATGGGACGCTGCCGACACCAACCACTACAACAGCAAAATATGGGAGAAGTTTAAACACACGCGAGCCGTGTGGGAATCTCTTCAGCGACCACAAAGAGCTACCGCAGGGAATACACAATCTGCGGAATACCGGGTAAGCAAATTGTTTGGGCGGGATTTATCTCGCCGGTATATTAATCTGTCTTTTTCCTCAGAGAGTTGAAGAAATTGCAGCAGTTGATTTTGCCCAGGTGGGCGGGAAGGAAACATCATTTCTGATGATGTTGATTTCTTGCCCCGAAGATAGGATCTTTGCCAAATGGTTGGGGATTATGGAATCCTTTTCAAAAGGAACACTGAAGAAGAAGCAGACAAGTGAAGGGGAGCCCTCAGAAAAGTCTGCAAAGAAACCCAGTAAGACGCCGAAGGCTAAGTCTGTTCAATCTACAAAGGATGTAGACAACGATTTCAAGCTCACATGGTTGAAGCCTTTAAATGGAACAACGATGGAGGAGATGGAAGTCTTGGCTGATTTGGTGATCGATGGCAAACTACAAATTAATAACAGCAGCCCAACCTCTCCTTTTCATCTCAAGGCAATGGAGTTGAAGACGGTCAGGCATTTCAAGGAGTGGTTGGGAATACACTGCCACAAACTGGGTTGGACCTCGACTTCAACATATGAAGAGGTTAGCAAATATTTGCATGTGACGAACGATGATATGCTTGTCGAATGGGTGAACCAATCGGAAGATCTAGGCAAGAATCTATTGCACGCCAACGCCAAAAAGGAGAACATTGGGATGACGCCTTCTCTTATGGCAGTCCTTCAGCAGCGGAGAACCGAATTGAACCTTATAAAGGAGGATGCTACGAATCACGACAAGCCCTACAGATGTTTGTTGTTAGATTCGGAGACTTTATGGGGTAACATCACTGCTTGTAGGAAACCGTTTCAATTGTTCGTGATGGATCGGCGGGTGTCAAAAAATCTTTCGACAGATAGGGCACTAGAGGATCTGGTGGAGAAACTTAGCCGTGCAAGCATATACATAGAAGGTATTTATTATTGAATTCATGCTTGCGCTCTTCACTGATACCTACTTTTTCAGGTATTTATTTCTTGATTCTTGCTCATGTCACCGATACTTTTGCCTTCGCCTTCGCCAAGAAGAATAGACATCGTTGGACAGGATTTTATATGAACGATGCTAATCCCAAGTGCATTGATACTGTTGTTCACTTGGTTGTTAGGAATGCGCCAAACAATTTCAAGCTTCCAAATGACTGGCCAGGCATCTGTTTGCACTCCAACGGCCCTGAACCTCCATCCGATACACCGATAGGTATGAGTGACGTATTCGGCAATGTACGTTATCCAAACATTACAAGTCAAGCGGCACGGAGCATCGTCAACTTGATCAGGGGTCCTCACAGTGATGCGTGGGTTTTTGACTACTGCACTAGGGGGTCCGTCTTGAAGGAGTGTTACCTTCGGCATACATGTGTGTTTGCCGTTGAGAAGGATAAGACCATGGTTGAGGACCTGAACAAGTGGATAGATTGGGTCTCAACTGAGTACCCCAACGAATCCATAAAGGCGTATTTGAGAAAGTTCCCTCCAGATAAGTGCGATAGCTCTGAAGGTGAATCTGGTTCAATCTCGGAGTCTGAGAACGAACATCAATCAGATATTAGACCGGAAGTTATCTCGAGGAGTACAGAACATTCGCACACTCCAGGACCCATGGAAACATCAATAGAAGATGCAGAAGATCTTGAACCATCTCACAAGCGGCTTAGACCTTCTTCGCCTCATTCAGAAGGTAATAGCGAAGAAGAATTGATAATGAATTGATAGAGTGATGAATAGTTGTAAATGAGTGTAACATAAGGCATTTTTGTATATTTCTTTTATATTTGTACAGAAAATAAATTCTCAAGGATTAATGAAGCTTTTAGTTCAAACATGGGTCACACATTAACAAGGTAAATAATATACCTTGATAATTTTAAGGTCAGCTAATTATCATTTTGCAGATGTAATGAAATAATTGAGAACATGGATTTTCAGCATTGCCATGAGGTAAGAGAGGGGTTTGGCGACAATTTCTTGTGCCACATGTCAGAATGACAGAGTTCATGCAGGAAATGGATAATAATGCAGCTCAAAACATCGTTACCATGGGGGCCACTTCAGTTTTTGCATCATCATTTTTATTGGCTTCAGTTCCGAAATCAATTTCTTCCAGCGCATGCAATATCTGAATCTTGTAAGGATGATGTACAATTAAATGATGAAGGGATAGGCAACGAAATAGTGGCAACGGATAAATTTGAAAGGGAGCAAACAAAGTGATTTGCAAAGTATTCAAGAGGCACGCTATCTCATGTTACTCATGGCCATATTGTGTTGTTGGATGTCAATGGTGTTCTGCTTCATCGACAAAGGCCCCAGGATAGAAAAACAGAAATCAAACAAGGAGATTTCATTCCTTGTCATGGTAAAATTTCGATATGATATTATTTTTCGTCCAGGGTTGGATCGTCTCTTTCAAAAGCTTAAGGAGATGGGTGCGCTTGTGGGGTTGGGTCATGCATGCAGATTCATAACTTAACACCGCTGTTGAGTTTACTTAAGAAACATTGTAGTGTTGCAGAAGAGGTGATTCGTAAAGATTGGATTTTTGACCAGCAAATGTGTCATAAACCTCTCGAATTTCACAATATAAGAAAGGAAGCAAGCATACTTCTTCAAGAATGAAAGAATAATTGGGACTCATGGGGAGATCAGTCGCTTAAGGATAACGAAGAATGCACATATCTTAGTAGTAGACGACTCTCCTCAGAAGGCTATGCTCAACCAAAACATTGCTTGTATTCATCCAATCACTTTCGATCCATATTCTGATACCGATATCATGGATGAGCTAGTGAACTACTTGGATACGTGCCTCAGAAAAAGAATCTCGAAAATTTTTGTGAGCAGTATTCACCGTATCATACATTTCCTGAAGCTTTTCTTTCTCGTGATATTGAATTTTATAAAATGAAGGATAGCAACCGGGCGCTTTATAATATTATTCTTAAGGAACGTCAGTTTTTAGATGAGCCTTTATGCAGACCTTCTCTTATCACATCTTATGTATTACACAAGGATGGCAACTCCCAATTGCATTCGTAGTGTTAAGTGGTGCAACAACATCAAGATATTGACCAAAATGATTTGAATTAATCCGGAGAGTGATGATTTAGACAAAATGAAAAGATTTCTTTGTGATGATAGAAAGAAAGTATTTATAAAAAATTAACATATTAATAAGAAAATGATTTCATTTATAATTATGTTTGATAGTATTTCTTCATTATTGTAAACTATTTTTAGAATAATATGAATATTCTAAGATATTTTAGGAATATTCCTTACTAAGTAAGGTTATTGAAGGATTAATTAATTAATTAATTAATATTTAAGGCTTAATTACATATTAATTAAATGATTAATTAATAATTAAACTTAAGTATTAATTAGTAATTTATTTTATATTCCCATTTTCACGTATCATGCCACTTTAGTTACAACGTGCATTACTAATATACACGCACACGGCCACCACACACAACTGTTGCAAATTAACATAATTTATTTTGCCATTGTTTTACATGTTTACGTACATATTCCTCTCTTTTTTATGTGTATACACCCAATTTTGCATATCAATATCATTTTATTACACAGTGTCTGATTTCCTGATATTATAACCATAAACATAAATGAACATAGTATCGTGGCTATAGTAGTATTTTATACGTGTATTATTTTGCAATTAATACTATATGTATATGTACATACCCTTTGTGCATAATGTTTGTAAATTGTATGCACGTCTTGAAAGAGCCGATAATATTAAAATGTCAGATACATTAAGCTACAAAAACCCTGCTTATATACAGGAGACCTCCTGCCACGTGGCACACATGCGACACGTGGCACTGACACATGGCGGCCAGATCACCACCCATGTGTCACTATGCATGTGTGTATATACACATGCGTATATACATTACGTTACATAATATACAGTATCTTACATTATCCCCCCTCTGCGGTTGTGTAGATGGTGATGGATCTGATGGTCCTGGATCCGTGTGAGTTGGGCCATCTAAGGTATGACCGAATGTAGTCAACGAGTCTCGAACAACAAACCGTTTCATTCGAACTACGTGAACTATTCAACCTCATGAGATCCCACCAACTGTACCTGATACACCTGAGGACCAACCTTTCGGAGAACTCGGTAGGGACCAAGCCACTTATGTAATAAACCAGTTGCAAGCCCAGGTGCAGTTAGCTTGGGAAAACGTACCAGTACTAAGTCACCGTCAGCATAGTCTGGTGGAGTTTGATGTCGTGCATTGTAAGAAGATTGTTGCTGTATTTGAGCTCGACCAAGATGTTCAGCAGACTCTGCACGCAGAAGAGGTAAGACAGCATCCAAATGTCGAGCCCACATTTTGCATCCTCGGCACGTGGCAGATTCGATGATAATCCCAATTCACTAGGCAACTTAGGATCATATCCATACAATGCCTTGAATGGAGAGATACCAATCGAACTCTGAATGCCTGTTACATAAGCAAATCTCAAGCATCGCAAATACCAATCCCAGTCAGTGTGATTGAAGTTCACATACTTCGAGATCATACCCTTGAAGGTCCGATTCAATCGCTCCACCAAACCATCAGTTTGTGGATTATGGAGAGGCAAATGAGTGCCCTAACCTCTCACACAACACTCGGAATACCTCTGCAATGAAAGCGGGGCCATTATCTGATAACATCCGCTCTGGACAAGAATGCTGCAAAACCACATTATCGAACAAAAACAAAGCTGTTGACATGGCAGTTGCATCCGGAAGAGCACCAACCTCCACCCAACGAGTTAAATAATCAGATACGACAATGATGTACTGGTTACCTTGAGAAGAACGTGGAAAAGGTCCCATTAAATCCACTGCAATTAACTCAAAAGGGCGAGAGTTGATGGATTCTAACACCCCCATGGCCCGAGTCGTAGAGGAATTCCGAGTTTGACAAATGGGACAACTTGAATATACCTGATCACATCACCACGCATGCTAGGCCAATAAAAGGATCTGCGGAGCTTCTCCAACACTCGTTGGTGACCAAGATGACCTCCAACAATAGGCGAATCATGATATGCTCGAAGAAGGTGTGGAACATATGTAGAGGGCACAGCCAACGCCATCTGTCTCTGGATTTGTCCCAATAAAATACAATAAACCATCCTGAAGTCGAAACTGAGCATGATATTGTCGAAACTGCGGTTCGGAAGGACTTGCAAACGCATCCGTAATTGCCTCGTCCACGGTTCACGTTTTTGGGCATCCTGCCACTGTTCCAAGGATGGTAAGTCGGCATCGAATACCTGAGGGGCTTGTATCAAACCGAATGCTGCAGCGACTGCATGAGCAGGCAAAGTGGAATCAGAAAGGGGTGCTCGAGAAAGTGCATCCGCATCCACCATTGTTCGCCCAGGCCTGTGCACCACCTTAAAGTTATATACTTGGAGACGTAATGCCCATCTGGCTACACGACCCACTAATTCTTCCGTTTTAGCAAGGAAGTGACAGCAGCATGATCACACTCCAAAAGTGTTTCACTCCCATGTAAGTAGGCATGAAGTCGTTCAAAACCCCAAACAGCAGCAAGGCATTCTTTTTCAGTAGTGGAATAATTCCGCTCAGCCGGCGTGAGTACTCGACTAATGTAAGCCACCGGGTGTCGAATTGAAGAATCCACAGCATCAGTTTGCATCAATACACCACCAATACCAACATCTGAGGCATCTACTCGTAAAATGAACGGACGAGTAAAATCTGGGTATTGAAGCAATGGTGGAGTTGTCAGGAACTCTTTTAACTGGTCAAATGCCTGCTGACACCTGCGAGCCACCTGAAAGATACCTGTGGACGAACTAACTCCCGAAGAGGGGCAGTTCGATCAGTGAGATGATCGATGAATCGACCCAAGTACTGCACCGTGCCCAAGAAACGCTGGACTTCCTGTACTGTACGGGACGAGGGAACTCTCGAACAGCTCGCAACTTCATTGGATCCACCTGTAAACCCTCTCGAGATATACGGTAACCTAAGTAAGTGGTGTCGGTCGAACCAAACACACACTTTTCAAGTTTCAACTTCAGGCCAACTTCTCGAAGTCGATCAAGAACGCGCCGTACATCACGAATGTGATCCTCCCAAGAACCAGACCCATGAATGAGCACATCATCGATAAAATCGGCAGTGATATCAGGCATATCGGAGAGAAGCTCATCCATCATGCGTTGAAAGGTGGCAGGAGCTGAAGTCAATCCAAAAGGCATGACCAAAAACTCGTAAAGACCAAATGGTGTCCGGAAGGCCGTTTTTGGAATATCCTCCTCAGCCATAGGAACCTGCCAATATCCTGATGCCAAATCCAACTTAGTAAACCATCGACTCTGACCCAAACGATCTAATAGATCGGCAGAGTTCGGAAGTGGATAGACATCTTTGATGGTAACATCGTTAAGAGGTCGGTAATCCACACAAAATCGGAGAGATCCATCAGGCTTGGGAACCAAATGAGGTTCACAGGCCCATGGACTCCGTGACGGACGACACACTCGTTTACCAATCATATCAGTAACAATGTTCGCATGGCTGATAACTCCTTTGGTGACCTGCGTCGAACCGGGACTTTGAAAGGCTTTGCATTGCCGTGGGTATACAGTGTCGAGTCTTCACACGTGCACCTTGGGACAGATCAAATTTGAACAAACTTGCATACTGTTTCTTAAGTTGTTCGATGCAGTGTGCTCGACACTCAGGTGACGGATCCGGCATTTGAACCTGTTGAGATGAACACCACCCAAGACCGGAATCAAAGGAGCTGTATGCGTGATACAAACAGCAACAAGCTTCTCTGGACGTAAAGGAACAGACTGCAAAACACAGACTCCAAGCGTAATACAGGAGGAGAGAGTGAAAAATCACATGTACCTTTCGACTGCTTAACCAATCACATCCCAGAATGATGTCAAAGACCTGGGAAGGGACAACCCTAAGAGACCCAGAGGGAAACTTACAGTTGGCACCCATAACCAGCGTAGTTAAAGTGGTGTACTGTGATACTGCACGAGACTGCCCATTACCATATAAAATGTGCAAGACTTATCTGCACGTCTTAAGGGTAATGAGCACCGATGCGCTAGAGAAGCAGTTATGGAAGACATACTGGATCCTGTATCCACAAGCACTGTGACTGAAGATCATTCACCGTGCAGAAAATGTGAAAACTGGATGATCTGGTGGAACTTGCAAACCTTGATATGCATAGCGAAAAAAACATGGAGGTGAAGTCTCCATCGCACGGGATCCCTCCGTCGCCCGTACGATTACTCGTTTTCCGCAACAGATCCACCTGCAAGAGAGCTCCGTCATCTGAAAGCTCATCATTAGCCATAATGGCCGCCACAGGCACACCATCCGGAACATATGGTCGCCAGCCTGGATGTGGTGGACGCCAATCAGGATACACATCGCATGCCCAAGTATGTCCAGGCGCCCAATAGGCCCAACAATGAACTTGATTGGGTCGACCTGCATTGTTCCGATTCCTCCTGTCACGAATCCGTGGATTTTGACCACCACGGCAGGTACTGGAGCAGGTGCAGGACGATTTCGTGGAGGTGGTCCACGGGGTGGGCCCCGAGGTCGACCACGAAAAGCTTGCCGTGCGGGCACATATGCAGCAGCATCAACCTCCATTGGATCAACACGCTGAACAAGAGGAGCAGGTAACCCAAGGGGAACACGGCCCTCACCAGGCACCAACTCAAAACGTTGAGCTAGTGCAAAAGCTTCCTCCAATGTGGTAGGACGAAGAGCCCGAACGAATCGAACAAGTTCGGGTCGCATAGTTGGCCATAACATACCGAGCTTAATAGGCTCAGGCATGTTAGGATATGCACGCCGAACTAAATCCCCGAACCTAATACTGAACCGCATAACAGACTCACCAGGATGTTGTCGTATCGCATGCAGTTGTTGGAAAGCATCATCTGAATCCTCAACTTTGCCAAACGTACGTTTGAGGCATTCCGTTAACCGATTACTATTGGCTTGAATCTCCGCAGCCAATCCATTATACCACTTGAGCGCAGGACCTTCCAAACATGTAGGGAATTCTCTGAGAGCACGGGCCTCATCCCAACCATGGTAACGAACAATGACTTGGAAATGATCAAACCAGTGGTATACATCATCTCCCGATCACCACAAAAAGATCGGGGTCGAACCCTCGGATTTGTGGCCTGTGAAGAAGATGAAGGAGTACTAGAAGCAGATCCCCGGCATGAGGCTCAGACGGGGAAGAGGAGGACGAACCCTCAACAAAGCGCTCCAACAACTTTGTTTGTGCATCAATAGCAGTAGCAATAATGCTAAACGCCGTCTCCATATTCATCGTCATGAAAAACGAAAAGGAAAAGCGGAAGAAAGGAATACCCAACTTCTCCACCAATGAAAGAGCCGATATATATTAAAATGTCAGATACATTAAGCTACAAAAACCCTACTTATATACAGGAACCTCCTGCCACGTGGCACACATGCGACACGTGGCCGTTGACACATGGCGGCCAGATCACCACCCATGTGTCACTATGCATGTGTGTATATACACATGCGTATATACATTACGTTACATAATAACAGTATCTTACAGTCTATATGTATGTACTAAAAAAAATAAAATTATAATCTTAGATACTTTAAATTAGCAAAAACTTAATTTGCTTTTGGACAAAATATAATTATAAATATAAATAAGAAAGCTTAGCCTGTATATCTTTTTTATACTATAGTATTATCATGTAAATTAGAATTAATGAATTTAATCTAAATAATATACAAGTTTAAAATTTAAAATAAATTTTAATATGTTATATATTCGGTTATTATCTTATAAATCAAATATTGAATTTTATTTTATTATTAAAATAAATTTTACATAAATTTAAATATATAAAAAAAATAAAAAATGTATGATTTTGCACTTACCTAAATTAATTAACACATTGAATCTTTATATTGTGCATACACATTTTTCACACTTTGTGAAGCTTAATTTATCTTAATGTATTAATTAATATATTTATTTGGTTAATCTTTTTTTAAATTATAAAATTAATAAAATTAAACTAATGCTTAGGTGGCATGCCAGCAAATAACACCGTTTGACATATATGCTTAAACTCATGTCAACGATTTTACTTGCAGTATATACGAACATATTTGCTGACGTGGCATTTTAATTGGTAGTATAATATATATTAAAAAATTTAAGTAAAAAGAAAAAAAACAAGGAAATTAAATAAATTTTAAACTAAAATGAATAAAATTTATATAATTTCTTTATATATGGTGCTTTACTATGTCTTAATTAATTATGCTTATAATTCAAATATCAATATGCATATGGCATAAATATATATGTTTCTAATATTTGTATTTATATTTAAATTAATAAATTTAATACATGTGTTTATAAACACACAAAAGTAATTAGTATTATCTACATGATCTTGAAACACCAAACTCATAAAACATGATTTAAAAAAAAAATAAAATTGAACTGTTAAATATTTATTCCATCCTGTTTAAAGCTGCTAAACTTAAATATCTATTCTAATTCTAAATATTAAATAAGAATATTCTGTACAAGCACGTTTTCATTATTTCACAATGCATATAGTTATTTATATGGTACATAGATATAAAAACCTAGAAAACATGTATATGCATTATACACATGTACATATATATATTTTTTATACACAAACCTAATATATATGTGATTTATCTATTGTGTAAATTAATATCCATAACACACGCACACACACTAGTGATAATTGTATATTGAACGGTAACGATTATATGCACTGCTGCATATATATATATATATATAATTTATTTATTATAGCTCCTGAACTGAGAAATAGTATATATTGTAAAGCATATATATATACATATAACCATAGATTTTGGTTAATACATAAACAAATGTACATGTTTACATACGTATTTTATGTGTATGCACCAAACATTTGCATATCAATAATCACTTAATTTACACACACAGTAATGTCTGAACTCCTAATGTATATTAACCATAGACATAAAATAGAACATATTAACATAGTATCGTGGCTATAGTAGTATTTTATGCGTGTATTCTACTGCAATGGATAGTATATGTACATGTGCATGCCCTTTGTGCATAGTGTTTGTAAGTATGAACGTATATGGATACACATGTGCATGTAGCATATATGTTTATATGTATTGAGCAAATAAATAAATAAATATTTTATTTTTATTAAAATAAAATAAACGACTTATTAGCATTTATAAATACACACATTCTCTAAAATCTGTATATTTTAGGAATCTACTCTTGAGAAAAATATCAAGAGTTATATAAAATATTAAGTTTACGGTTTCACATATTAATGTTAAACCTATGTATACGAGGGTAAGAAAAATAAAAAGAAGAACATAATATCCTAGGAAAAGTAACAAATATAAAATAAAATTAAAATTTATAATTTAAATATAAATACAAATATTAAACATATAGATTTATGCACCATATGCATATTCATATTTGAAACATTAATTAATACATAGTAAATCATTATATATAATGAGAATATAAATTAATTATATGTGTATATAAACACACAAAGTAATTAGCCAAAGCAAACATGATGTTTAAAAAAGCAAATAATAAACTCATTTTAAAGGTCAGAAATTATTAAAGGCTAAAATTAAAATGCTGATTGAGCTCCGTTTTCTTGTTGTATATAAGAATCTTTAAAGTTTTTAAACCATGGTTTATTACATGGAAGGGGTACACTGGAATACTGTAACTATTTAAATAGCTATAATATTTCTTGGGAGTAATGGAATACCAAAATAATTACAGTATTAAATATTTCAATAATTTGCTGCTAACATTTACAAGCGCGTTTTTATTATTTTACAATGCATATAGTTATGTTTAAATTTACATGTTTATAAAAGAATTTAATTTTTTTTATACGTATATGCATTATACACAAATAAATAATTTATACAAGAGCATAATCATATATACAATATTTCATTTTGCATTGAATATTTTAATCAACGTGTATACATATAGTGTAAATTAATATCTAACAAAATTATATAATAGAGAAGAGTAGTTTATTTATCCCACCGATATACATACTTAAACTTAAGCATAGTTTAGCAACACTGGAGCTGTCCCTCAACGTTACGAATGCAGTTATCCAGGTTCTGGTTTGCAGTAACAAAGTCCCCATTTGTTTTCCTGCAGGATGCGGTTAAGGTGGTGCCCCTGTACTGGATGTTTGTACATGAGCCAGCAAACCCCGAACTCTTGCAACTCAGGCCCCCGTTCTTGTTCCCCACACAGATGTTCACGTTGATTGAGGTCCAACGAGCTGCCCGTTTGATTTCCTGCAGTTGGCTGACAGCGTTATTCCCGAGGCCCTTATGCTTTGGCATGATTTGGAGAAGTCACACGCTCCCTGCATTATACGTCATGTATGATATATGTGTGCGTGCGTGCGTGTGTGTGAGCTACAAAGTGAAACAAAACCAAGGATCTATAATACGTATACGAGAGATATAAACATATTGAATTTGCGCGCGTGTGTGTGAGAGAGAGAAGAAGGAGAGGGAGGAATCGTAACTTGTAATATATATAGATGATGTGTATATACTATCACAGAGCATATGTATAAAGTAAATCAACAATAGACTTGGAAGAACGTCTTAATTACATAAATGAGGAATCCAAACCAAGGATGGTTCACACACACGAAGAGGAATGAACCAGGATGGTTCATGCACATGAAGAGGAATGCAAAACTTAAATTCTAGTAAAAACTCATAAACACTTCAACTTACATAGCATTTAGAGATTAAAATCAACACGCAGACAGCCAGAAAAATACGAGTAATTGCCATTGCTTATAGATAACGTAAAACCTTACCTCCAATTTATACATGTCGAAAGACGGTATCTACAGTTTCTAGATTGTATTATTAAAAATATATATATTATATATATATATATATATATATATATATATATAATATAGAAAATAAAAGTTGGGTCTGATTTACGTAGTTAAGAAATAAATGACTCACTTGTCATTTATATATATCATATATCATAATGTATATCATATATCATATCAAAATATATACATTACATATATGTAATTTTATAAGGATGCGTTTCTTTCAAACACACTTTTGTCAAATATGCTTATTCCTAGTACACAAAAAAAGTAAAAGAAAATGACATAAATTAAACGAAACTTAGAGAATGCGTTTTTTTTCAAACAACTTTTGTCAAATATGCTTATTCCTAGTACAAACAACTTTTATCAAAATCCAGATTTGCCTTTTTAAACATCCTAGTAAGAAATCGAATGCATATATTATTAGATCATGAATATTATAAACATATTTAAAGTGGTTAAAAATATTTATTACAAATTAAAAATTATTTGAAAATATTATTATATATATAATATGTGTTCTTCACACAGCCTTTTCTATTTATAATTAACTCTTGTTATAATACTAATTACTTTTGTGTGTTTATAAACACATATAATTGATTTAATTCTCTTTATATATAGTGATTTACTATGTATTAATTAATGTTTCCGATATGAATATGCATAAATCTATATGTTTTTAATATTTGTATTTATATTTAAATTAACAAATTTTAATTTTAGTTTATATTTATTACTTTTCCTAGAATATTGTTATTCTTTTTTTCTTTTCTTACCCTAAAATTCTTAATGTATTGAGAATATGAATATAACACTTAGGTTTGACATTATGTGAAACAATAAACTTAATATTTTATAGAATCTTGATATGTTTCTCAAGATAAGAATGTGTGTATTTATAAATGCTATAAGTTGTTTATTTTATTTTAATAAAAAATAAAAAATTTATTTATGTAATTGCTCAATACATATAAACATATATGCTACATGCACATGTGTATCCATATACGTGCATACAAACAAACACTATGCACAAAGGGCATGCACATGTACACATACTATTGATTGCAGTAGAATACACGCATAAAATACTACTATAACCAAATACTATGTTAATATGTTCTATTTTATGTCTATGGTTAATATACATTAGGAGTTCAGACATTACTGTGTGTGTAAATTAAATGATTATTGATATGCAAATGTTTGGTGCATACACATAAAAGACGTACGTAAACATGTACATTTGTTTATGTATATATATATATATATATATATATATATATATATATATGCTTTACAATATATATACTATTTCTCAGTTCAGGAAGCTATATAATATAAATAAATTTATATAATTATTATATGCATGCATGCAGCAGTTTCATATAATCGTTACCGTTCAATGTACAATTATCACTAGTGTGTGTGTGTGTGTTATTTTGTGTGTTATGTGTGTTATGTGTATTATGTAGCATAGCTAAACCTTTATCGCATTTTTAAAGTACAAATTTCATAGGTCTAGACATGTATCTGTCCATAAGTATAAATTTGTAAATATATATAAATATCAAATATGTTATTATTATTCTATTTAATTCCAACTTGATATGATTTTTGCATTTACATGGCATGTATAAGTGTACACACCATGGATTATATTATTTAAAAACATTGAAAATTACTTGGAAATGTATGCATTCCAATCAAAATGTAATAATAGAACTATGAAAAAGAAATGCAAATATTAAGAAGAAAGCATGATAAATGTATTGTAATATATATTCAATTTAAAAGAAATATTCCTTCGTGCGTAAAGAGGATATTCTCTCTTCTTTCGTTTCCCACCAATTACATGCGAGGGGTGTTTCGAATGTACGCTAGGAGCGTACATTTCGATACAATTTAGTACATTACGATGTTATTCTATATTTATATTCCAACATAATCAATAATGACACAAGGACCCCCCAAAATCATGTCCAAATTGGTTTATTTTTATATTTTTCAGCAAAGAAACATATTTATAATGTATCTATGACTTTTGATGGGTTTAGCATAAAACCATAGTTATTTTTTTTCCATAATTATTAAAATATAATTGGTAATATGTTTAAATAACGAGTTGGTAACGTAATTAATTAAAATTTTATAATGAAAAACTATTGTATTTTATGAAACATAAAGTAAACATTTGTGGTTATTATATAATTATATATACTTATCCTTCCTAGAGTAAATTATTTAAAATGATAGGTTGTACACACGTCTCACTTCATCTTGCATTGCAAATTAAGGAATTAGGCTATAAAGTTAAGGAAGTAAGATAGTCGTGGGGTTTATTATTGAACATATCTTTTTAATGGATTTTTATAATAGAACTAGTCAAAAGATAGTTGTTGAAGTAGCATATGGTTATTGCTGATTCAAATCTTTAATGTCTATTATACCTTATTACAACAACATTGGCAATTACTATAGGTTTGGCACGATTTGGAGAAGTCACACGCTCCTGCATTATACGTAGTTTATTTATAAGACTAACACGAGAGCCGTGTGTGTGCATGTAAGTGCGCGTGAGAGGGAGAGAAGTAAGCTTGTAATATATAAAGTCAGAGAGAAAGTAGATTTACACAGTAACTTCATGTGCATAAATAAATCAGCTATACATATATACTTGGAAGAGCGTCTTAATTAATGAGGAAATGCAAACCTAGATGGTTCACACACATACACAAACATACTATAAGACACTTACAAGCTATCTGACTAGAGATGGATTTGACACGCGCGCGCTAAAGAGGAATATAAAATTTAAATTCTAGTGAAAATTAATAAACACTTGAACTTAATGGCATTTAGAGATTAAATAGCACACACAGAGAGCCAGAAAGATGCGAGTGATTGCCATTACTTATAATGTAATAGTTTAAAACCTTAACTTGAATTTATCCAGATGGAAAGGCGGTATCTACAGTTCTTAAACTGTATTATTATAATGTACGTATGTATTTGCAGTACCACATGTCTTGCTCATTTTGTACATATACGGCCTAGTCCAGTGCGACATCTAATATATAAAATGTATTTAAACAATTGCATTCTATTTTCCTAAAAGTCGGGTCAACATTGGTGTCCTTACACAGAAGACTCCAATATATTAATAAGTTAACCTAGATGCTAGGTATATATTTAAGTATCTTTTAGGTATGTTCTTATCTAAGTAATATAAAAAACAAAGAAAATCTTGATTGTCAAATTAGAAACGAATGACTCACTTATCATTTATATGACAATGAAATCTATTTACATATTGCAACTGTAACTTTCACATTGGGATATGTATATATATAGACATACACTGGCGTTAGTATTGGCGAGTGGTTATATAACCATGGAATATAACAATAATGCATATACACACGTCATGTATATCCCCATATAATACTCAAACATAACCATATTACTTTGACAATAGTAACGCTAGTGTGTGTGTGTGCATTCTACTGATTCCGTTTTCCATTTCAGAGACTCATATGCATTATGTATATTATATATTATACATGCACTCACATAATGCATGTTTTGCATATACATAGCGTATCCTATGTCATATGTATATACATAAAGTACAAGATGTATATGTCTTAGTATATAATCTGTTTAGATATGGTGTATCGTTTCTGTAGATGTACTAAATATATAACATAATTATATTGTAGTTTTTACAGAATTGTCTGTACCAGAATGGATTGCCAATTTGCCGTTGTAGATTACTTTATACTTTTTGACTAATTATATACACGCACACGCACACGTCCACACACACAACATGTACAGATTCAAATCTTAATTATAACATTATTTCTAAATTTGGGGATTACAAAATCATGAGAGGCAAGCTTTAGGTTGCTACACTTTAGTAGGAGATGGAGAAACCATGTGTCACTCATCGTGGAGAATTGTTGCGGATGTCCCTAGAACGAACCATCCATAATCCGAAACGAGAGAGTCTGACACAATTAACCCTAGTCAAAAATGCTACATAGTAATTAAATTAAATTAATAATAAAATAAATTAGTAATTAAATATTTCCGTAGCATTTTTTGACTACTGCTACATTTAAAAATATTCTTATAATAAAAATTAAACTCCAACGGAAAATCAATCATTCCATTTAATTATTAATAATGTTAATTGAATGAACGTGCTTTTTTTTTTTAATGTTCAAAATTTTAATAGAGCTATTATATGGCATGAAGCTTAATCCTTAAAGGTTTTATAAAAATATTAAATCATAATTGTATTAAAACGTAATTAAGTAGAATATTCGCTTTTTGTATTTAGATTCTTTACTTAGAAAATCCATTCTGCAACTTGAAGGTTGCACCAGTATGCTTTAAGTAAAGGCTCATACGTTGGTTGTTGGCCAAGGCACTTAACTTTGATTGAACATGTTGTGTTGTATATATGTAAACCAGGTAACCTCAGTGTATTATCTTCTACAGTTGTAGGCCATCTGTGCATTGACAAAGAAAAAGATGGCGACATCTGACTTGTGGAACGAGTATGAATTAGCCTTCGAGCTGGAGGCTGCATTCCGCAACATGAAGGAGCTGGAGGAGAATCAAGAAGCTGACTGGTTCTGACAAGAACGTCATCCACAAACTGAAGATACCAGATGGTGAGCAACCTGCACTGCATCTTGCATGCCGCATGGGCAATGAGGCAGCCGTCAAGATCCTGCTCGACTGCTACGATGCCGAGAAAGACATTCTTCAGCTTGCAGGTCTAAACAGCGACACAGCCCTACATTGGGCTGCTGCTAGTGGCAACACGTCAATCTTGAGCATCCTCATCAAGCGCACGGACAGGTCCCTCCACAGTGACTCCATCAACAAATCCGTCGTCAATAGGTTCGGAGAAACGCCACTGCATAGAGCCATTTTAATATGGTAAAGCAGAAGCAGCCAAACTTCTGATTAGTTTGGGTGCCAGTGCTGATGTAGTTGATAAATATGGCAACAAGCTACTGCACCATGCAGCTCGTTCTGGAAACCTGGAGACACTCAGGCTTGTGGAGGAAGTTACACTGTACTTCGATGTCGACAAGGCCAACAATTATGGGGCGACCGCCTTGCACCAAGCTGCTGGAAGGGGCAAGTTAACTTCGGTCGAATGGCTCATGGGAAAGGGAGCTGACTGCACTTTAGTCGACAAAACCGAGGGTTGGGAAGGATATCCACTGCACTGGGCTGCAAGTCGGGGCCACATTGATGTGATGGTGTCGCTCATGTCAAAGGGTGGAACCACTCCACTAGTCAAGGCAACAAATGGGATGACAGTGCTTGAGATACTGGCCAAACAGTCCAATGGCAATCAGCTGGTGCGGGAGCTCATGGACAAGATGGAGCACATGAAAGACATGGAAGGCTTTGACAGGATCTTCTTGTCCCACGAAATGGCCGGGTAAGTCATTAAACTACTTTTCTCTTATTATTATAGTGCGTGTTTACCCAGGTTCGTGGTTAAATACGGTTCTATAAAGACTAACAAATGGCTAGGAGAAAGTTTGAGAAAACGTCAAGGAAAAAAATAGGATGGCCGAGATCTTGCAACCAGAAGGTGATGGTAAAAAATCCTTAATAGTGGCAAGGTAACACATATGCAATTGAGTCGATACTGGAGCTGTTGAAAAAGCAGTTTGACGATAATAAGGTTCAAGAGCAGCTGGAACTTGCGGTACAAACCGCTCTTCTCAACAACAAAGGTCAGTTTGCAAAAGAGCTCACCAAGCAACTTGGTCAGAATGAGAAAAGGGAGCTTCCGGAGTGGATCAAAAGGACGAAACCCAAGCTCTTGACTGACGATATCAAAAAGAAGTTTAAGAAGGATATCAGCGACCAAACCGAGGAGAATTGGCTTAAAAATGGTGATGACCTTTGCGAGCAAGTTCCATTTATTTTTCTTCTCTTCTGGATGCAGGAACTTGACCATGATCATGATGTCAGAAGTTCCAGTCAAACTATTATCGATTTTATCAAGGATCGAAACATGTGGGGAGAGATGATCACCAATGATGTGGATCGTGAGAAGAGAAATTCCATGCACTGGGCTGTTTGGCACATGAAGAAACATATTGTGGATCATCTCTGCGCGATTCATGAGTACGATGCTCTGGCCTGGATTATATTAAGAGGACTCCCTACCAGTATGCAGTGGAGGCCGAGAACTACCAGTATGCAGTGGAGGCCGAGAACTATAGTAACATTAACGGTCAGTGTGCATGGATATCCAGAAGCAGCTGGCAGTCAGGCGAGACGATGTCAAGAACCACCTAGAAATCCTGTTCAGGGATCGTCAGCTCTTCATCGACGCACTCAATGCAATATTAGTTGGAGCAGCTCTCATATCCAGTATCACGTTTGCAGGTTTCCTCCAGCCGCCTCTGGGCTACCTGGTCGACTACAATGGATACGTTGGGATATACAAACCATGGGTGAAGATCTTCTGGGCATTCAACTCTTTATCCTTCTTCTTTGGAATGGCAAGTGCCATCATCGGTGCCACAGGTGTGCTCCCCAAGTCCAAGGCGTACATTGGTGTGATTGTGGAGAGCATCCGAAAATCACTTGTGATGGCTGCCTCCTTGCTTGTCATTTCCATATGCTGCGTCCTAGTTGCATTTACTGCAGCTGGCTTTGCTGGGTTACCACCCAACACCAAGCACCAGACTGCAATGCTTGCGACGGCCGGCTTGGGCGGGCTCATGTCTCTACTTGCGATTGCTTCATTCCTGCGTCGAATCGTCTTATTAGTTGTGTACAGAAAGCAAACCTCGTTTAAAGAGCGGATTAAAAAGCAGCTGATGAAGCTAAATTTTATTGAATAATTCCATAATAAATTTATAAATTAATTTTAAGGTTCTAAAGATTTGTTACAAACTTAAAATTAAGTAGTCGATATATTTTCTTAGAATATTCAGAATACTTTAAGTTCATTATATATTTTCATCGACGTATTCAATGTATAACATAATATACTAAAACACATTTATAAATTTGTTTAGGTTAATTATGATATTTATATTGTTGGATTTTACTCCTATATAAATTGTGTTTGTAAGGTTGATAATTAAATTTATTAGTTTCTTTTTGTTTTTTTTGTTGTTTTTTTTAATCTTTAAAATCACAACATGGGAATTAATAAATATAGATATATATAATTTTATATTTGATTTAATATGTAAATTCTTTTTTCTTTTTTTGTCAATTCACACTACCTAAACAACTCATTTGAAAGTTCAGTTCATGTTTAATTATTGTTTACATTAATTTTCACACAATCTTTCAGTCTTTTTTCAAAAATCTAGCTTGTTGGGGCGGTGCACAAGTGCCACTGTAACAGCTAGGGTTGAAACATTAATTAATTAATAATTCATTATGTGAGAAAAATTAATATTATTTAATTAAAATATTTAAATATTAATCTCATATATAAAGGTATCATGAATATAATATAATCATAATATATTTGTTATACACTTATTTATTTTAATTAAAAATTAATATAAATATTTATTTTACTACACATGAAGAATTCCATATGAAGTTTTACATGTTAAAAGAAAAAATTAAATGTCTTTTATTTATTTTGAATAAATTTTTTATACCACAATTTAATTCATAAAGAATGACTTAAGTAATACTAATTTCATTAATTTGACACCTTCAATATTCTCATATTTATAATAAAATATTAAATAATATTTATTAAATATTAATAATATTTTAAATAGATATTGAAAGAGCAGATATATTAAATGAAATGTCAGATATATTAGTTTACAAAAACCCTGCTTATATACAGGAGACCTCCTGCCACGTGGCACACATGCGACACGTGGCTGACACATGGGGCCAGATCACCACCCATGTGTCACTACGCATGTGTGTATATACACATGCGTATATATATTACTAATATACAGTATCTTACACTATCCTCCCCTCTGCGGCTGTGTAGATGGTGATGGATCTGATGGTCCTGGATCCGTGTGAGCTGGGCCATCTAAGGTATGACCAAATGTACTCAACGAGTCTCGAACGACAAACCGTTTCATTCGAACCACGTGAACTATCTCAACCTCATGAGATCCCACCAACTGTACTTGATATACCTGAGGACCAACCTTTCGGAGTACTCGGTAGGGACCAAGCCACTTATGTAATAAACCAGTTGCAAGCCCAGGTGCAGTCAGCTTGGGAAAACGTACCAGGACTAAGTCACCGTCAGCAAAATCTGGTGGAATTTGATGTCGTGCATTGTAAGAAGATTGCTGCCGCATTTGAGCTCGACCAAGATGTTCAGCAGACTCTGCACGCAGAAGAGGCAAAAGCATCCAAATGTCGAGCCCACATCTTTGCATCCTCGGCACGTGGCAGATTCGATGATAACCCCAATTCACTAGGCAACTTAGGATCATATCCATACAATGCCTTGAATGGAGAGATACCAATCGAACTCTGAATGCCTGTTACATAAGCAAATCTCAAACATCGCAAATACCAATCCCAGTCCGTGTGATTGAAGTTCACATACTTCGAGATCATACCCTTGAAGGTCCGATTCAATCGCTCCACCAAACCATCAGTTTGTGGATGATACGGAGAGGCAAATGAATGTTTTACCCCTAACCTCTCACACAACACTCGGAATACCTCTGCAATGAAAGCGGGGCCATTGTCTGATAACATCCGCTCTGGACAAGAATGCTGCAAAACCACATTATCGAACAGAAACAAAGCTGTTGACATGGCAGTTGCATCCGGAAGAGCACCAACCTCCACCCATCGAGTTAAATAATCGGATACAACAATGATGTACTGGTTACCTTGAGAAGAACGTGGAAAAGGTCCCATTAAATCCACTGCAATTAACTCAAAAGGGCGAGAGACATTGATGGATTCCAACACCCCATGGCCCGAGTCGTAGAGGAATTCCGAGTTTGACAAGTGGGACAACTTTGAATATACCTGATCACATCACCACGCATGCTGGCCAATAAAATGATCGGCGCAGCTTCTCCAACACTCGTTGGTGACCAAGATGACCTCCAACAATAGGTGAATCATGATATGCTCGAAGAAGGTGTGGAACATATGTAGAGGGTACAGCCAAACGCCATCTGTCCTCTGGATTTGTCCCAATAAAATACAATAAACCATCCTGAAGTCGAAACTGAGCATGATATTGTCGAAACCGAGGTTCGGAAGACGGATTGCAAACGCATCGCGTAATTGCCTCGTCCATGGTTCATGTTTTTGAGCATCCTGCCACTGTTCCAAGGATGGTAAGTCGGCATCGAATACCTGAGGGGCTTGTATCAAACCGAATGCTGCACTGCATGAGCAGGCAAAGTGGAATCGGAGGGGTGCTCGAGAAAGTGCATCCGCATCCACCATTGTTCGCCCAGGCCTGTGCACCACCTTAAAGTTATATACCTGGAGACGTAATGCCCATCTGGCTACGCGACCCACTAAATTCTTCCGTTTTAATAAGGAAGTGACAGCAGCATGATCACACTCCAAAAGTGTTTCACTCCCATGTAAGTAGGCATGAAGTCGTTCAAAACCCCAAACAGCAGCAAGGCATTCTTTTTCAGTAGTGGAATAATTCCGCTCAGCCGGCGTGAGTACTCGACTAATGTAAGCCACCGGGTGTCGAATTGAAGAATCCACAGCATCAGTTTGCATCAATACACCACCAATACCAACATCTGAGGCATCTACTCGTAAAATGAACGGACGAGTAAAATCTGGGTATTGAAGCAATGGTGGAGTTGTCAGGAACTCTTTTAACTGGTCAAATGCCTGCTGACACCTGCGAGTCCACCTGAAAGATACCTGTGGACGAACTAACTCCCGAAGAGGGGCAGTTCGATCAGTGAGATGATCGATGAATCGACCCAAGTACTGCACCGTGCCCAAGAAACGCTGGACTTCCTGTACTGTACGGGGACGAGGGAACTCTCGAACAGCTCGCAACTTCATTGGATCCACCTGTAAACCCTCTCGAGATATACGGTAACCCAAGTAAGTGGTGTCGGTCGAACCAAACACACACTTTTCAAGTTTCAACTTCAGGCCAACTTCTCGAAATCGATCAAGAACGCGCCGTACATCACGAATGTGATCCTCCCAAGAACCAGACCCATGAATGAGCACATCGTCGATAAAATCGGCAGTGATATCAGGCATATCGGAAAGAAGCTCATCCATCATGCGTTGAAAGGTGGCAGGAGCTGAAGTCAATCCAAAAGGCATGACCAAAAACTCGTAAAGACCAAATGGTGTCCGGAAGGCCGTTTTTGGAATATCCTCCTCAGCCATAGGAACCTGCCAATATCCTGATGCCAAATCCAACTTAGTAAACCATCGACTCTGACCCAAACGATCTAATAGATCGGCAGAGTTCGGAAGTGGATAGACATCTTTGATGGTAACATCGTTAAGAGGTCGGTAATCCACACAAAATCGGAGAGATCCATCAGGCTTGGGAACCAAATGAGGTTCACATGCCCATGGACTCCGTGACGGACGACACACTCGTTTACCAATCATATCAGTAACAGCTGTTCGCATGGCTGATAACTCCTTTGGTGACCTGCGTCGAACCGGGACTTTGAAAGGCTTTGCATTGCCGGTGGGTATACAGTGTCGAGTCTTCACACGTGCACCTTGGGACAGATCAAATTTGAACAAACTTGCATACTGTTTCTTAAGTTGTTCGATGCAGTGTGCTCGACACTCAGGTGACGGATCCGGCATTTGAACCTGTTGAGATGAACACCACCCCAAGACCGGAATCAAAGGAGCTGTATGCGTGATACAAACAGCAACAAGCTTCTCTGGACGTAAAGGAACAGACTGCAAAGACACAGACTCCAAGCGTAATACAGGAGGAGAGAGTGAAAAATCACATGTACCTTTCGACTGCTTTAACCAATCACATCCCAGAATGATGTCAAAGACCTGGGAAGGGACAACCCTAAGAGACCCAGAGGGAAACTTACAGTTGGCACCCATAACCAGCGTAGTCGAAGTGGTGTACTGTGATACTGCACGAGACTGCCCATTACCATATAAAATGTGCAAGACCTTATCTGCACGTCTTAAGGGTAATGAGCACCGATGCGCTAGAGAAGAGTTATGGAAGACATACTGGATCCTGTATCCACAAGCACTGTGACTGAAAGATCATTCACTCGTGCAGAAAATGTGAAAACTGGATGATCTGGTGGAACTTGCAAACCCTTGATATGCATAGCGGAAAAAGCATGGAGGTGAAGTCCATCGCACGGGATCCCTCCGTCGCCCGTACGATTACTGGTTTTCCGCAACAGATCCATGCAAGAGAGGCTTCATCATCTGGAAGCTCATCATCAGACATAATGGCCGCCACAGGCACCATCCGGAACATATGGTCGCCAGCCTGGATGTGGTGGACGCCAATCAGGATACACATCGCATGCCCGCCAAGTATGTCCAGGCGCCCAACAGGCCCAACAATGAACTTGATTGGGTCGACCTGCATTGTTCCGATTCCTCCTGTCACGAATCCGTGGATTTTGACCACCACGGGCAGGACTGGAGCAGGTGCAGGACGATTTCGTGGAGGTGGTCCACGGGGTGGGCCCCGAGGTCGACCACGAAAGGCTTGCGTGCGGGCACATATGCAGCAGCATCAACCTCCATTGGATCAGCACGCTGAACAAGAGGAGCAGGTAACCCAAGGGGAACACGGCCCTCACCAGGCACCAACTCAAAACGTTGAGCTAGTGCAAAAGCTTCCTCCAATGTGGTAGGACGAAGAGCCCGAACGAATCGAACAAGTTCGGGTCGCATAGTTGGCCATAACATACCGAGCTTAATAGGCTCAGGCATGTTAGGATATGCACGCCGAACTAAATCCCCGAACCTAATACTGAACCGCATAACAGACTCACCAGGATGTTGTCGTATCGCATGCAGTTGTTGGAAAGCATCATCTGAATCCTCAACTTTGCCAAACGTACGTTTGAGGCATTCCGTTAACCGATTACTATTGGCTTGAATCTCCGCAGCCAATCCATTATACCACTTGAGCGCAGGGCCTTCCAAACATGTAGGGAATTCTCTGAGAGCACGGGCCTCATCCCAACCATGGTAACGAACAATGACTTGGAAATGATCAAACCAGTGGTATACATCATCTCCCGGATCACCACAAAAAGATCGGGGTCGAACCCTCGGATTTGTGGCCTGTGAAGAAGATGAAGGAGTACTAGAAGCAGATCCCCCGGCATGAGGCTCAGACGGGGAAGAGGAGGACGGACCCTCAACGAAGCGCTCCAACAACTTAGTTTGTGCATCAATAGCAGTAGCAATAATGCTAAAAGCCGTCTCCATGTTCATTGTCATGGAAACAAGAAAAAGAAAATGCGGAAGAAAGGAATACCCAACTTCTCCACCAATGAAAGAGCAGATATATTAAATGAAATGTCAGATATTAGTTTACAAAAACCCTGCTTATATACAGGAGACCTCCTGCCACGTGGCACACATGCGACACGTGGCGCTGACACATGGGGGCCAGATCACCACCCATGTGTCACTACGCATGTGGTATATACACATGCGTATATACCTAATATACAGTATCTTACAATATTGAGCATATTTTAGTAGTTCACATTAATTATATATATTCATATATAAGAAAATCAAATTAAAAATACATAAATTGCTAAACAATATTAAATAACTAATTATAAGATGTTAAAATTCATATAAAATTGAAGTTGAACTTTGTAATTTCACATTTAAGTTAAAAAATTTTGATTGTTCATTTGATTTTATTTAATTAATATAAACTTCTATTTCTGTTTTTATCTTTAAATGAAAATAAAAAGATTTATTATGTGATGTTTATAATTAAATTATGTAACCCACTTGATATCATAACTAGTTCACTCGTTAAAAAATTAAATTATATATAAAGTAATACATGATATTAATATCAATTTATCTCTATTTCTATTTGGTAAAAACATTTTATTTATACTTCTTTTTATCCCACTTATTATATTACATTTATCAAATTTTGCTTCATTGATTATTATTACATTGGCTTACTTATTTCTTTTAACATTTATGATAAAAATGTACAAGTTAACCATCGTATTATAAGTTTTAATATTTATTTCAATTATAACTCTTTTTATTACATTAAATATACAATAATATTACTCTCAACATATGTAAAAAAAGTAAGATTACTATTTAAAAACCACATTTCAAACTAATTAAATGTGTAATGTTATAACATTTACGTTTTTATATAAAACCATCAACCACAATTATGAGTGTGCAACTTGATTAAATGTTCATTTATATACATATAAAGTTAAATTTCTTGAATTAAGCTTGTTTAAACACAAAATTGTGAAGTTGATTGTTTGTTATTTAAAATTAGAACTAAATCTATTATATTTATGAGAAGCATTAACATTATTGTAAGGCATTGTGTATAAAAAAGAAAAAAATAAATAATAATAATAATAAATGAATAAAGAGGTACAAAAAAACAATGTAATTTAACCATTTTATAAGGAATTCATTAAATAATTAAGTTGGTGAAGTTATTATTCTTTAATTTATACATTTGAGTTTATTTAATTTTAACCATCAACTTTATTTAATAATTTAAATCATATTTAGTCAATAACTAAATTTAAAAGAATACTGACTTATGAAAGCATTCTTATTACATTAAATTCAGTTTTTGTATTTTTAATTATTATTCATAAGTTCTTTATTATATTATTTATCATTATATATTATTAGAGTTTTATTAAATGGTCTACTAATTATTGTGTTTATTCTTACATTATAATAGTAACAAAGTATTTTAAACTTTATGAATTACTCTTTATTATAAATATTAAACTCAAGCCTGATGTGCTCCCAAATTTAATGTTCTCTTTAGAATTAAAGTCATTAATATAAATTTAAATTTATGTATTCTAATAATGTGTAAGTAGAACCAATTTGAGTTTGTAGTAAATGTGACATTTTTTTAAATTATATATTTATTTCCACATGTGGTTTATTTAATTATTTTTATTTAACACTATAAACATTTACATATTTTTTTAAAATTGTTGATAATTTTGTGGATATATAAAGTCTTGGTCTTATTATATAAATTTACCAAAATCTTTGTACTTTAATGATTATGCTTTATATATTAGGAATTACCTTTATAATTGTTTTTCATATAAAATATTCATTATAAATCAAATTTTAATCTTATTAACTAATATAGACTTACCTTATGTATAAAATTTCTTTACCGTGTCATAAAAACAATCACAAGTCAAAATATTTAGATTTGTTAACTTTGTCATTTTGAAAGACAAGGTAATATTTATTTCCCTCAATTTCTTTGAAATATCAAGTCACTTTCTACATATCTTAAAATGTTCTTTTAAATATTAATAAAACAATGACATGTAAAGGTATAGGCCTAATAATTAAGGATAATGTATCATTAAATAATGATATTGAATGTGCTACAGTACCTATAGTAATTGCCAATGTTTTGTTGTAATAGGGTATAATAGTCATTTAAGATTTAAACCAGCAATAACCATTGCTACTTCAACCACTAGCTTTTGAGTAGTTCTATTAATAAAATCCACTATAAAGATACGTTCAACCCTAATTCCTTAACTTTGCAATGCAAGCTATTAACTTTTAACTTATAAAGTGAGACGTGTGTACAACCTATCATTTTAAACAACTTACTCTAGGAAGGATAAGTTATTATAATATAATAACCACAAATGTTTACTTGTTATGTTTCATAAAATACGATAGTTTTTTCATTATAAAATTTAATTAATTACGTTACCAACTCGTTATTTAAAAACATATTACCAACTATATTTAATAATTATGGAAAAAATAACTATGGTTTTATGCTAAACCCGTCAAAAGTCATAGATACATTATAAATTGGTTAAAAATATAAAAATAAACACACATTTGGACATGATTTTGGGGGTCCTTGTGTCATTATTGGTTATGTTGGAATATAATATAAGAAAACATCGTAATGTACTAAATTGTATCGAAATGTATGTTCCTGCGTACATTTCGAAACACCCTTCGCATGTAATGGCGGGAAACGATAAGAAAGAGAATATCCTCCTACCACAAAGGAATATTTCTTTTAAATTGAATATATTATACAATACATTTATCATGCTTTCTTCTTAATATTTACATTTCATTTTTCATAGTTCTATTATGTACATTTGATTGGAATGCATACATTCCAAGGTAATTTTCAATGTTTTAAAAATTAATATAATATCCATGGTGTATACACTATACATGCCATGTAAATGCAAAAATCATATCAAGTTGGAATTAAATAGAATAATAAAACATATTTGATATTTATATATATTTGCAAATTTATACTTATGGACATATACATGTCCAGGACCTATGAAATTGTACTTTAAAATGCGATAAAGGTTTAGCTTATGCTACATAATAACATAAACACAAAATAACACGCACACACACTAGTGATAATTGTATTGAACGGTAACGATTATATGAACTGCTGCATGCATGCATATATATATATATATATATTATATTATATTATATATATAATATATATATATATATATATATAATTTATTTATTTATTTATATAGCTCTGAACTGAGAAATAGTATATATTGTAAAGCATATATATATATATATTATACACATAAACAAATGTACATGTTTTACGTACGTCTTTTATGTGTATGCACCAACATTTGCATATCAAATAATCATTAATTTACACGCAAAGTAATGTCTGAACTCCTAATGTATATTAACCATAGACATAAATAGAACATATTAACATAGTATTGTGGTTATATAGTATTTTATGCGTGTATTCTACTGCAATAATAGTATGTGTACATGTGCATGCCCTTTGTGCATAGTGTTTGTTTGTATGCACGTGTATGGATACGCATGTGCATGTAGCATATATGTTTATATGTATTGAGCAATTACATAAATAAATTTTTTATTTTTTATTAAAATAAAATAACAACTTATTAGCATTTATAATACACACATTCTTATCTTGAGAAACATATCAAGAGTTCTATAAAATATTAAGTTATTGTTTCACATAATGTCAAACCTAAGTGTTATATTCATATTCTCAATACATTAAGAATTTTTAGGGTAAGAAAAGAAAAAAAGAATAACAATATCTAGGAAAAGTAATAAATATAAATAAAATTAAAATTTGTTAATTTAAAATAAAATACAAAATATAAAAATATATAGATTTATGCATATTCATATCGGAAACATTAATTAATACATAGTAAATCACTATATATAAAGAGAATATAAATCAATTATATGTGTTTATAAACACACAAAAGTAATTAGTATTATAACAAGAGTAATTATAAATAGTAAAAGGCGTGTGAAGAACACATATTATATATATAATAAATATTTTTAAATAATTTTAATTTGTAATAAATATTTTTAACCACTTTAAATATGTTTATAATATTCATGATTAAATAATATATGCATTCGATTTCTTACTAGGATGTTTAAAAAGGCAAATCTGATTTGATAAAAGTTGTGTACTAGGATAAGCATATTTGACAAAAGTGTGTTTGAAAGAAACGCATCTCTAAGTTTCGTTTAATTTATGTCATTTTCTTTTTTTTTTGTGTACTAGGGATAAGCATATTTGACAAAAGTGTGTTTGAAAAACGCATCTTTAAGTTTAACTATAAAATTACATATATATGTATATGTATATATTATTTTTATATGATATATGATATACATTATGATATATGATATATATAAATGACAAGTGAGTCATTTTTCTTTACTACTCTTATTTCCTTATGTTATGTATATATATATAATTTTTAATAATACAATTTAGAAACTGTAGATACCGTCTTTCGACATGCATGTATAAATTGGAGGTAAGGTTTTACGTTATCTATAAGCAATGGCAATTACTCGTATTTTTCTGGCTGTCTGCGTGTTGATTTTAATCTCTAAATGCTATGTAAGTTGAAGTGTTTATGAGTTTTACTAGAATTTAAGTCTTGCATTCCTCTTCGTGTGCATGAACCATCCTGGTTTCCATTCCTCTTCGTGTGTGTGAACCATCCTGGTTTGGATTCCTCATTTACGTAATTAAGACGTTCTTCCAAGTCTATTGTTGATTTACTTATACATATGAAGTTACCATGCTCTGTGAGTATATACACATCATCTATATATATTACAAGTTTACTAGATTCCTCCCTCTCCTTCTTCTCTCTCTCACACACACGCGCGCAAATTCAATATGTTTATATCTCTCGTATACGTATTATAGAATCCTTGGTTTTGTTTCACTTTGTAGCTCACACACACGCACGCACGCACACATATATTATACATGACGTATAATGCAGGGAGCGTGTGACTTCTCCAAATCATGCCAAAGCATAAGGGCCTCGGGAACAACGCTGTCAGCCAACTGCAAGAAATCAAACGGGCAGCTCGTTGGGACCTCAATCGACGTGAACAACTGTGTGGGAACAAGAACGGGGGCCTGAGTTGCAAGAGTTCGGGGTTTGCCAAGTCATGTACAAACATCCAGTACAGGGGCACCACCTTAACCGCATCCTGCAGGAAAACAAATGGGGACTTTGTTACTGCAAACCAGAACCTGGATAACTGCATTCGTAACATTGAGGGACAGCTCCAGTGTTGTTAAACCATGTTTAAGTTTAAGTATGTATATCCGGTGGGATAAATAAACTACTCTTCTCTATTATTAATTTGTAGCATTCATATTATTAGGTTAATTAGTTATTTATAAATTTGCATAGATATTAATTTACACTGTATGTATACACGTTGATTAAAATATTCAATGAAAAATGAAATATGTAAGCAGATAAATCACATATATATATGATTATGCTCTTGTATAAGTATATATATGTATATTTATTTGTGTGTAATGCATATACGTATAAAAAAAATTAAATTCTTTTATAAACATGTAAATTTAAACATACTATATGCATTGTAAAATAATAAAAACGCGCTTGTAAATGTTAGCAGCAAATTATTGAAATATTTAATACTGTAATTATTTGGTATTCCATTGCTCCCAAGAAATATTATAACTATTTAAATAGTTACAGTATTCCAGTGTACCCCTTCCATTTTAATTTTAGCCTTTAATAATTTCTGACCTTTAAAATGAGTTTATTATTTGCTTTTTTAAACATCATGTTTGCTTTGACTAATTACTTTTATGTGTTTATATACACATATAATTGATTTATATTCTCATTATATATAATGATTTACTATGTATTAATTAATGTTTCAAATATGAATATGCATATGTGTGCATAAATCTATATGTTTTAATATTTGTATTTATATTTAAATTATAAATTTTAATTTTATTTTAAATTTGTTACTTTTCCTAGGATATTATTGTTCTTCTTTTATTTTTCTTACCCTCGTATACATAGGTTTGACATTAATATGTGAAACCGTAAACTTAATATTTTATATAACTCTTGATATTTTTCTCAAGAGTAGATTCCTAAAATATACAGATTTTAGAGAATGTGTGTATTTATAAATGCTAATAAGTCGTTTATTTTATTTCATTAAAAAATAAAAAATTTATTTATTTATTTGCTCAATACATATAAACATATATGCTACATGCACATGTGTATCCATATACGTGCATACAAACAAACACTATGCACAAAGGGCATGCACATGTACATATACTATTGATTGCAGTAGAATACACGCATAAAATATACTATAATCACGATACTATGTTAATATGTTCTTTTTATGTGTATGGTTAATATACATTAGGAGTTCAGACATTACTGTGCGTGTAAATTAAATGATTATTGATATGCAAATGTTTGGTGCATACACATAAAATACGTATGTAAACATGTACATTTGTTTATGTATTAACCAAATCTATCGTTATATGTATATATATATGCTTTACAATATATACTATTTCTCAGTTCAGGAGCTATATAAATAAATAAATTATATATATATATATATGCAGCAGTGCATATAATCGTTACCGTATATACAATTATCACTAGTGTGTGTGCGTGTGTTATGGATATTAATTTACACAATAGATAAATCACATATATATATTAGGTTTGTGTATAAAAAATATATATGTACATGTGTATAATGCATATACATGTTTTCTAGGTTTTTATATCTATGTACCATATAAATAACTATATGCATTGTGAAATAATGAAAACGTGCTTGTACAGAATATTCTTATTTAATATTTAGAATAGAATAGATATTTAAAGTTTAGCAGCTTTAAACAGGATGGAATAAATATTTAACAGTTAATTTTATTTTTTTAAACATCATGTTTTAAGAGTTTGGTGTTTCAATATCATGTAGATAATACTAATTACTTTTGTGTGTTTATAAACACATGTATTAAAATTTATTAATTTAAATATAAATACAAATATTAGAAACTATATATTTATGCCATCTTTTACAAATTTCATTTAAATTTATTTATATTTAAAGCTTTATCTAAAAAATTACATTAAATATATTACTTCATTAAATTTCATTTCAATTTTAAATTAAATTTAAACCAAAATTTGAGTATTATTCTTTTAAGTTATAAAATTTAAATACAAAGTATATATTTTAAGAGGAATAAGCCGGGGTATAGAATATTTAACAACAATATATGCGTGTAATTAATATTATTAATGAATATACCTGAAGCACAAAGGCTTAAGCTGCACAAAGTACGTTTAATAACATGTATAATACGTTTTCTCCACACACACACACATGCACCCACACGCACCCACATCACGCAAACGCTCACGTATATACATATATGAATCAAACACAGTAAGTCGCATGCCCTTTATAACCTCATTACTATCACATAAATGGCAATTCTAATCCCAATATCCATCGTCTCCAAATGTGTATGTACGTCATTGTGTGTGTATACATTTAGAGGTGTGTATACATGTACGGCACGTAAAGTATATGATATTCTTTTATTTGATTAAACTCCTAGATTTGTACCTCCAGATGCGATCTCTAAGGTTTCCTCTGAAGCATCTTGAGAGAGTCTAGGACTGACTTTGAAGAAGCACTAGCACCACTTTGCTTCTTTGCAAAAGGATTACTTGCCTGTATAGAAGCAACAAATTAAATACACAAACTTACGCGTGTGTGTGTGTGAGAGAGAGAGTTTTCACACGAGGACACACATATATTGTTAAGAAAATATGCTTACCTTTCTTTCTGAAACCGGGTGTCACTTATACTATATAGAGAAATAACCGCTGTTTATATCTACGATTTATAAACTTAGATTTATATATAATATATATAGCCAAAACACAATAACGCGCGGAACATTGCGTGTGTATAAGAGAGAGAGAAAGAGCTTGCCTTTGGTTGTGAAGCTATATTAGATTTCTGCTGTTCTACATTATCTGTTGAACCTTTCTCCTGTTCTTCAACACTTGGTATCTGCATAAGATATTAATGATAAACTTTATACACCAAACATCGTATACAGTATTAACTATATAATATATACAATATAAGAATTCATACAGACATCATAACGATGTATATGACGGATGAATAATAGATGTCATCGATATATGTGCAAGATTTAAACCAAATAAATAAATATATAAGATAAAAGAATAACATGTCTCATGTATACTTCTATTTCGTATGAACTTATGCTGATGACTGTGTGTGTATGTTGTGTCTGTGTATGTTGTAAGTGAACATACCGTCTTACTGAGGTGTAAAACCTTCTCTTCTTTAGACTCAGACTTTTGCCGTTTACTTTGTCTCTCCTCAGTTATAATCTGTCATTATGTACTTTTGTCATTAGTATATAACACATGTATATGTACATGACTATTTATCATATGTATACTATGTTATGCAACATTTATATTATATATATATATATATATATATATATATATATAGAACAATGTTGCAGCAAAGAAATCTGTACAAAGGCGTGTATGATATATACGTCACACACACACACACAATTAGCAGATACTGTTTTATTTTGCCGTTGTTGAAGAGGTCGTTCTTCAATTGGAACCTGCCTTTTCCACGAATGAGTAAGAGATGTTTTATCGTTAAGCTTTTGTTGATTAATTCTTTGAACGTCGTCTTCAACGGTTTTCTGCATATGTCTCTTCTGCACAGGCAAAAGACAAGTCGGAGGTGTATAGACACATGGATACACACACGGTGTACTCTTATTTAAGATAATGGTATTATGCCTGTCTTTACACCCACACAAAGAATATTCATGCTGTCATATAGTGCATATATATACAAATGCAAAGTAGCACCATTCACACACACACACACACACACACTACGCATAATGTGATATATTACCTCGTAAAGAAGGTTTAGTTGTTCTGCAAGAGCCGGTAAACGCAATGCATTAACGAGTTTAATTGCTCCTTCCAAAGATTTATCTAGTTGTAAACTGTTTGCCAATTCTAATGCTCTTGCTAGTTTATCACCTGCAAATTTAGGCATTAGTACATATACATGAACACGCACACAGACAAAGTTGTGCGTGCGTGTGCGTTGAATACATATAATATAGTGCTTACAGTTACATATACATTTCCATATATACATACACACTATATATACCTCTACATGCAGCTGAGATGAGCTTTAAAGCAGATCTATCATGGTCCACTTCCTTCTGTAAAACATTTTCTTCCTCAGTCTCCAAATCCTCACCCTGAGCATTCGCCACTCTTGCTCGAGCCTAAACATACATACATTATATAGTATGATTGAGCACATATATACACAGACACACACACACACACACACACACACACACACAAGCATATATCCAACTCTAACAGACTATTATATCAATAAGTCCATAGTTAACCTGGTTAATCTAGGAAATACAACGAAACTGTGCGGCACTCTCAAATACTCATACTTCGCGTTCAACATAGAGTACAATAATACACATATACTACAAGTATTTACACGCATACACACCTGAGAAAGAAGTAAAGAATGCCGAAGATATTCGTTCTCAAGCTCATCACCTCCAAAGTCAGCATTTACAAGAGGCAAACTGAGGTTAAAGAAACTCAATATCGGCCTCGGATAAACCTGCAATATAAGGAAACAACTAAAAATAAATATAAATAGTTAAGCTATTTAAATGAGGTACATTATTGGTTGATAAATTTAACGATTTGATATGTAAATCGTACATAGTAACTATGTACGTATATGAGCTCACACAGCATTAACATTCACGTACACATATCAGATACATTACATTATATATATATATATATATATATATATAGAGAGAGAGAAGAGAGAGAGAGAGGAGAGAGAGAGAGAGAGAGAGAGATTATATTATATAATTTACCATACTATTATTTTACCATTGGCTGAGTGTCTGGTAGTTTACATATTACTACAAATGCTTGGGTATCATTAAAGCCAACTAGCCAATAGCTTTCGCTTGAAGTCTTCTTTTCTTTTTCAGTCCTGAGAAGTTAAACGTTGAATACATTTAATAATTTATCAAGCTGTGTATTATTAAATTTTCGATATTACTTTAATATACATATATTGAGTACTGGTATCGATTCTCATGTATAGTATTTATGAAATAAAATCGGATCATATATATGCGTTACTATATTGTCTAATAATTACATAGATAATTTGCTCTTAGTATTTATTACCGGAAAACGGGCACCCATGACCCACCGAATTCATGACAAAATCTTCGTAGCACACCCTGAATCAAAAGAAGCAGCTCATCGCACCCACCCACCCACACACAAGATATATATAAACCTGTGAGTCATAAGAGCCGACGTAGCCAGTTTCACTAAATCCGATCCAAGATAGTGTAGAACCGGGACTGAGTGGTAAACTCCCTTCCATGGTTTTTATTTGCTTTTCCATATCTAGCACCATAAACTCCATGTTCTACAGAAATATTCGAAAAAGATGATATAATAAGATGTTTAATTAAGTAATAATTAATATTATAAGATTAATAAGATATACAGTAATATATGTGTGTATCACCTGATCACCAGAACAAAGTGGACCTGAAGCATGGTTTACAACCAAGAGCTGGTTTCGATATCCACACATCGAAACTACTGGTCCTCGAAGTGATAGTATAAATTTCTGCAACAAATTTGATGAGTACATTATAATTAGTGAGTGTTTGTAGTGTTTAGTTACTTATTAAATAATCTGGATATATGATGCTATATTCAATACCTGAAGTCCACTTTCAGAGAATGTACGAAGGATATTCCAGCTAGTTGCAGCTGCAGACCAACCATCTCCAACAGCTACTGCTTTAAGTTCCTCGTTTGATGAAAACCTCATTGACCACTGTACAGTAATTTATTTTAAAAAATCCTAAAAGTTTACATTAAAAATAAGTTAACTTAATAACCTTAATAATAACAGAGTAAAGTAATGATCCAATCATATCTCTAATATATACAGCTGTGTACGTACATACATAGCTTGTGTGCCCGTGCGTGTGTGTGTTCTCTAAAAGTCTTTATAGTTACAGAAAAACACACGCGCACGCACATATGTAGCATGTCTAATATGTGTGTATATATATGCATACATAATATAAGTATATACATAGGCACACACATGCAAACATACATACTTGTATATATATGTCAGTATATGTATGTATGTACGTATGTTATACTGTTGCTTAGATAGAAAACCACAGGCACACACTGGATGTGAGTGCATGAGGTGCACACACACACACACACGTGTGTGTGTGTGTATGCATAAATGTATGTGTACAATGCATTTATGTACGTACCTCGCTATTGCTAGCCCAACTGTTGAACGGCCTATACATCAAAGTGCTTGATTTTTGTCATCTTGGTGTGAACTACCGAATATGCACCCGTTTTCAGCCAAGGATGCCATAGTATATCCGAAATAATCTGCCATTGCTGGTATCCTAACCCTTTGCTTATATCATGGAAGTCAATCTGCAGATCTTTATGTAAGCTCGCATATATGTGTGTAACATATACACACACAAAAACAAATAAGAACGTACAGAAATATGTATACATGTATGCTCTTCATTTATCTATCAAGCACATATATATTTACCTATCAATGTACACACACACGCACACACACACGCACACACACACACACACAATAATATATTATATATATATATATAGAGAGAGAGAGAGAGAGAGAGATGTAATATTTAACTTACTTCAATATGGCGAGAACCATCTTTATCACAGCTGCTAATGCTACCAATGAGATTGTATGTGAGAAACCATCTCTTTCCTTCAACTCTTTCTGTGGATCCTGGTTGAAATGCCTCCTGCATATTCATCTGATGCGAAGAATATGCCGCTCTAACCTTCCCTGATAAAAAAAATTGTTATACCCATACATCTATATACAACAATCTATATATATAGTTGTACGAACATTTAATATTAAATTTAAACATACGATAAAAGATATATATGAATAAAAATCATAGACAGCCACAGACGCAAATATCACGTTTGATATAGTATGTAAGATATCTATATATACTTATACAAGGGACACGCGTGCATCTCTCTCCACACACACACACACACATATATACAAACCATGAGACAGGAACAAAATGATATTAAATATACAAATGCAATAGACTGGCCTACAGAATTGATGTGGTGTAGGGAGAGAATTTATACATTTTACATACTAATTATATATTGGAAATAGTTAGCTTCATTCATGCTCATATAATATCTTAAACATACATGTATAGAAATTTCATAGCACAGTAAACTTGTATTGCACAGTTCTTTTTGTACCTTGTAAGTATACATTCATACACACACCACACACACACACACACACACACATAGCTGATAGCATAATTGGAGTTATTTTACCTTCTTTTTTATCATAAACTTGATTCAACGGCAAACCCTTGGCACTAAACTCTTCCTCTTCATCACTCCCATCGTTAATTTTTTCACCATCTTCACTATCTGTGTCCTGGCTTCCAAGCTCTATAGACCGTCCACGTCCCTCAGAGCCTTCCTCGTCTTCAAACTTGTGAAGCTCCTAAATGTATATCTAATTATATATACAAACAAGATATGTGTACATACATACATATTAAGCAATCAATAACACGCACATACATATTCACACAAATATATACAATATGCATATAAAGGCCTAAAGGTTTCAGCTATTACGTACACAGAACGTATATGCCTCCCTTCATTTACTTGGGCACGAAACAGGCAACAATATACAACAATAGAGAGTTTAGACATTATAATTCACAAAATGATAAGCACAACATGATGGTACAAATCAGTTTTAGGATTATGTGTATATTATATCTTTGGAATACAGAAGGCAGGCAGATATGTATAGATATCCTATTGAGCAATAAGTGTCTAAATATAGATTTACGACAATAAGTCGTATAACATACCCACACAGACGCACGCACGCTCACGTAACACAACAATAATACCTCAAAATTTGTAGCAGAAAAGTGCGAGGACTTCACACAAATTGTAGGAGATACCATGTGCGGAGGAATAACAGATTCCCATACAGTAAATTTCCCCTCCATTGTTACTACTGCTAGAGCATTTTCAACAGGTTTCCACGCTATAGAACACACGGGATAATCAAACATAATCCCGTCCATATCTTCCTGTGACATACAATTAAAAAAAACAGACATTAGAAATATATTGTATAATTATATTAATAAACATTAATCTACATGTTAGCTAGATGTAGTGTATCAGTTGGGCTGCATTTTTATACATGCTGCAGATCACTTTTTTTTTGTTATAAACTAGACGTGTGTGTGTGTGAGCGCACGTGTGAGCATGTGATACCTTCTTTTCGACATCCCACAGGACTATTTGAATATCACGACCTACGGTAGCCAGATATTTACCGTTGATAGACCAGGCTAAAGTGCAAATCTCGCTCGTATGACCACCTTTGAAGCTGCATATCTCTGCATAAATAAATTGATTTGCTAGAGTTCTATGTGATGCTTTATTTTATAGTTTAATCGTTTAGAAATGAACATTATATCATAATTATGCTAAAGTTAATGAAATAAAATAAAACTCACCTTCTGCAGTGTCTCTGTCGAGAAGTAACACGTCATTCTTGCGGCCCGGAACTGCAAAAGCATATATATTATAAAGCACATGATATGTGTATAGTGGTTGAAGGTCCGATATATATGGATATGTACGTATATACATGTCACCCCTTTCTGTATATAATATTCTGTACATATGTCTATATCCAGTCCATTATACATGTATATGCACGCAGTCTCTGCATAGAGTGTCTGTTTGTGTATATATAGTAATACCGGCTAACAAATTCCCATCAGGATGCCATGCAACTGTATTGCTGCTTTCGGAATCCACGTCTACAGATGGTGCAAGGTGATGGAGAGTATGGAGGCTTTTACCAGAAGAAATTAACCAGAAAATCACCGTTCCTTCGCTGTATAATACAGTACTATTAGTAATACACGCACAATATAATATATGGCTACTTATATGTTATGTATACAATGCATCTTGTGAATATACATGCAATACATTGTATCGACTGCTTTAATATAAAGGTTTTACATAATAAACAACTACTATAATATTTTGCTGCTCATTATATACTGCTCAAGTGCACATGACTACATAATGCTACTATATACACAGACACGCACACACTCACACACACGACTCTCTCTTTCTCACACACACACACACGAGCCCGTGAGCACATACCTGTCAACTGATGCTAAGTACTCGTTTTTTGGATCAAAAGAAAGGCTTGTAACGGGTGAATTATGGCCTTTGAGTATTCGGGCAATAGAGTTATCTGCCATTGTTATTAGTTTGATTCCTTCGTCATCACCAGCTGCTGCTAATAACCCCCCTGTTATACTGAACGCCAAAGATCGTATTGGCAACGTGAATCTCGTCACAGTGCTTTGGAAAACTCCACCTGAAAATATATATTAGTTAAAGTATTTTTATTAACATATATCATATAAGCATCCAATAAAACGCTAGTTAACAGCTTTTGTGTGTGTAGAGAGCATACATATCTATGTCAACGGTTGGGTTTAAACTTCATATGATGTTAGTTCAATTAATCGTATAGATCCCAGTGTGTATTTTGAACAAAAACATCTCAATATATGCATATAAAACACTAATTAGATGGTAATTACCTGGATAACTGTAGAGCTTCACGGAATGGTCCATTGAACCAGTGGCCAAGACGGAGCCATTTGGGGACATTGAGAGGCAAGTGGCGGCTACATTGTGAGGCTTGAGCGTGGTTACAACAGCAGATGCACTGAGGGATCCCATGAATGTACAGAACACGCCCATCTGCTGCCTGCCGTGATCAAATGCTTGCCTGATTCGATGCATTTTAGTTCGGTGTACACACACACGCACAACGCTTGCCTGATCTATCCCATACCGCCGCCGCGCGCCCTTCCCTGTGCGCTTCCCGCAGCTGTAGCCTCGACTTCGCCATGGCTGCTATGGACCCTAAGCCCTAGAAATCTGAAATGAAATGTGACATTTGGCGGGAAAATATGAAAGAGGATATTCTCGCATCCTTTCTGTAACTTAACTTCAATTAAAATTTAAACTTCTTATTTACATGCACTTATTTAAATTTATAATAAATTTCATGTTTGTTTGTATGCGTGCGCGTGCGTTCATGTGTGTAGAGAGAGTACCAATATATATTAGCAAGACACACACACACACACACATATATAGAATAAGGAATATTTATTGGTGTCTCAGTCGATTAACCCAAGCCTTTGATGACATACCTACGTGCACACATCTATGTGTGTACACATCGTTCAATTAAGATAAGTTAACCTAGATGCTAGGTATATATTTAAGTATCTTTTTAGTATATTCATATTAAATATATAAGAAACAAAATGTAGTGTAAGGAAATCTATCTAATTATCAATTTTGTTTACTAAAAAAATCTATATAACTGTATTACTAGACAACACTATGGTGATTGCATTTTGTGTCTCTGATATACATTGTGTATGCACATACACTAGCTACACATTATGCATGTTTTACACACGCAAAACGTATCCTACATTATATGTATATACATAAAGTACAAGATGTGTATCTTATATACATATCTTAGATATATCAATATATACTAAGCTAGACTATATATGGATTTAATACTAATTTAATACAAGCCGTTTATTATTTGCCGTTAATTTAATTAATTAATTTTGCATGGACTTTATTTTTTAATAACAAAGTCCCCTTGATTATAAATGTGTGTGTATCATATTTGATATATATATGCAAATTTATATGTATGGACCAATACATGTTTATCTGATAATACACATATAACACACACCAACACACGCATACTATATATATATATATCCGGAACTAAAAACATAATATATATTGTAAAACATACATAACACCATATATATAATACATATAATTGATAGATGTTTACGTACATATTCCTTTAACTTTATATAACACAATCTGATGTTTAACTTCCAATGTATAACCATAGACAAAATAAAACTATCGTGGTTATAGTAATATTTTTATGTATGTGTATTATTCTGCAATCAATACTATATGTATATGTGCACACCCTTTGTGCATAGTGTTGATTGTATGCATGCATATGGATACACATGTGCATGTCGCATATATGTTTATATGTATTGAGCAATTAAATTAAAAAATAATAATTATTTTAATTATATAAAAAACTTATAAACACATATTAGCAGAGTACACACATTCCCTAAAATCTGTATATTGTTGGAATCTACTCTTAAAATAAAATTAAAATTTGTAATTTAAATATAAATACAAATATTGAAACATATAGATTTATGCACACATATGCATATTTGAACACATAATAATACATAGTAAATCATTATATATAAATGAGAATATAAATCAATTATATGTGTATATAAACACACAAAAGTAATTAGCCAAAGCAAACATGATGTTTAAAAAAGCAAATAAAATTAAAGGTCAAAATTATTAAAGGCTAAAATTAAAATGCTGATTGAGCTCCGTTTTCTTGTTGTATATAAGAATCTTTAAAGTTTTAAACCTGGAATACTGTAACTATTTATACATGTCGAAAGACGGTATCTACAGTTTTCTAGATTGTATTATTAAAATATAATATATACATAAGGAAATAAGAGTCGGGTCTAAATAAAATACTGATTTACGTAGTATAATTTGGATACGCAAGATGTTTGAATCCGGTAAATCTGGATACGCAAGGTGTATCATGTATACGCCGGATTCAACAACTGAATATCCTCGTATATATGTCTATATACGGACACATATATACACACATAGACTTTGTATATGTATTCATTCTTCAATAATACACGTAGTAAACATATATATATATATATATATATAACAAACTTCAATGAAGAGATCATCCACAAATATTTAGGGTCTAATATAACATTGCGTGGTAACATCTATACATGTAAGTATCTTGCGTATACATGATACATCTTGCGTATCCGGCGTATACATGATACTTCTTGCGTATATACATACATCTTATGTGTCCGGCGTATACATGATACATCTTGCGTATCTTGCTTATTAGGTTAATTAGTTATTTATAAATTTGCATACATATTAATTTACACTATACATATACACGTTGATTAAATATTAAAGTATTATTTATGAAAAATGAAATATGTAAGCAGATAAATCACTTATGGTCGTGTATAAAATATATATATGTATATTTGTTATAATGCATACGTATAAAAAAAATTTAAATTCCTTCATGTAAATTTAAACATAACTATATGCATTGTAAAATAATAAAAACGTAAAATATTTAATACTGTAATTATTTGGTATTCCATTGCTTCCAAGAAATATTATAACTATTTAAATAGCCAGTGTATCCTTCTATGTAATAATCATGGTTTAAAACTTTAAGATTCTTATCTACACGGAGAAAACGGGCTCAATCAGCATTTTAATTTTGACCTTTAATAATTTCTGACCTTTGAAAATGAGTTTATTATTTGCCTTTTTAAACATCATGTTTTAAGAGTTGCTTTGGATTTTGTAGCTTCTCGTGAGTAAATATATACCACATGTATATAATATGTTTCTTCACACACTATTTATAATTAACTCTAATACTAATTACTTTTGTGTGTTGAACACATATAATTGATTTATATTCTAATTATATATAGTGATTTACTATGTATTAATTAATGTTTCCAATATGAATATGCATATATGTGCATAAATCTATATGTTTTTAATATTTGTATTTATATTTAAATTAACAAATTTAATTTTATTTAAATTTATTACTTTTCCTAGAATATTGTTGTTCTTTTTTCTTTTTCTTACCCTTAAAATTTTTAATGTATTTGAAAATATGAATATAACACTTAGGTTTGACATTGTGTGAAACAATAAACTTAATATTTTATACAACTCTTGATATGTTTCTCAAGAGTAGATTCCCAAGAATGTGTGTATTTATAAATGCTAATAAGTTGTTTATTTTATTTTAAAAAAAATAAAAATTTTATTTATGTAATTGCTCAATACATATAAACATATATGCTACATGCACATGTGTATCCATATACGTGCATACAAACAAACACTATGCACATGGACACATACTATTGATTGCAGTAGAATACACGCATAAAATAATGTCTATGGTTAATATACACTAGGAGTTCAGACATTACTGTGTGTGTAAATTAAATGATTATTGATATGCAAATGTTTGGTGCATACACATAAAATACATACGTAAACATGTACATTTGTTTATGTATATATATATATGCTTTACAATATATACTATTTCTCAGTTCAGGAGCTATATAAATAATAAATAAATTATATATATATGCAGCAGTGCATATAATCGTTACCGTTCAATATACAATTATCACTAGTGTGTGCGTGTTTTTTTGTGTGTTATGTGTATTATGTAGCATAGCTAAACCTTTATCGCATTTTTAGAGACAAATTTCATAGGTCCTGGACATGTATATGTCCATAAGTATAAATTTGCAAATGTATAAATATCAAATATGTTATTATTATGTATGTTGTAACTAAAATGGGCATGATATAGGAAAATGGGAAAAAAATAAATATTAATTAATACTTAAGTTCTAATTCTTAATTAATTATTTAATAAATATATATTTAAATCTTTTTTTAAACAGATATTATTCTAAAGAATATTTATTTAATATTAAAAAATGCTAGTTAAATATTTAAAATTTTAATATTATTAAAAAATGGGACTATAGACATGCCCATTTTAGTTATAACATGCATTATTATTCTATTTAATTCTAACTTGATATGATTTTTGCATGTACATGACATGTATAGTGTACACACCATAGATATTATATTATACACACGCATTTATAGGGACTTTGTTACCAAAAATAAATGCAAAATGAAACAAATAAATTTACTTTCACATATTGCAAAGCAGAATTAATATAATTCCTTATCACATCAAATGAAAAGTAGCTTAGTTTTAAAACATTAAAAATTACCTTGGAAATGTATGCATTCCAATCAAATGTACATAATAAACTATAAAATTGAAATGCAAATATTAAGATACAGAAAGCATGATAAATGTATTGTATAATATATTGAATTTAAAAGAAAATATTCCTTCGTGCATAGAGAGGATATTCTCTTTCTTATCATTTCTCGCCAATTACATGCGAAGGGGCTAGATCGAGCGATGGTTTGTATAGAAATGTACGCTACATTATGCTAGGAGCGTACATTTCGATACAATTTAGTACATTACTATGACTCCAACACAACCAATAATGACACAAGGACCTCCAAAATCATGTCCAAATGTGATTTATTTTTATATTTTTCAGAAAAAAAAATATATTTATAATGTATCTATAACTTTTGATGGGTTTAGCACAAAACCATAGTTATTTTTTTTCCATAATTATTAAATATAGTTGGTAATATGTTTTTAAATAACAAGTTGGTAACGTAATTAATTAAAATTTTATAATGAAAAACAACTATCATATTTTATGAAATATAACAAGTAAACATTTGTGGTTATTATATAATTATAATAACTTATCCTTCTTAGAGTAAGTTGTTTAAAACGATAGGTTGTACACATGTCTCACTTCATAAGTTAAAAGTTAATAGCTTGCATTGCAAGTTAAGGAATTAGGCTGTTGAACATATCTTATAGTGGATTTTATTAATAGAACTAGCCAAAAGTTATTTGTTGAAATGGCATATGATTAGTAATTACTATAGGTACTATAGCACATTTAATATTATTATTTAGTGATACATTATTTTTAATTATTAGGACTATACCTTTACATGTCATTATTTTATTAATATTTAAAAGAACATTTTAAGATATGTAGAAAGTGATTCGATACTTCAAAGAAATTAAGGGAAATAAATATTACCTTGTCATTTCAAAATGACAAAGTTAACAAATCATAAATATTTTGACTTGTGATTGTTTTTATGACATGATAAAGAAACTTTAACATAAGGTAAGTCTATATTAACTAATAAGATCAAAATTTGATTTATAATGAATTTTATATGGAAAACAATTATAAAGGTAATTCCTAATATGTAAAGCATAATCATTAATTATTATAAAGTACAAAGTACAAAGATTTTAGTAAATTTATATAATAAGACTAAGACTTTATATCCAAAAATTTATCAACAATTTTAAAAGAAATATGTAAATGTTTATAGTGTTAAATAAAAAATAATTAAATAAACCACATGTGGAAATAAATATACAATTTATAAAAAATATCACATTTACTACAACCCAAGTTGGTTCTACTTACACATTATTTAAAGTATATAAATTTAAAATTTATATTAATGACTTTAATTCTAAAGAGAACATTAAATTTGGAGCACCTCAAACTTGAGTGTAGTGTTTACAATAAAAGGTAATTCATAAATAAAACACTTTATTATCATATTGTAAATTAAAGAATAAACATAATAATTAGTAGACCATTTAATAAAACTCCAACAATATATAATGGTAAAATAATATAACAAGAAACTTATGGATAATAATTAAAAATGAATTTAATGTAATAAGAATGCTTTCATAATTTAGCATTTTCTTTAAATTTAGTTGTTGGTTAAATATGATTTAAATTATTAAATAAAATTAATAATTAAAATTAAATAAACTCAAATGTATAAATTAAAGAATAGTAACTTCACCAACTTAATTATTTAATGAATTCCTTATAAAATGGTTAAATTACATTGTTTTTTGTACCTCTTTATTCATTTTTTTTTCTTTTATTATTTCTTTTAATTTTTTTTTCTTTTCTATACACAATGCCTTTCAATACTGTTAATGCTCCTCATAAATATAATGAATTTAATTCTAATTTTAAATAATAAACAATCAACTTCACAATTTTGTATTTAAACAAGCTTAATTCAAAAAATTTGACTTTATGATGTGTATAAATGAATATTTAATCAAGTTGCACTGATAATTGTGGTTATAAAGATGGTTTTATAATAAAAAAGTAAATGTTATGACATTATACATTCAATTAGTTTTAATATGTAGTTTTCAAATAATAATCTTACTTTTTCACATATGTTGATAGTAATATTATTGGTATATTTAAATGTAATAAAAAGAGTTATAATTGAAATAAATATTAAAACTTATAATACGATGGTTAACTTGTAAACTTTTATCATAAATGTTAAAGGAAAATAGGTAAACCAAATGTAATAATAAAAATCAATGAAGCAAAATTTGATAAATGCAAATATAATAAGAAACATGGAGTTAATGGGTTTTTAATGGGATAAAAAGAAGTATAAATAAGATGTTTTTAGTTCTAATACCAAATAAAAACAGAGATAAATTGATATTATATATCATGTATTACTTTAGATATAATTTAATTTTTTAAATGAGTGAATTAGTTATGATATCAAGTGGTTTACATAATTTAATTATGAACATACATAATAAATCTTTTTATTCGTTTTAAAGATTTAGAAACAGAAATAGAAGTTTATATTAATCAAATAAAATCAAATGAGCAATAAAAGAAATTTAACCTAAATGTGAAATTACAAACTTCAACTTCGAATTCTATAAAAATTTAACATCTTATTAATTATTTATTTAATATGTTTAGCAATTTAGGTATTTTTAATTTTATTTTTCTTATATATGAATATATATAATTAATGTGAACTACTAAAATATGCTCAATATCTATTTAAAATATTATTAATATTTAATAAATATTATTTAATATTTTATTATAAATATGAGGTGTCAAATTAATGAATATGTAGTATTACTATAAGTATATTTTTAATAATATGTGGTATAAAAATTTATTCAAAATAAACAAAAGACATTTAATATTTTTCTTTTAACATGTAAAACTTCACATGGAATTCTTCATGTGTAGTAAAATAAATATTATATTAATTTTTAATTTAAAATAAATAAGTGTATAACAAATATATTATGATTATATTTATATCATGATATCTTTATATATGAATTAATATTTAAATATTTTAATTAAATAATATTAATATTTTCTCACATAATAAATTATTAATTAATTAATGTTTCAACCCTAGCTGTTACAGTGGCACCGCTTGTGCACCGCCCCAACAGCTAGATTTTTTGGAAAGAGACTGAAAGATTGTGTGAAAATTAGTGTAAACAACAATTAAACATGAACTGAATTGTAGTGTGAATTGACCAAAAAAGAAAAAAGAAATTACATATTAAATTAAATATAAAATTATATATATCTATATTTATTAATTCCCATGTTGTGATTGTAAAGAAAAAAAAAAAAAAAAAAACAAAAAGAAACTAATAAATTTGATTATCAACCTTACAGACACACTTTATATAGGAGTAAAATCCAACAATGTAAATATCATAATTAACCTAAACAAATTTATAAATGTATTTTAGTTATATTATGTTATACATTGAATACGTCGATGAAAATATATAATGAACTTAAAGTATTCTGAATATTCTAAGAAAATATATCGGCCGAGTGGACTACTTAATTTTAAGTTTGTAACAAATCTTTAGAACCTTAAAATTAATTTATAAATTTTATTATGGAATTATTCAATAAAATTTAGTTTCATCAGCTGCGTTTTAATCCGCTCTTTAAATGAGGTTTGCTTTCTGTACACAACTAACAAGACGATTCGACGCAGGAATGAACCAATCGCAAGTAGAGACATGAGCCCGCCCAAGCCGGCCGTCGCAAGCATTGCAGTCTGGTGCTTGGTGTTGGGTGGTAACCCAGCAAATCCAGCTGCAGTAAATGCAACTAGGACGCAGCATATGGAAATGACAAGCAAGGAGGCAGCCATCACAAGTGAGTTTCGGATGCTCTCCACAATCACACCAATGTAGGCCTTGGACTTGGGGAGCACACCTGTGGCACCGATGATGGCACTTGCCATTCCAAAGAAGAAGGATAACGAGTTGAATGCCCAGAAGATCTTCACCCATGGTTTGTATATCCCAACGTATCCATTGTAGTCGACCAGGTAGCCCAGAGGCGGCTGGAGGAAACCTGCAAACGTGATACTGGATATGAGAGCTGCTCCAACTAATATTGCATTGAGTGCGTCGATGAAGAGCTGACGATCCCTGAACAGGATTTCTAGGTGGTTCTTGACATCGTCTCGCCTGACTGCCAGCTGCTTCTGGATATCCATGCACACTGACCGTTTAATGTTACTATAGTTCTCGGCCTCCACTGCATACTGGTAGGGAGTCCTCTTACTATCATCCAGGGCCAGAGCATCGTACTCATGAATCGCGCAGAGATGATCCACAATATGTTTCTTCATGTGCCAAACAGCCCAGTGCATGGAATTTCTCTTCTACGATCCACATCATTGGTGATCATCTCTCCCCACATGTTTCGATCCTTGATAAAATCGATAATAGTTTGACTGGAACTTCTGACATCATGATCGTGGTCAAGTTCCTGCATCCAGAAGAGAAGAAAAATAAATGGAACTTGCTCGCAAAGGTCATCACCATTTTTGAGCCAATTCTCCTCGGTTTGGTGCTGATATCCTCCTTAAACTTCTTTTTGATATCGTCAGTCAAGAGCTTGGTCTCGTCCTTTTGATCCACTCCGGAGCTCCCTTTTCTCTTTCTGACCAAGTTGCTTGGTGAGCTCTTTTGCAAACTGACCTTTGTTGTTGAGAAGAGCGGTTTGTACCGCAAGTTCCAGCTGATTTTGAACCTTATTATCGTCAAACTGCTTTTTCAACAGCTCCAGTATTGACTCAATTGCATATGTGTTACCTTCTCTAGCAGCTGCCACTATTAAGGATTTTTTACCATCACCTTCTGGTTGCAAGATCTCGGCCATCCTATTTGTGTCCTTGACGTTTCCCAAACTTTCTCCTAGCCATTTGTTAGTCTTTATAGAACCGTATTTAACCACGAACCTGGGTAAACACGCACTATAATAATAAGAGAAAAGTAGTTTAATGACTTACCCGGCCATTTCGTGGGACAAGAAGATCCTGTCAAAGCCTTCCATGTCCTTCATGTGCTCCATCTTGTCCATGAGCTCCCGCACCAGCTGATTGCCATTGGACTGTTTGGCCAGTATCTCAAGCACTGTCATCCCATTTGTTGCCTTGACTAGTGGAGTGGTTCCACCCTTTGACATGAGCGACACCATCACATCAATGTGGCCCTGACTTGCAGCCCAGTGCAGTGGATATCCTTCCCAACCCTTGGTTTTGTCGACTAAAGTGCAGTCAGCTCCCTTTCCCATGAGCCATTCGACCGAAGTTAACTTGCCACTTCCAGCAGCTTGGTGCAAGGCGGTCGCCTCATACTTGTTGGCCTTGTCGACATCGAAGTACAGTGTAACTTCCTCCACAAGCCTGAGTGTCTCCAGGTTTCCAGAACGAGCTGCATGGTGCAGTAGCTTGTGGCCATGATAATCAACTACATCAGCACTGGCACCCAAACTAATCAGAAGTTTGGCTGCTTCTGCTTTACCATATAAAATGGCTCTATGCAGTGGCGTTTCTCCAAACTTATTGACGACGGATTTGTTGATGGAGTCACTGTGGAGGGACCTGTCCGTGCGCTTGATGAGGATGCTCAAGATTGACGTGTTGCCACTAGCAGCAGCCCAATGTAGGGCTGTGTCGTTGTTTATACCTGCATGCTGAAGAATGTCTTTCTCGGCATCGTAGCAGTCGAGCAGGATCTTGACGGCTGCCTCATTGCCCATGCGGCATGCAAGATGCAGTGCAGGTTGCTCACCATCTGGTATCTTCAGTTTGTGGAGGACGTTCTTGTCATAACCAGTCAGCTTCTTGATTCTCCTCTCAAGGCTCGTTGGCTCCTTCATGTTGCGGAATGCAGCCTCCAGCTCGAAGGCTAATTCATTCGTTCCACAAGTCAGATGTCGTCATCTTTTTCTTTGTCATGCACAGATGGCCTTCAAACTGTAGAAGATAATACACTGAGGTTACTTGGTTTATATATACAACACAACATGTTCAATCAAAGTTAAGTGCCTTGGCCAACAACCTTTACTTAAAGCATAATTAAGTAGAATATTCGTTTTTTGTATTTAGATTCTTTACTTAGTGAGAAAAAAGAAAATCCATTCTGCAACTTGAAGGTTGCACCAATTTTTAATATATATTAGGTTTTAACTCTAAACTATTCTAATATGGTTTACGTTTTAGTATATGGATTAAGCTTCATGGTATATAAATAGCTTTATTAAAATTTTGTTAAAGTTCAATATTAAAAAAAAGCACGTTCATTCAATTAACATTTATTAATAACACGTTCATTCAATTAACATTTATGTATATATGTATATTAGAGAAAACAAATAAAATAATCCTGAATTAGGTTTTGAATTGACATAAACTCTTTAACTAAAACTATTTTATATGTCATTGTATAATGGAAATAAATCAAACATATATATATATATTCGTAATCAAGCTTTAACTTAATACATACGACTAAATATATTTATGTTTTTTTTTTATTTAGTAAACTTTCATCTATTTATAGTGTGTGTGGGGGAGTAGTCTACAACAATAGACGTTATAACTAAATGGAATGATATATTAAAATGGGAATATATATAAAAAAAAACTTAATTAATACTTATGTATTAATTATGAATATTTTTAACATACATTTTAAAAAATATTCTTTTTTAAACATATATTATTCTAAAACTTATTTCTTTATATTAAAAAATATTAATTAAATAATTAAAATGATTAATTATTAAGAAAATGAGGCTATAAACATTTTCATTTAATTACAATGTTCATAATGGCAAATTGCAATCCATTCTAATACAGACAATTCTATAAAAACTACAATATAATTATGTTATATATTTAGTACATCTAGAAAAACGATACCAATTATGTATACCTATATCTATATCTATAGGATAACTTAAACATGTATACGCTATATATTAAGATAAATTGTATATTCATCCATATATATCCCAACAGATTATATACTAAGACATATACATCTTGTACTTTATGTATATACATATGACATAGGATACGTTATGCATATGCAAAACATGCATTATGTGAGTGCATGTATATATATAATATACATAATACATATGAGTCTCTGAAATGGAAAACGGAATCACTAGAATGCACACACACACACTAGCGTTACTATTGTCAAAGTAATATGGTTATGTTTGAGTGTTATATGGGATATACATGATGTGTGTATATGCATTATATGTTATATTACATGGTTATATAACCACTCAAATATAACCATATTACTTCGCCAATACTAACGCCAGTGTATGTCTATATATATACATATCCCAATGTGAAAGCTACAGTTGCAATATGTAAATAGATTTCATTGTCATATAAATGATAAGTGAGTCATTCGTTTCTAATTTGACAATCAAGATTTTCTTGTTTTTATCAAATCTATATTTGTAGATAAGAACATACCTAAAAAATACTTAAATATATACTAGCATCTAGGTTAACTTATTAATATACTGGAGTCTTCTCTGTAAGGACACCAATGTTGACCCGACTTTTAGGAAGATAGAATGCAATTGTTTAAGTACATTTTATATATTAGATGTCATTGGATAAGCACTGGACTAGGCCGTATATGTACAAAATGAGCAAGACATGTGGTACTGCATATACATACGTACATTATAATAATACAGTCTAGGAACTGTAGATACCGCCTTTCCATCTTATAAATTCTAGACTATTACACTATAAGCAATGGCAATCACTCGCATCCTTCTGGCTCTCTGTGTGTGCTGATTTTAATCTCTAAATGCCATGTAAGTTCAAGTGTTTATTAATTTTCTAGAATTTAAATCTTATATTCCTCTTTAGGGCGCGCGTGTCAAATCCATCTCTAGTCAGATAGCTTGTGTCTTATAGTATGTTTGTGTATGTGTGTGAACCATCTAGGTTTGTTCCTCATTAATTAAGACGCTCTTCCAAGTATATATGTATAGCTGATTTATTTATGCACATGAAGTTACTGTGTAAATCTAATTTCTCTCTGACTTTATATATTACAAGCTTACTTCTCTCCCTCTCACGCGCACTTACATGCACACACACGGCTTCGTGTTAGTCTTATAAATAAACTACGTATAATGCAGGGAGCGTGTGACTTCTCCAAATCGTGCCAAACCTATAGTAATTGCCAATGTTTGTTGTAATAGGGTATAATAGACATTAAAGATTTGAACCAGCAATAACCATATGCTACTTCAACAATTAGCTTTTGACTAGTTCTATTAATAAAATCCATTATAAGAATATGTTCAATAATAACCCCACGACTATCTTACTTCCTTAACTTCATAGTCTAATTCCTTAACTTGTAATGCAAGATGAAGCGAAACGTGTGTACAACCTATCGTTTTAAATAATTTACTCTAGGAAGGATAAGTTATTATAATTATATAATAACCACAAATGTTTACTTGTTATGTTTCATATAAAATACGATAGTTTTTTCATTATAAAATTTTAATTAATTATGTTACCAACTCATTATTTAAAAACATATTACCAATTATATTTAATAATTATGGAAAAAAATAACTATGGTTTTATGCTAAACCTGTCAAAAGTCATAGATACATTATAAATATGGTTTCTTTGCTGAAAAATATAAAAATAAACCACATTTGAACATGATTTTGGGGGTCCTTGTGTCATTATTGGTTATGTTGGAATATAATATAAGAATAACATCGTAATGTACTAAATTGTATCGAAATGTACGCTCCTAGCGTACATTTCGAAACACCCCTTCGCATGTAATTGGTGGGAAACGATAAGAAAAAGAATATCCTCTTTACGCACAAGGAATATTTTTTTTAAATTGAATATATTATACAATACATTTATCATGCTTTCTGTATCTTAATATTTACATTTCATTTTTCATAGTTCTATTATGTACATTTTGATTGGAATGCATACATTTCCAAGGTAATTTTCAATGTTTTAAAATTAATATAATATCCATAGTGTGTACACTATACATGCCATGTAAATGCAAAAATCATATCAAGTTGGAATTAAATAGAATAATAATAACATATTTGATATTTATATATATTTGCAAATTTATACTTATGGACAGATACACTATGAAATTTGTACTTTAAAAATGCGATAAAGGTTTAGCTATGCTACATAATACATAACACACAAAATAACACGCACACACACTAGTGATAATTATACATTGAACGGTAACGATTATATGAACTGCTGCATGCATGCATATATATATATATATATATATATATATATATATATATATATATATATATATATATATATATATATATATATATATATATATATATATTTATTTATATAGTGAATGAGAAATATATATTGTAAAGCATATATATATATATACATAAACAAATGTACATGTTTACGTACGTATTTTATGTGTATGCACCAAACATTTGCATATCAATAATCATTTAATTTACACACACAGTAATGTCTGAACTCCTAATGTATATTAACCATAGACATAAAATAGAACATATTAACATAGTATCGCGGTTATAGTAGTATTTTATGCGTGTATTCTATTGCAATCAATAGTATGTGTACATGTGCATGCCCTTTGTGCATAGTGTTTGTTTGTATGCACGTATATGGATACACATGTGCATGTAGCATATATGTTTATATGTATTGAGCAATTACATAAATAAATTTTTTATTTTTTATTAAAATAAAATAAACAACTTATTAGCATTTATAAATACACACTTCTTATCTTGAGAAACATATCAAGAGTTCTATAAAATATTAAGTTTATTGTTTCACATAATGTCAAACCTAAGTGTTATATTCATATTCTCAATACATTAAGAATTTTAGGGTAAGAAAAAAAAAAAAAGAACAACAATATTCTAGGAAAATAATAAATTTAAACTAAAATTAAAATTTGTTAATTTAAATATAATACAAATATTAAAAATATATAGATTTATGCATATTCATATCGGAAACATTAATTAATACATAGTAAATCACTATATATAAAGAGAATATAAATCAATTATATGTGTTTATAAACACACAAAAGTAATTAGTATTATAACAAGAGTCAATTATAAATAGTAAAAGGCCGTGTGAAGAACACATATTATATATATAATAAATATTTTTAAGTAATTTTTAATTTGTAATAAATATTTTTAACCACTTTAGAATATGATTTAAATAATATGTGCATTCGATTTCTTACTAGGATGTTTAAAAAGGCAAATCTGATTTGATAAAAGTTGTGTACTAGGGATAAGCATATTTGACAAAAGTGTGTTTGAAAGAAACGCATCTCTAAGTTTCGTTTAATTTATGTCATTTTCTTTTACTTTTTTGTGTACTAGGGATAAGCATATTTGACAAAAGTGTGTTTGAAAAAAACGCATCTTTAAGTTTAACTATATAAAATTACATATATATGTATATGTATATGTATATATTATTTTTATATGATATATGATATACATTATGATATATGATATATATAAATGACAAGTGAGTCATTTGTTTCTACTCTTATTTCCTTATGTTATGTATATATATATATAATTTTTAATAATACAATCTTAGAAACTGTAGATACCGTCTTTCGACATGTATAAATTGGAGGTAAGGTTTTACGTTATCTATAAGCAATGGCAATTACTCGTATTTTTCTGGCTGTCTGCGTGTTGATTTTAATCTCTAAATGCTATGTAAGTTGAAGTGTTTATGTGTTTTACTAGAATTTAAGTCTTGCATTCCTCTTCGTGTGCATGAACCATCCTGGTTTCCATTCCTCTTCGTGTGTGTGAACCATCCTGGTTTGGATTCCTCATTTACGTAATTAAGACGTTCTTCCAAGTCTATTGTTGATTTACTTATACATATGAAGTTACCATGCTCTGTGAGTATATACACATCATCTATATATATTACAAGTTTACTAGATTCCTCCCTCTCCTTCTTCTCTCTCTCACACACACGCGCGCAAATTCAATATGTTTATATCTCTCGTATACGTATTATAGAATCCTTGGTTTTGTTTCACTTTGTAGTCACACACACGCAAATTCCGCACCTAGTGCACATATATTATACATGACGTATAATGCAGGGAGCGTGTGACTTCTCCAAATCATGCCAAAGCATAAGGGCCTCGGGAACAACGCTGTCAGCCAACTGCAAGAAATCAAACGGGCAGCTCGTTGGGACCTCAATCGACGTGAACAACTGTGTGGGAACAAGAACGGGGGCCTGAGTTGCAAGAGTTCGGGGTTTGCCAAGTCATGTACAAACATCCAGTACAGGGGCACCACCTTAACCGCATCCTGCAGGAAAACAAATGGGGACTTTGTTACTGCAAACCAGAACCTGGATAACTGCATTCGTAACATTGAGGGACAGCTCCAGTGTTGTTAAACCATGTTTAAGTTTAAGTATGTATATCCGGTGGGATAAATAAACTACTCTTCTCTATTATTAATTTGTAGCATTCATATTATTAGGTTAATTAGTTATTTATAAATTTGCATAGATATTAATTTACACTGTATGTATACACGTTGATTAAAATATTCAATGAAAAATGAAATATGTAAGCAGATAAATCACATATATATGATTATGCTCTTGTATAAGTTATATATATATGTATATTTATTTGTGTGTAATGCATATACGTATAAAAAAAATTAAATTCTTTTATAAACATGTAAATTTAAACATACTATATGCATTGTAAAATAATAAAAACGCGCTTGTAAATGTTAGCAGCAAATTATTGAAATATTTAATACTGTAATTATTTGGTATTCCATTGCTCCAAGAAATATTATAACTATTTAAATAGTTACAGTATTCCAGTGTACCCCTTCCATTTTAATTTTAGCCTTTAATAATTTCTGACCTTTAAAATGAGTTTATTATTTGCTTTTTTAAACATCATGTTTGCTTTGACTAATTACTTTTATGTGTTTATATACACATATAATTGATTTATATTCTCATTATATATAATGATTTACTATGTATTAATTAATGTTTCAAATATGAATATGCATATGTGTGCATAAATCTATATGTTTTAATATTTGTATTTACATTTAAATTACAAATTTTAATTTTATTTTAAATTTGTTACTTTTCCTAGGATATTATTGTTCTTCTTTTATTTTTCTTACCCTCGTATTCATAATTCATTTTTTATAATATTGTTCATATAATCGTTACCGTTCAATATACAATTATCACTAGTGTGTGTGCGTGTTTTTTTGTGTGTTATGGATATTAATTTACACAATAGATAAATCACATATATATAATTAGGTTTGTGTATAAAATATCATGTGTATAATGCATATACATGTTTTCTAGGTTTTTATATGTATGTACCATATAAATAACTATATTATGCACACATATGCATATTGATATTTGAATTATAAGCATAATTAATTAAGACATAGTAAAGCATATATAAAGAGAAATTATATGAATTTTAGTCATTTTAGTTTAAAATTTATTTAATTTCTTTGTTTTTCTTTCTTTTTACCTTAGAATTTTTAATATATATATTGAGAATATGCCACGTCAGCAAATATGCTTCATATATTCTGTAAGTAAAATCGTTTACCTCGTTTTTACTTGTGCACCGTGACGTGACGCAATGAGTTTAAGGCATATGTGTCAAACGACTTTATTTACTGGCATGCCACTTAAGCATTAGTTTAATTATTATTAATTTTATAATTTTAAAAAAGATTAATCAAATAAATATATTAATTAATACATTAACATAAATTAAGTTTCACAAGTGTGAAAAAAATGTGTATGCACATCTATGACATACGATATAAAGATTTAATGTGTTAATTAATTCATGTAAGTGCAAAATCATACATTTTTAATTTTTATTTATATATTTAAATTTATGTAAAATTTATTTTAATAATAAAATAAAATTTCAATATTTGATTTATAAGATAATAACCGAATATATAACATATTAAAATTTATTTTAAATTTTAAACTTAGTATATTATTTAGATTAAATTATTTAATTCTAATTTTACATGATAATACTATAGTATAAAAAAAGATATACAGGCTAAGCTTTCTTATTTTATATTTATAATTGTATTTTGTCCAAAAGCAAATTAATTTTCTGCTAATTTAAAGTATCCCTAGAAACATTAAAATTAATTTAAGAATTTTTTTTTTAGTACATACATATAGACGTGCAAACATTATGCACAAAGGGTATGTACATATACATATAGTATTAATTACAGAATAATACACGTATAAAATACTACTATAGCCACGATACTATGTTCTATTTATGTTTATGGTTATATATATCAGGAAATCAAACACTCTGTGTAATAAAATGATATTGATATGCAAAAGTTGGGTGTATACACATAAAAAGTGAGGAATATGTACGTAAACATGTATCAAATAATGGCAAAATAAATTATGTTAATTTGCAACAGTTGTGTGCGTGTGCCGTGTGCGTGTGCGTGTGCGTGTATATTAGTAGCAGTAACAGTTAGAACGTATGAAGAGCAAGATGTAAATCCTGATGTCAAGTAATGAAGTTTGAACCTATTAATAATATTATTACATATTCATTAATTTGAGATTTTATAAGAATTTTAATATTTATTAATTATTAAGTATTATTAAATTTTTAACATATGTATTTTTAATTTATTTTTAAATAATTATTAATATTTATTTAGCATTATTTAATATTACTAATAAATATGAGACTGTGGAAAATATTAAATTAATGAATATGTGATTTAATAATATTTGTATATATAACTAGATATAATTTAGTAAACTTTCATGTTTTTTTAATTATTTTATTATTATTGTGTGTGTTTGTGGTCTTCAGTAGTAACTAGATATAGTACATAGTTGGAATCCATTCGGTACCTACAAGCTAGTTTATATTTGAGTGGGGCCTGTCTGTTCTACGGGATATATATGATATGTGTATACACATATATGTTGCCATATAATATATATTAGATGATATACTAGTGTGTGTGTGTACATTTAGGATCATAAAGTCATAATGTTTATTAAAAAACACAATGAAAACATAAAGACCACTCACCATACAAATTAAAAAGAAATGAAATAAGAGAAAATTACATTTATACTTGAAATTTATTATATTTACATATACATTCTTATAAGTTTTACATTTACATACATATTCTTAAAATTTAAAATTTAAAACTTCATAAATTTCAAAATTAAAAATTAAAAATTAAAAATTATTTTTAAAAAATCAATAAGAATTTATAATTAATTTGCATTTTATTATATTTAAGTCCAAAATATAACTTATAAAACATATATATCACAATATAATATAATTATTTTTAAAAATATTTCATTTTTTACTACAGCAATTGTTTAACATTTAACACTTAATTATTTCATTCATAATATATTATGAATTGAAAAAATATTTTTAATTAATATTATTATTTTAAGTTCAACATATTAAAATTAAAATTCTGTAAGGATATATATGTAAATTTACAACTTTTAAAATGGTAAATATAAGTATATGTATATACGTAAATATGATAAATTTTAGGGTCATTGTCATATCCGACAAAGAATACACTATAGTTGATTACTTTCTGTGAATTTAAAATAATTTTATATAAGGTTGATAAATAAATATTTATACATTCTTAGAGAATCTTTTAATATGTCTTAATTTTTAATATAACACAATTTCTTTTCCTTTATGTGTATTATTAACTAATAATGTTTATATTTTTTAAATAGCAATTATATATGTTTTAATATTTGTATTTGTATTTAATAAAAATTTCGATTTTAATCATTGATCTACTTATATAAACACACAAAAGTATCTACAAGACACGAGCTATCTGACTGGCACACACACACACGCTAATAGGAATATAAGATTTAAATTGTAGTAAAAATCAATAAACATATATAATCCCTAAAACATACATAGCACATATATATGCATGGTTGAAGAGCCCCCTAACCAAATGTATATACATGTTTACATACATATTCCTCCTTAATTAGATATATACAACCCATCATCAATAATGACTATATCTATGTCATTACACACACAGTAATGTGTGTATAACCAGAAACATGAAATAAAACATATTAGTATATATACAATTCGACACTATTTTATATATGTATTTGCAATCAATACGATATGTTCGTACATTCCCTTTGTGCATATAGTGTTTGTTTGTATACATGTTTGTATGCATACACACATGTATATATATAGAAGAGAAATTCCATGCACTGGGCTGTTTGGCACATGAAGAAACATACTGTGGATCATCTCTGCGCGATTCATGAGTACGATGCTCTGGCCCTGGATGATAGTAAGAGGACTCCCTACCAGTATGCAGTGGAGGCCGAGAACTATAGTAACATTAAACGGTCAGTGTGCATGGATATCCAGAAGCAGCTGGCAGTCAGGCGAGACGATGTCAAGAACCACCTAGAAATCCTGTTCAGGGATCGTCAGCTCTTCATCGACGCACTCAATGCAATATTAGTTGGAGCAGCTCTCATATCCAGTATCACGTTTGCAGGTTTCCTCCAGCCGCCTCTGGGCTACCTGGTCGACTACAATGGATACGTTGGGATATACAAACCATGGGTGAAGATCTTCTGGGCATTCAACTCGTTATCCTTCTTCTTTGGAATGGCAAGTGCCATCATCGGTGCCAAGGTGTGCTCCCCAAGTCCAAGGCCTACATTGGTGTGATTGTGGAGAGCATCCGAAACTCACTTGTATGGCTGCCTCCTTGCTTGTCATTTCCATATGCTGCGTCCTAGTTGCATTTACTGCAGCTGGCTTTGCTGGGTTACCACCCAACACCAAGCACCAGACTGCAATGCTTGCGACGGCCGGCTTGGGCGGGCTCATGTCTCTACTTGCGATTGCTTCATTCCTGCGTCGAATCGTCTTGTTAGTTGACAGAAATCAAACCTCGTTTAAAGAGCGGATTAAAAAGCAACTGATGAAACTAAATTTTATTGAATAATTCCATAATAAAATTTATAAATTAATTTTAAGGTTCTAAAGATTTGTTACAAACTTAAAATTAAAGTAGTCCCAGTCGGCCGATATATTTTTTCTTAGAATATTCAGAATACTTTAAGTTCGTTATATATTTTCATCGACGTATTCAATGTATAACATAATATAACTAAAACACATTTATAAATTTGTTTAGGTTAATTATGATGTTGGATTTTACTCCTATATAAAGTGTGTTTGTAAGGTTGATAATCAAATTTATTAGTTTCTTTTTTGTTTTTTTGTTGTTTTTTTTAATCTTTAAAATCAAAGGGAATTAATAAATATAAATATATATAATTTTATATTTGATTTAATATGTAATTTCTTTTTTTCTTTTTTTGTCAATTCACACTACCTAAACAACTCATTTGAAAGTTTACTTCATGTTTAATTGTTGTTGTTTACACTAATTTTCACACAATATTTCAGTCTCTTTCCAAAAAATCTAGCTGTTGGGGAGGTGCACAAGCGGTGCCACTGTAACAGCTAGGGTTGAAACATTTAATTAATTAATAATTTTATTATGTGAGAAAATATTAATATTATTTAATTAAAATATTTAAATATTAATCTCATATATAAAGGTATCATGATATAAATATAATCATAATATATTTGGTAAATACTTATTTATTTTAAATTAAAAATTAATATAATATTTATTTTACTACACATGAAGAATTCCATGTGAAGTTTTACATCTTAAAAAAAAAAATATTAAATGTCTTTTGTTTATTTTGAATAAATTTTTTATACCACATATTATTAAAAATATGACTTATAATAATAATACATATTCATTAATTTGACACCTTCAATATTCTCATATTTATAATAAAATATTAAATAATATTTATTAAATATTAATAATAATTTTAAATAGATATTGAGCATATTTTAGTAGTTCACATTAATTATATATATTCATATATAAGAAAAATCAAATTAAAAATACATAAATTGCTAACAATATTAAATAAATAATTAATAAGATGTTAAAATTCATATAGAATTCGAAGTTGAAGTTTGTAATTTCATATTTAGGTTAAAAATTTGTTATTGCTCATTTGATTTTATTTGATTAATATAAACTTTTATTTTTGTTTTTAGATCTTTAAAACGAATATAAGGATTTATTATGTGATGTTCATATCTAAACCACTTGATATCATAACTAGTTCACTCATTTAAAAAATTAAATTATATCTAAAGTAATACATGATAATATATAATATCAATTTATTTTTGTTTCTATTTGGTATTAGAACTAAAAACATCTTATTTATACTTCTTTTTATCCCACTAAAAACCCACTAACTCCATGTTTCTTATTATATTTACATTTATTAAATTTTACTTCATTGATTTTTACTATTACATTTGGCTTACCTATTTTCTCTTAACATTTATGATAAAAATTGTACAAGTTAACCATTGTATTATAAGTTTTAATATTTATTTTAATTATAACTCTTTTTTATTACATTTAAATATACCAATAATATTACTCTTAACATATGTGAAAAAGGTAAGATTATTATTTGAAAATTACATATCAAAACTAATTGAATGTGTAATGTCATAACATTATTTTTTCATATAAAACCATCTTTATAACCATAATTTTCAGTGTGCAACTTGATTAAATGTTTATTTACACACATCATAAAATTAACTCTCTTGAATTAAGCTTGTTTAAACATAAAATTGTGAAGTTAATTGTTTGTTATTTAAAATTAAAACTAAATACATTATATCTATGAGGAGCATTAACATTATTGAAAGGCATTATGTATAGAAAAGAAAAAAAAGATTAAAAAATAATAATAAAAGAAAAAAAAATTGAATAAAGAGGTACAAAAAAACAATGTAATTTAACAATTTTATAAGGAATTCATTAAATAATTAAGTTGGTGAAGTTACTATTTTTTAATTTATACATTTGAGTTTATTTAATTTTAACCATCAATTTTATTTAATAATTTAAATCATATTTAACCAACAATTAAAGTTAAAGAGAAGGCTGAATTGTGAAAGCATTCTTATTATATTGAATTGAATTTTTGTATTTTTAATTATTATCTATAAGTTTTTCTGTTATATTATTTTACCATCATATATTATTGAAGTTTTATTAAATGGTCTACTGATTATTGTGTTTATTCTTTAATTTACAATATGGTAATAAAGTGTTTTAGAACTTTATGAATTACCCTTTATTATAAACACTACACTCAAGCCTAATGTACTCTTAAATTTAATGTTCTCTTTAGAATTAAAGTTATTAATATAAATTTTAAATTTATGTACTCTAAATAATATATAAGTAGAACCAATTTAGGTTGTAGTAAAATGTGACATTTTTTATAAATTGTATATTTATCTCCACATGTGATTTATTTAATTATTTTTTATTTAACACTATAAACGTCTACATATTTCCTTTTAAAATTGTTAATAAATTTTGTGGATATAAAGTCTTGGTCTTATTATATAAATTTACCAAAATCTTTGTACTTTGTACTTTATAATAATTAATAATTATACTTTACATATTAGGAATTACCTTTATAATTGTTTTCCATATGAAATATTCATTATAAATCAATTTTTATCTTATGTATAAAGTTTCTTTATTGTGTCATAAAAACAATCACAAGCCAAAATATTTATGATTTTTAATTTTGTCATTTTGAAATGACAAGGTAATATTTATTTTCCTCAATTTCTTTAAAGTATCGAGTCACTTTCTACATATCTTAAAATGTTCTTTTAAATATTAATAACACAATGACAAGTAAAGATATAGTCTGAATAACTAAAGATAATGTATCACTAAATAATGAATTTAAATGTGCTACAATACCTATAGTAATTGCCAATGTTTTATTGTAATAGGGTATAATAGGCATTAAAGATTTGAACCAGCAATAACCATATGCTACTTCAACCATTAGTTTTTGGGTAGTTCTATTAATAAAATTCACTATAAAGATATATTTAATAATAACTCAATGACTATCTTACTTCCTTAACCTTGTTTTTTTCATAGCCTAATTCCTTAATTTGCAATGCAAGCTATTAACTTATGAAGCTAGATGTGTGTACAACCTATCGTTTTAAACAACTTACTCTAACAAGGATAAATTATTATAATTATATAATAACCACAAATGTTTACTTAAAATACGATAGTTTTTTTCATTATAAAATTTTAATTAATTACGTTACTAACTCGTTATTTAAAAACATATTACCAACTATATTTAATAATTATGGAAAAAATAACTATGGTTTTGTGCTAAACCCGTCAAAAGTCATAGATACATTATAAATATGATTTTTTTGCTGAAAAATATAAAATAAACCACATTTGGACATGATTTTGGGGGTCCTTGTGTCATTATTAGTTATGTTGGAATATAATATAAGAATAGCATCATAATGTACTAAATTGTATCAAAATGTACGCTCCTAATATAATGTAGCGTACATGTCGATACAAGCCATCGCTTGATCTAGCCCCTTTAATATGTAATTGGCGGGAAACGATAAGAAAGAGAATATTCTCTCTACGCACGAAGGAATATTTTCTTTTAAATTGAATATATTATACAATACATTTATCATGCTTTCTGTATCTTAATATTTGCATTTCATTTTTCATAGTTCTATTATGTACATTTTGATTGGAATGCATACATTTCCAAGGTAATTTTCAATGTTTTAAAATTAAGTTACTTTTTCATTTGATGTGATAAGGAATTATATTAATTCTGCTTTGCGATATGTGAAATTAATTTTATTTGTTTCATTTTGCATTTATTTTTTAGTAACAAACTCCCTATAAATGCATGTGTATAATATAATATCCATGGTGTGTACACTATACATGTCATGTACATGCAAAAATCATATCAAGTTGGAATTAAATAGAATAATAATAACATATTTGATATTTATATATTTGCAAATTTATACTTATGAACAAATAGATGTCCAAGACCTATGAAATTTGTACTCTAAAAATGTGATAAAGGTTTAGCTATGCTACATAATACACATAACACACAGAAAAACACGCACACACACTAGTGATAATTGTATATTGAACGGTAACAATTATATGCACTACTGCATATATATATAATTTATTTATTTATTTATATAGCTCCTGAACTGAGAAATAGTATATATTGTAAAGCACATATATATATATATATATATATATATATAAAACAAATGTACATGTTTACGTACGTATTTTATGTGTATGCACCAAACATTTGCATATCAATAATCATTTAATTTACACACACAGTAATGTCTGAACTCCTAATGTATATTAACCATAGACATTATTTTATGCGTGTATTCTACTGCAATCAATCATGTGCATAGTGTTTGTTTGTATGCACGTATATGGATACACATGTGCATGTAGCATATATGTTTATATGTATCGAGCAATTACATAAATAAAATTTTTATTTTTTATTAAAATAAAATAAACAACTTATTAGCATTTATAAATACACACATTCTTAGGAATCTACTCTTAAGAAACATATCAAGAGTTGTATAAAATATTAAGTTTATTGTTTTACACAATGTCAAACCTAAGTGTTATATTCATATTCTCAATACATTAAGAATTTTAGTAAGAAAAAGAAAAAAAGAACAACAATATTCTAGGAAAAGTAATAAATTTAAACTAAAATTAAAATTTATTAATTTAAATATAAATACAAATATTAAAAACATATAGATTTATGCACATATATGCATTATTCATATTGGAAACATTAATTAATACATAGTAAATCACTATATATAATTAGAATATAAATCAATTATATGTGTTTATAAACACACAAAAGTAATTAGTATTAGAGTTAATTATAAATAGTGTGTGAAGAACACATATTCTATACATGTGGTATATATTTACTCACGAGAAGCTACAAAATCCAAAGCAGCTCTTAAAACATGATGTTTAAAAAGGCAAATAATAAACTCTATTAAAGGTCAAAATTAAAATGCTGATTGAGCCCGTTTTCTCCGTGTAGATAAGAATTTTAAAGTTTTAAACCATGATTATTACATAGAAGGGATACACTGGCTATTTAAATAGTTATAATATTTCTTGGAAGCAATGGAATACCAAATATTACAGTATTAAATATAGTCCTATTAAATTATAGTCCTATTTTCTTAATAATTAATAATTTTAATTATTTAATTAATATTTTTTAATATAATGAAATAAGTTTCAGAATAATATATGTTTAAAGAAAAATATTCTTTAAAATGTATGTTAAAAATATTTATAATTAATATATATATATTAATTAATTTTTTTATATTCCATTTGAATGTATCATTTCATTTTAATTATAATGTTGATCGTTATATACTGATCCCCGCACACACTATAAATAAAATATAGTCGTATGTATTAATAGGTTAAAGCTTGATTACGAATATATATATGTTTGATTTATTTCCATTATACAATGCCATATAAAATAGTTTTAGTTGAAGAGTTTATGTCAATTCAAAACCTAATTCAGGATTATTTTATTTGTTTTCTCTAATATACATATATACACCGTACGCGTAATTGACTACGCATAATCAATTGTTAATCCCATTTAGACTATTCAGCTCTTCATACTTTTTGACTATTATATACACGCACACGCACACGTCCACACACACAACATGTACAGATTCGAATCTTAATTATAACATTATTTCTAAATTTGGGATCACAAAATCATGAGAGGCAAGCTTTAGGTTGCTACACTTTAGTAGGAGATGGAGAAACCATGTGTCGCTCATCGTGGAGAATTTCCCTAGAACGAACCATCCATAATCCGAAACGAGAGAGTCTGACACTTAGTCGGGAAAATTAACCGTAGTCAAAAAATGCCACATAGTAATTAAATTAAATTAATAATAAAATAAATTAGTAATTAAATATTTCCTGTCACTATTCCTTTAAGAAACAAATACGGATTGATTTATTACAGCTGGCTATGTTGATTTACGTAGTATAAGAAACAAATGACTCACTTGTCATTTATATATATCATATATCATATGCATCCTGGTTTGCGTTCTATACGATATATGATATGTATAAATGACAAGTGAGTCATTTGTTTTCTATACTACGTAAATAAACATAGCCAGCTGCAAGAAATCAATCAATATATACATATATATATATGGTTATAAAAAGGAATAGTGACAGGAAGGAGGGAAAGATACAAACTCTGTAAGTTCGCCATAGGTTCGGCGTTGTTCAATCTGTATTTGTTTCTTATACTACGTAAATCAGCATTTTGTTTAGACCCGACTCTTATTTTCTTATGTTATATATTATTTTTAATAATACAATCTAGAAACTGTAGATACCGTCTTTCGATATAAATTGGAGGTAAGGTTTTACGTTATCTATAAGCAATGGCAATTACTCGTATTTTTCTGGCTGTCTGCATGTTGATTTTAATCTCTAAATGCTTCTAAAGTTCGTCAACATAGTACAGTACGTAATAACAATCAACATTCAAAATAAAAGGTCGAGTCATAGTAAAAACTATGACAGCCAAAACTAAGTGTGTATCGTAATTTTTAACTTTCTTATGATACATGTATATACTTATGGTCTAGATGCACTATTCCACGATAGTCTTCAACACGTCCCACGTGTCATTTTTGACAACACTAATCAAGTCTTTATATATGCCTTATTTACTACTTCTACCTATGTTTTAATTATTATTTAAATTGTTGATATCAGTCCCTCATTCCTCTTCCTCTTTGATTTCTTATGTTGTTTCTCTCTCTCTTGTTTCCTCTTTCTCCCTCCTTTACGATGCACTAGAGACATGCTTGCTAGTGCAACAACAATTTCCTATCTCTAGAGCCACTTGTACCGCCTATTCCTTCTTCATAACTAGAAATCTTATTTGTGGTGATGTTACTTTTTTACTCTTGTACTCCTCAAAGTTTGGACAATAATAAGATGTCCAATCCAACCACCATGAATAATTATTTACTTCATAAGGTGTCATTCCTTTAGCCGTTGTTCTTTTATATACATTGTACATTTAGGATCCAAAGTCTTCTACCTTAGTGTCAAAAGTGGCATAACTTTGATCTACTTCCTTCAATAAATAGATATTGGTGAATGCATATGTATACCTAAAATTGTGAGGCGTAACTCTCTTCATTCTAGCCATAAGCAAAATAAGATAAGCATGCTCATTTAGTGGAAGAAATTTTACAAGAGCCAGTTTTGTATCTGCCCTGGTTATTCACAAGTTAATAGTGCTCGTATACGGAGGATATGGATCCAGCTGTCTTTGTAGGTTTGTGGATGACAAAAATGCTAGTACTATTTCACGTGCAAGTGAAAAAAAACCCGTATATGTAAGTAAAAGGGTATTTTTTATGGATTTTGAAAATATAAATGTATGGGGTAATTTATTACTATAAAAAGGCCCTTTTTTCAACTTGAAAACCAGGTAATGCTTATAATGAGTGAATCCCCTGAGCCCACCGTCGTGTACAATCCACCAGATGTTAATATGGCCTTGCTGCGGGCTGCCATTGGTGGGGAACACGTCCAGATGCATGCAAATAATGACTGCCTTGTCCACAGCTCTGCATTCTGCCAGGGTTTCTAAAAGGACCTAGTAGAAGCTTTACATTCTATAACATACACACATAAACACAAAAATGCATAATTACATATTTAGAGCCATAGTATTTGGTATAACATTCATAAACGAATCTCAACACTGCCCTTGTCTCTTCCATCATGCCAGTTCTTCAGCAACTTGGTGTTCAGTTCTAAAGAATCAACCAATGGCTGATTGCATCAAGAGCTCAAGCACCAATTGTTTCTAGAAAGTGAATACTAACTATATACGGCATTCAGATATGTTCGATTTAGTATTCATAATCATTTGTGTTCTCAACTTACACTCTCTGCTGTTATTTGTGGCGTCATCTCCTCTACCTTCCCTTTAAGGATGACATATTACATTAGAATAACAAAGTTTAATTAACATCATATATGTAAAGTTATTGCCTTTCAACTTAAAGGTCGTTTCGCACCGCATTTGATTCACACTAACCCTTAACTTAAAATTAAGGAATTGTGTTAAGGGCAATTGATTCACACTCATCAACCCTTAACTTTTTTACTTAAATTAAGGGATTGTGTTAAGTGCAATGGATTTACATATTGCCCTTAACATAATATACTTTTATATTTACATTTAAGTTAAGATTATTAACTTAACTATTTTTAATGAACTTAACATATCTACATTTAATTTAACATTATTATGTCAAGTTATAATAAATATTTTTAAATAATTTTCAATTTGTAATAAATATTTTAACCACTTTAAAATATATTTAAAATATATTAGTATTCATGATTTAAATAATATGTGCATCCTTAAATTTTATTAACATTTAAAGTGATTTTACTTATTATAAAAATATAAAATACGGTGAACTCTTGTCGTTTCAACTCCAAATATCTTTGTCTTGTTCATTGTCCAATTCCGAGACCGAAGTCATTTGTTTTTTTCTTGCCCCTCAATCTCAAGCCAACCCATCCAGGGTGGCAGAAAGCCCAACAACAATTGTTGTAGGGCTTTCGGCGGCCCATGAGCTCAGCCAACATTGGCCGAGCTCAAGCCTACCCAACTAAGGTTAGCAAAAAGCATGGCAGTAGTTACTATCAGGCTTTGAGCTGCCTCTTGAGCTTGAACAAAACTGGTGAACCCAGTAGTTGCTATGGGGCTTTGGGCCGCCATGAATGCAAGAAAAGAAGGAGAGGATAGAAGATTACACGATCTGCTTGTTTTTTCTGTCATTCTCTCTCAATTAGGGAATGGAATATATTGAGAATAACTTTAAAAAATTCATGTATTATTTTTTAAATTTTAATTATATATGTTAAATAAAAATATAAAATTATAAATATAAATATATAATTTTTATATATAAAATACACATTACACATGAAAAATTTTATTTTTTATTTTATTTTAAAAAGGTTGTGAAAAATGTGGCAAGCTCATGGGTCGTTAAGGATGGCTAAGGGACCCCCACATCCCTTAAATTTTCTTTGTAATTTTGCATTTTCTTTTAAATTAAGTTAAGTTAAGGAAAAGTTGTGAAACCATTACCCTTAGTGGTCAAACTCTAAAAATTTAAGTAAATGATTTTTTAAGTTAAGGGCTAGTGCGAATTTAATGCCCTTAGTAGTCAAACCCTTAAAAAGTTAAAGTAAGTGATTACTTAACTTAAGGACCTTAGTAGTCAAACCCTTAAAAAAGTTAAAATAAGTGATTACTTAACTTAAGGCCCTCGGTAGTCAAACCCTTAAAAAAGTTAAAGTAAGTGATTACTTAACTTAAGGGCGAGTACGACTCTTACTTAAGCCCACTTTAAGTTAAGTTAAGTGTGGTGCCAAACGACCTTAAAAGAAAGTATTAGTGTTGCTTATTCTAGTTCATAATGGTAAAGATAAAAGAGGAGCGAATGAAAGGAGCTTGTGCCCAGCATGCATGGGACTTGGAAATGCATAACAGGTGCCTCACGACCCACAGAAAGAAAAAGTTCTGAACGCCCACCCCGGTTCCCTTAACCTAAACAAAGAACAATAAGAAAACTATAAACAGCCACAAAGAGACACCATATACCTGCTGTCGATAATCAATGTGACCATAGATTAGACCGACCATGACCATTGCAGCTAGAGCCCAGTACCAGACAATAAAGAAGTTCATTGCTGAACATCAAAAGAAGCTTAATAATGCAAAGAACCAGTGAACTGAAAATTAACATACCGTTTAACTTGCAAACATCGTACATGTCCCCAGTGTTGAGCTGAAATCAAGGAGATGACAGCCTCAATCTCCGGCAGCTTCTTCGGCCGCTTTCAAGGCTTAACAGTCGCCAAGATATTTTCAACGTAGAGTTGTATATATGCTATGCGTGAACTAATAAGCATTACAGTTGTTTCTTTTCTTTTCTGATTAAAGATCTTTCATTCTGTCATGGTATCGGAGCAGGGTCAGAAAGATGGAGATGCTGCTACCGTCACATTCTCCAACGGCCGTTCCATTACCATTTTTGATGGTTCTGGAAATTTCTCAAGCTGGAGACGCCGAATGGAACTCATCCTCAAAGGCGAGGGAGTTTGGGGCGTGGTCAATGGAGACGAGCTCAAACCAGGAGCCGATGCTGGATACCAAAAGCTGGACACCTGGAGCCGGCGAGAGGATAAAGGCACGGCAACGATTGGATTAGCTGTGACGGAGAGTGTGTTAGATGATCTCAATCTCGAGGAGAACTACACCAGCAAAGATCTGTGGAAGAAGCTCTGCGACAAGCACAAGTTGCAGACTCATGTGCAGATTGGACACCTCTACACAGAGATGGTCAATATGCGGTGGTCCGAATCCGAGAACTTTGACCAGTTCGTGGACAACATGAAGAACACGTACAGGCAAATTGAGGAGTCCGACAAAGACAACAAGCTTCCTCCTTCCCTCCAAAATTACTTCTTTCTTCGTTCTTTACCCAACTCTTTTCACTCCCTTCGAAGCAATTTGATGCAGGTTGAGAAGCTTCAACTTAGCCGTGCAATACTTGCCGTTAAGGAGGAGATAATCATGCGGAAGGATGTGGGAATTGGCAGCTCAAATTCTGATCAAGCCTTGTTTGTAGGAACTTCTAAGCAAATTGCAAGGAAGAAAAAGAACAAGGGAAAATCAGAAGGGGAGTTGAACACGTCCAAGTTGAAGGAGAATGGGAAGGATAAGAAAAAGAAAATTGTGGTTACTGTAACAAAGCTAACCATGATGAAAGTGAATGCAGATTGAAGATGAAACATCTTCAAAAGCAATTGGAAGAGATCAAGTCTAGGAAGACATCACTAACTATGGACGCCTACTTGAGGAGGCTTGTGTTGCTGAGATCAAAACCGAAGCTTGCAATAACACAACGGTAAAAGGTTCTTTTGTGATAGATTCTGGTGCTACTACTCACCTAACTTGGCATAAGGATCATTATGTTAAGTATCGTGACTGTCTTGGCCAACATGCAGTTCAACTGGGAGACAATAGTGAGCATCACGTGCATGGAATCGGTGATATCAGCATTCACACATCTGAAGGGGATCTCACACTCGCTGGGGTAATGTTTGCTCCTTCCTTACGCAAAGATTTACTTTCTGTTGCTAAAATAACTGATATGGGTCGTTTTTAACGATACGACTTGTATTATCCAAAGAAAGTATTCTAACAACGTGGTTGCCGTAGCACCTAGGAAAGGAAATTTGTACCATCTTACGGATAAGGTGTCAACCAATTCCTTAATTCTTGCCTCAGTTGGCAAAGGTAGTTGTGACCTTTGGCACAAGCGACTAGGTCATTGCTCAATTTCCGGGATTGAAAGTTTGAGACCAATGGTAAATGGTTTGAATGTATCTAACGATTTGACTCTTTCTCCATGCGAGGCATGTGCTCTTGGCAAGCATCATCGCCAACCATTCAAAACAATCGGGAGTAGGGCACATGAACTGTTGGAGCTTGTCCATAGTGACGTCTGTGGCCCAATCCGTATTCCATCTTTTAGCAAGGCTAAGTATTTCCTAACCTTTACGGATGATCTTAGTCGAAAAACTTGGGTTTATTTCTTAAAAACTAAATCTGAAGTTTTGGATTGCTTTATAGAATGGAAAGCATTGGTGGAGAACCAAACTGGTTGCCGGATCAAAAAGTTGAGGACTGATAATGGTGGTGAATTTGTGAATCGCAGTTTCAATCAGCTATGTTCCACTTCTGGGATTCAACGCCAACTCACCGAACCATATACACCTCAACATAATGGGGTCGCAGAAAGAAAGAATCGTTCTATCGTGGATATAGCAAGATGTCTTCTTGCACATGCAAATGCTCCTGAGAAATTTTGGGCAGAAGCCGTAAGGTATGCAGTTTTTCTTCTTAACCATCGTCCCACTGTCGCAGTTAGAGGGAAAACTCCTGAAGAACGGTTTACGGGAATTAAGCCTGATGTGGCTAATCTACGTATTTTTGGGTGTACTGCTTATCGACATATTCCCTCAGATCTACGTTCAAAATTTGAACCTTCTGGACAACGACTAATGTTTGTAGGCATGTCAGAGACAAGTCCTCATGCTTACCGTTTGATGAATCCATCGACTAGCACTGTTCACGTCTGTAGGCAGGAAGAGGTACTTTTTTGAGGAAACTTCTTATTTTGAGACAGCTTCTATTCCTGACCTTGATTTTGTGACGTTTCCACATGAGTGGCTCTGGGACGACAACATTCTTGATGCAGATGTTTGGAATGATTATCCTGCTGTAGAGTCTCTTGATCAAGGAGGAGCTGACTCAGTGATCCAAGCTGATAATGAACCAGTTGAATCCACGTCTCCATCTCCAGTGATAGTTGATCCTACACCAGCAATTGAGGAGCTAGGAAGAGGAAAGCGGATGAAAATTCCAAGCAAGAAAGCCATTGAAAATGCAGAGTGCTCGTATGCTTTTACCTCTAATCTCTTAGAATTTTGTGCAGCTGCCTGTGTGCTAGAGCCAATCTCTTTTAAAGAGGCTATGGCTAGCTCGGATAATGTTCACTGGAAGGAAGCGATGGATAGGGAGATTGACTCTATCCCGCATGGGAACCTTTGAGGTCACAGTTTTACCAAAGGGAGCCTCAGCTCTTGGCTGCCGCTGGGTCTATAAGACTAAGTTGAATGCAGATGGCTCCATCAATTGTCACAAAGCACGGCTCGTGGCACAGGGTTTCAAACAACAGTATGGCGTTGACTATCTCGAGACTTACTCTCCGGTGGTAAAAATGATAAGCATTCGAATTTTACTTTCTTTTGCTGCTCATTTTGATCTTGAGATTCATCATACTGACATTAAAACAGCATTTTTAAATGGAGATTTACTGGAAGAAGTTTATCTCCAACAGCCCGAAGGTTATGTTGTTCCTGGAAAGGAGCACCTTGTATGGAAACTCAAGAAAGCTCTTTATGGGCTTAAGCAAGCATCGCGAGCTTGGTGGCAGAAAATTGATGCATTTTTCAAAGCGGACGGTTTCACACCCATTTCTCCAGAATCCAACGTCTACATTAAAAGGGAAGGAAAGTTTTTACTTATAGTTGCTCTTTACGTAGATGATTCACTTTTGATTTGCAATAGCATTGATTATTTGAAGTGTTTTAAGGCAAAACTTGGAAAGGTTTTTGCTATGGAGGATCTTGGGGAAGCACGGTATTTTCTAGGACTGGAGATTTACCGTGATAGGAAACGACGTCTACTTCATGTATCTCAACAACAGTACTTGACCAAAGTACTTGAGACGTATGGCTATGCTGATTGCAATCCATCTCTTGTACCTATGGAACCTGGTAACATCAAGTTCTTAACCAAGGCTGAATGTCCTTCTAGCAAGGAGGAGCAACATGCCATGCAAAAGGTACCGTTTCGAAATCTACTTGGAAGTCTAATGTATGCTATGGTGTGTAGCCGCCCTGATTTAGCCTACGTGGTCATTGCTCTTAGCCAGTTTTCCGCTAATCCAGGTAGAAAGCATTGGGACATGGCTAAATCGGTGATGCGTTATGTAAAGCAGACGCTTGGTTATGGGGTGTTATACCAACCTAGCGAGATGTTCACGTTAACTGCCTACAGTGACAGCAGCTTGGCAGATGACCGTGACAGTTACAAGTCCACTACAGGTTTTTGTTTCCAGCTTGGAAGCAGTCTAGTTCTATGGAGCAGCAAGAAGCAAGTTCACGTTGCTCTCTCTTCTACAGAGGCAGAATACCTTGCTGCCTCTGCTGCCTCACGAGAAATTCTTTGGTTTCAGGATTTCCTTGGAGCTCTTGGCCAGGAAATATCACCAACCAAGCTTCATGTTGACAACAAAGGAGCTATCGATTGGTGTAACAGTGAGGTAACACACTGGAAGTCTCGACATGTTGCCAAGCATTATCATTATGTTCGAGATTTGGTAAAAGCAGGATTGTTGAAAGTTGAACACATTTCTTCACGTCAGCAGCTTGCAGACATTTTCACAAAGCCACTGGCCAAAGAATTATTTATTGAGCATCGGTCAGCAATTGGAGTCGTGGCAAGGCCTTGACTGAGGAGGAGGTAAAGTACAGATGCAAAGCAGCCGCAGCAGCAGTCATCACCCTTGTTTAGGAGGAGTGTTGAGCTGAAATCAAGGAGATGACAGCCTCAATCTCCGGCAGCTTCTTCGGCCGCTTTCAAGGCTTAACAGTCGCCAAGATATTTTCAACGTAGAGTTGTATATATGCTATGCGTGAACTAATAAGCATTACAGTTGTTTCTTTTCTTTTCTGATTAAAGATCTTTCATTCTGTCACCCAGGAATCACAAACACCATCTCGTACTCGATGACAGCACCACTTGTTCAGCCGCTCCATAAGCTCCTCAATGGTGCGTCCCACGACTTTTTATTATTAACCACAGGCCGCACGTAGCACGTTGAGTTAGTTTGAGCAGACTTGCCAGTTGTATACAGTGACCACCTTCCCTGGCTTGATTTCCACCTGGCATTCTGCGTCAGCTCCTTCATCCTGAACAGACCTTCCTGGCCTAGGCGGCTATGTGCGGACTGCTCAAACTTCCATCCCCTAAACCCTGCAGCCTCTGAAATATCTGCGGTTTCTCTCAGCCACCTGTCCCGCTGTGCTTCACTATCGACCTTGAAAAGTTCATCACATTTCTGATCAACTTACACAGAAGCAATGTTGATTTGAAGCTGAGACAAGGGCAAAATCATGTGACAAGAATGACTATATTAGTTTCTAGCAATTTCGCAGTAGTGGAACAATTTATCGCAAAACTGATTTGATGCATCAGGATTCTTCAAGATATTCATGAAGGCAGCTGCATCGCTGATATGCGCAAAGCTGGAGTCGATAAGTCGCTTGAGCTCCCATGTAAACTATAACTCCTCCGCAGATTGCCATGTCTAAGCCAACTGCGTTTGCACATTCCCGGCAGTCCTCTAACGTCCAGGCCTCCATGTACAGATATACTCCCTGCTTCGCTAACTCGTAGTGAGTGGCCTTAGTGTTGGACACGCATTAGCTTGCAGCAATCGATGATAAGCCAGGTATCCCAGTCGACATCAAAGACGTCCATGACGTGAACTTGTGGGTTGGAGCTGTAGACGGCTTTACTCTTGAGGAATTGAGTAATACAGTGATATGAGCACCTGGAGTAGTCACGATAAATGGTACTTTGCATGGCCACAGGTGCGATGTGAGGGAATTGGCAGTACTGGCCATAGGCATGGGTCGTTTCGAGTGTACTCCATGCGGCGAGATGCGTTTGATTTTGGACAGCACAGAGGCAAGCCCATCGATAAGGTTGATAATGGCTATTTGGAATGGATGGTCAACAACTTCCAAGAGTCTAATCCATGGTGGAAAGCAGCAGTTGATGCCTTGACAAGGAGGGGAAAAGTAAAGCGGCAACAATCAGCAATCAGAAACGTTAATGTCCACGATCTCCTTTCTGACTTAAAGTCCTGTACCAGGAAAAAAGACCTGCACAAGGGGAAACGAGTCCATTCAAAGGCAGTGGAAACTGGGAATGAGTTGAACATGTATGTTGCAGCAACACTCATCAACATGTATGCCAAGTGCGGCAGCATGATAGACGCTCGGACAGTGTTTGACAATATCCAGGAGCCGGACGTGGTGTCCTGGACTGCTGTGATCCTGGGATATGCGGACAGTGCAGAAGGTCTCGCTGCCTTGGACTTGTTTTCGAGGATGAAGGACGAGAGAAGATGTCTGCCGGATTCCACGACTTATCTTGCTGTCCTCAAGGCATGCACGTCACTGGCAGCAGATGGAGGTGAAACCGGAAAGAAAAGATGTCTGGAACGAGGTAGAGAGATACATTTGGAGATTGGTTGCCATATGAGTCAGTTCGTGCAGAGCGCGCTCATGGACATGTATGCCAAGTGTGGCAGTATGGTAGACGCTAAACGCGTGTTTGACAGTATCCAGGTGCCGGACGTGGTGTCCTGGACTACTCTGATCTTGGGCTATGTGGAGGATGGGCAGGGTCTTGTTGCCCTGGATTGCTTCTCCAGAATGAAAGAGGAGTGTAGATGTGCGCCGGATTCCATGACATATGTTTCTGCCCTTAAGGCCTGCACGTCACTGGCAGCAGATGGAGATGAAAGTGGAAAGAAAAGGTGTCTGGAACGAGGTAGAGAGATACATTTGGAGATTGGTCGCCATATGAATCAGTTTGTGCAGAGCACGCTCATAGACATGTATGCCAAGTGTGGCAGCATGGTAGATGCTAGGAGCATGTTTGACAGTATCCAGGAGCCAGACGTGGTGTCCTGGAATGCTATGATTCTGGGATATGCGAACAGTGCACAAGGTCTTGCTGCCTTGAACTTGTTTTCGAGGATGAAGGACAAGTGCAGATGTCCGCCCGATTCCATGACTTATCTTGCTGCCCTCAAGGCTTGCACGTCGCTGGCAGCAGAAGGAGATGAAAGTGAAAAGAAAAGGTGTCTGAAACGAGGTAGAGAGATACATTTGGAGATTGGTTGCCATATGAATCAGTTTGTGCAGAGCACACTCATAGACATGTATGCCAAGTGTGGCAGCATGGTAGACGCTAGGAGCGTGTTTGACAATATTCAAGAGCCGGACGTGGTGTCCTGGAATGCTGTGATCCTGGGCTACGCGGATGATGGGCAGGGTCTGGTTGCCTTGGACTACTTCTCCAGAATGAAAGAGTATAGATGTGCACCTAATTGCATGACATATGTTGCTGTTCTCAAGGCTTGCGGTTCAAATGGGGCCTTGGCCATTGGACGGAAGTTCCACTTAGAGATAAGGGAATTTGATACTCATGTAGTAACATCTTTGGTAGACTTCTATGCGAAATGTGGGAGCATGGAAGAGGCTCGTGAGGTATTTGATTTGCACCCACAAGCAAGGGATGTATCAACGTGGAATGCTCTTTTAGCAGGTTATGGTCGGTTTGGAAACACTCATTTTGTCTTTAGTCTTTTTGAGGTAATGCAAGATCAAAATTTTCGACCGAATGCTATTACATTTTTATGCATGCTTGGATGTTGTAGCCATGCAGGTTTAGTAGAAAAGGCATGGAAATACCTTGAGGTAATAATGCCTACACAGTATGGACTCACCCCTACTGTGATGCATTACACTTGCATGGTTGACCTTATGGGTCGTGCAAACAAGTTGGATCAAGCTGTTGCTTTGTTACAAAAATGCCTTACAAGCCCGATGTAGTGACTTGGATGACACTCTTGGGTGCTTGTCGCAAATGGCAGAATGTTGAGATAGGAAGGATGGCTTTTAAGTCATTAGTAAATTTGAATCAAAATAAGGCATCTGCTTATATACTCATGGCTGAAATATATGGTAGTAGGGGTATGTGGGAGGAGCAAAAGAGGGTATTGAAAATAAGGAAACAGTCTGGTGCTTGCAAATTGCATGGGCAAGCTTACGTTATGGATAGGATAGGGGAGGATGGTTAAATTTATGGTTGGAAAAGAAGATCCTATATATATTAAAGACAAATTGAAACAGTTTCTCGAAAACATACAAGAACATGAATATGTTGCTAAATCATATAGCATGAGTCATTTTATAATGGATGATGACAAGGATAAGGCACTATGTGGGCATAGTGAAAGACGTGCTGTTATTTATGGCATCTTAAATACACCTTGTGGAGAGGTCATTAGAGTTATTAAAAATATGAGAATATGTAACGATTGTCATTGGTTAATTAAGATGATTTCTAAATTATCTGGGAGAGTTATAATGATAAGAGATGAAAGTCGATTCCATGTTATAAAAATGGCAATTGTTCATGTGAAGATTATTGGTAATAAAAATTATAAATTGTAAGGTTTAAAAAGGAACTAATAAACCTATTCATCACCATTCTTCTAATCACATAGAAATCCTATCTCTACTAATTTTTGTGATTCCATGGCTAACGTATTTAAGAAGGGAAAATTTTTATTCTTGGAAAGCAATGATTCTTGCTTGGCATGGATGGCCTTGTGATGAGAAATATTGGTTGACAGTGGTATCAAACTAGCTAGCACAAACGAGTGGCGGTTAGAAGGGAGACCGAACAACTAAGTGAGGGGACATACAACGGGTATTGACTGACATCAACGGCTATCAGGTGGCACGCTAAATCCGATCATCCATACAAACTATCAAGGTACTAAGGATGGCACATGTGAGGGAGGTGCATTAAGTTAGTAGGATAAGGCTACAACATAAAGCAACAGTCTAGTGCGGAAGTGCCACCTGTCCTATGTCCTAGTACCACCTATATTCTTAGGGAGGTAAACAGTGGGTCGGGGGTCCTTCTAATCCATCTTTTTATGTGTCTCTTGCTCCAGCCACCTTTGAGGAAGGGGCCACCTTATACTCTTAAGAAGCAATATATATATCTCTCTTTTGTCTATCGTTGCCACCTTCCCAAATCTCATGTCCCCTTCTCCTTGTCCTACCTTCTCATATGAGGAGGCACCAACACTACTAGAAGGGAGCTCCAGCCACCAGTACATGGACCCTCACAGCGTTTGGGTAAAGGCCACCATCGCACCTTTCTATATATCTCAAAGTGACGACTAAAAACCCTCGGGATTGGGTGTTAGAAACAGCATCTTGGCGACCAACGAGGCTACCTAAGTTCCCCCATATATGGCCTGCAAAGTCCCCAATGACCATTTGTGGCAACCATGTAGGGATAGTTGTCATAAGTGGATGGAGTTCACCGTAGCAAACATAGTTGCTCCCCAAAGAAGAGATCGGAGAGTCAGAATTAATTCGTTCAAACAACTGGAGATTAGTGAATACCAACTTGCTAGAAGGATGCGTTGGGTTATCCAATGGAGGGCATGGATGCACCCAAAATGCCACAATCAGCCCCAACCTCGCCTATTCGAGAGCACGTGTATGCCACATAGCCAACCTTGTGAGAAGAGGGGGACCTGGCACAACACCATCAAAGTTGGTTGCAAAGCCACAAAGGATGAAGAAAGGTATGAAGAACCACTAGGACGTCCTAATGAAATCCCATGTGTAGGAATGGGCAGGAATGAGCAACACCTGAATGGACGAGATCGCTTGACGATGACCTATGAAGCAGAGTGGGATAGATGGCAAGACGAAAGAGGCCCTACACCCCCTCTCGACGTAGGTGAAAGTGACGGCTACGATGAGCCCCCACACTACATAGCTAAACTCGTATTTGACGAGAACCCCAGAGGGAGGAGACCTCGTGCAGAAGAACCCCAAGACATGGGAAGCTTGTGTTGGAGGCATGAAACTTGAAGCGGTCACAATAGTGCAAGGAGTGACGGTGGATGAGAGACGGAGGTTCCACGTGACAAATGTTACGAGGAATGCAAGATAGTGAACCCAGGGCTGCTGTCACCCAATAGGGCAAGGCAGGCAGGCCATGGATGCCATGAAAGAGGGGAGGAAGAGCCTCATCCAAAAGGCCCATGCAGGGAGGGGCGCTAACCACTGACAAAGAGACCTCTAGGTGATCGTAGATGGAGGATCAGGCATGAACATCATGTCAGTGAAGCTCTGCCAAGAGCTGGGAATGCAACCCTCGAAACCCTCACCCTTCCTCATACTAATGGCAAACCAAGCTAAGTGATGCCCAAAGTTATCATGAGAAAGGTGGAGATCAAGATCTAAACTGTCAAGTTCTTGATAAATGTCATCATCCTTGATATGCATGGGCTCGACCTGCTCTTGGGCCGCCCATGGCACATGGGCGTGAAGGTGCAGTATGATTGGGAGCACTAACAGTAAGATTCCTCACTAAGGGAGGACTAATATTCGTGATAGCGGAGCAAGTTTAGGCACCACCATTGGAGTCTCGACCTCAAGAATACCACGTGCCAAACTGGAGCGAGGGACTGAACGATGATGAAGAGGCAGTCATCCTTGCTTGTGTACTAAACTTGTTCGTCATAAGAAATTTAGACCTCCAACAGGAATAGACGGCTGGCTCCAGCATAGCAACAGGCACGATTCTGTCCCAAGAGGACGAGGGGTGGATTCTCCAACCCATAGCAAGTGCAAGATACTACCGCAACCTACCACGTTACTCGGATGGTGGTCACGAAGGAAGCCCAGAAGCAAAAGTCCCAAGGTGGCCCATTATGTGGAAGGCACTGAGAAATGTCCCCGCCTGCCCAAGAGAAGTACTGTGATAAGCGGATGTATAGGTGGAACATGACCCTCGAGGCAGTGATCAAACAAGTAAACATAGGCAACGAACAAGGAACCCAAGCTAGTGAATATCAATGTTCACATAAAATCAAAGCTAAAAAATCAAATTGTCGACTACCTCCATAGTGATAGGGAAGTATTCGCATGGACCTGCCATGACCTAAAGGGAGTACTGCCAGAGTTATGCTAACATAGGATTAAGCTGAAGCCCAACACGAGACCAACTCGTCAATAACGATATTGCATCAATCGAACTACGCTTGAAAGGTCAAATAGGAGATCCATAAGTGGCTAGAAGTGGACTTCATGTACCCCATTGAGAACCTAGAGTAGCTATCACCAATTGTCATCATACCAAAGAAGGATGAGTGACTAAGGATTTACATAGATTATCAACGGTTGAACGCTGCCATGGAGAAGGACCTATTCCCCATATCATTCACAGAGGCCATCCTTAATGACGTGGCAAGACATGAGATGTATTTGTTCATGGATGGCTTCAGCAATTATAACTAGGTCATAATCATGATAAAAGATCAAGCCAAGACTGCGTTCATTATGGATTGGGGTGTGCACGCCTTTAAGGTCATGCCATTTAGCCTTTGCAACACCCCAACCATGTTCTAAAGGTTAATTCAGCGTATATTTTTGGACAACCTTACAAACTTCATTGGGTATTCCTAAACAATTTCACGGCATATGGACCAATGGGAGGCATCAAGCACTAGTTGGTAGAGGTGCCTATCCTCATTCGAAAACATTAAGCGCAAGTTGGTAGAGGCGACTATTCTCATTCCACCGAACTGGAATCGGCAAATTTTCTTATAGACAAATGGCTCCAGCGTAGTAGTAGGCGTGGTCCTATCCCAGGAAGATGAAGAGTGAATGCTCTGGACTATAGCATATGGAAGCCGGCTCATGATGCCAGCCGACTGCAACTATTCAGCAACAGACAAGGAGTGCATGGCAGTCATCAATGGAGTGTCAAAGTTCCGCCAATATCTCTTAGGTAACCACTTCGTGCTGATCCTGGATCATCACATTTGACTCTACCTTGTCAACAAACCTCAGCTCATTGAAAGACCAACATGGTAGATCCTCCTATTATAGGAGTTCGACTTTACCATGGTTCATAAGGCAGGTAAGCTGCATGTATCACTTGACCTCCTGTTTAGAACACTTAGTGGCGAACAACCTGAGGCTGCACCACTGCTTGATATACTAAATGTCGACCTCTTTGAAGCAGTGGTGGAACAACACAACCCACTGCACACCACCGAACCAGCAACTGGTGTGGATATCTTGGAGTAGCAACGACCAATCCGATGCTACCTCACCAACGAGTTCAACGGACTTCTAGGGATGCCGACTACACACATGCAAAGCCTCGCACAATAGTGCCTACTGTTCTAGATGATCAAGGATTAGTTATACAAGCGGGGGAGAGATGACATCCTTCAAAGATGTCCCCTAGCGTGAGAACTCCCTAAGATCCTAGGTGCAACACACACGGGACTGGGTGTGAGACACTTCGAGAGGGACAAGACAACAAAGAAAATTTTGCAAACTAGACTATGATGGCCCATGATCTTATGAGATACCACTAGAGCACTGAGAAGCTATAGCGACTACCAACACATTGGCAAACTAACGGCCATACAAGGCATGAAGCCACCCATCAACAAGAATGACAGTATTCAAGAATTGGGGCCTAGACTTTGTAGGCCCGATCAACCCGATGATGCACTCTAGGTACATTGTGGTGGTAACAAACTATGCCACTAAGTGGGTGGAAGCGAAGGCTCTTAGGGAAGCAACGGTAGGGCAAACAACAAAATTCATTTACAAAAACATCCTGACAAGGTTTGGCTATCTAGGGGAGTCACTTCATCAATGAAACTGTCCTCGAGCTAGTCAGCACATTTGTCATCAAGCACCACACATTAATAGCTTATTACTCGCAAGAGAACGAATAGACTGAATCCACAAACAAGACGTTGGTAACTATCTTAAGAAAGCTCTGCCATAACAAACTTAGGTGGTGGGAGGAGATGCTACCATCCATCTTATGGGCGTATGAAACGACCTTCAAGACTGCAACATGAGCAATGCCCTTTCATTTGGCCTATGGCCTAGAAGCCATCATGCTATGGGAATTCACCATACCCAGCTTACGAAAAACAAGATCATGAAAGAATTGGTGGTTACTCAAAAGAGGCTAAAGCAACTAGAACAACTAGACGAAGAGTAGTTCGTGATACAACTGACTAGGGAAACTCTCCAACAATAGGTCAAACAATGAAAAGAAAGTTCCAAAGGTACGAACCAAGGTAGTGGGTCTAGTGGTACAAGAAGCCGCAGGTGCTCTGGAAAGGCAAATTTAGACTAAGTTGGAAAGGACCATATGAGTTTCTCAAGGCCTTTGACAATGAGACGATACTACTGGGAGCCAATGGATGGCCACTGCGACAGAAGGTCAATGGGAACCACCTTAAGCCGTACATCCACCCGGTAGAAGCCCCAACCAAGAAACCCTAATGTGAAGGAGCAATCATTGCAAGACATCTCCATGGAGGAGTGACAAAGGTTGGGGCGGGGTGAGCCAGAGGAAGGGACACCCAACAGGGAAGCCAACCCTCCCTAGCCGCATGTGTGGCCAGCTCACATGGTCACATGGTCCATGGGAGTGGACCACATGCTTAAAGCACGTATTACAAGGTAATGATGGTCAGGTGATGCCATTATTACTTAATTAAGGCGCAAGGGTAAACGTGTTAGTCACCTCGAATTACATCATTAAAACCGCCATGTCGACAGCACCCATAATAGGGATGACATAAGTGTCATAGTTTTTACTATGACTCAACCCTTTACTTTGGGGTTTGACTGTTGTTACCTACCGAGTTGTGTGACGAACCCTAGATGTAGTAGGAAACAGGCCCACTTAGTGCACTTGGGTATCTGGTGATGGTCCGGCCGGGTGTCATTAGGTATTTGCAGGAAACTCTAGGTGAAGCTAGAACTTACCGTCTAAAAACTCTCCCCCGTTTTGCCCGCATTTTGACGTTCCAGGTTAGGGTTTTTCCATAAAGTATAGCTTGTCAAAAGGGTTAGGGACACCCCAAGGGTTGACCTAACCCTAGGGTTGCCCTAACCCCACGCCCTAATACCCCCCCCTAGGGGTTAGGTTTAGGGTTAGGTTAGGACAACCATTTTCTCTAAGGGCTGGCATTTCCGTGCCAGCCCACTTACTCAATTAGGTAAACAGGGGGGGGGGGGGGGCGTCACATAAATAAGGTAGAGTATATGTAGTGAGGCTTCCTGGGTTCAAAAGAGAGCTTGTTAACCTCCTATCGGTGCAAGCTAAGCTTGTGTCGTAAGGTGCAACCCTTCGTTGTGCCGCCCAAACTTCCACACGATAGGGGTACAACCCCCTAGGGTTAGACTATCCTTATCGTTGGCAGGATCTTGCCTTTGAGATAGGGCACGTCATTTCCAAGGATTTAGACAGATTCCTTGGTCCAAAAACCTGCCCGGAAGCTCAAAGACATTGCCCGAGTTCACGTTCCGTAGAACTAGTGTTAAGGCCTTGCTCCGGCCGCCTCAACCACGCCAAGCTAGGAACGACACCTAAAGCTCGGCTAGTCCGTGTATCCTGATCCACAAGGTGAGTTCGTTCGCGGGCTTAGTCGTTAGGGGTTTGAGTTCCTAAGGCTTGGGTTCCTAATACGGGTTATTTTACCAGATTCCGTGGGGTTTCCAGAGAGGGGATTCCAGGGTTGGCACCTGGCAAGCCGCCTTTGTGGCACCAGGTAAAAACTCTGGAATCCCCTCTCTGGAAACCCCACGGAATTTTCACAAGTTTTATTACCCCCTTTGCATTACGCGAAGCCAAGTACTTCAGAACCGTCGTTCACCGAGTCGTAGACCAGCTGCCGGAGGCACCACCTGCGACATGAAGTCACTGGAGACCTTTTGCACGTCTGCAAAGTCTGTCACCCGACGCACACAACACAGTGGTTAATTTCTTTACGTAACTAGAATTTATATTGGAGGCCTCTAGTTAGTGTTGTTGCCGGCCCCTTGGTTAATAAGAAATAAAGGTTCACTTTATTTCTGATCATCATTACCAACATTTGAGACCTCGCCTCAAACTCATTCACTACCTCCATCGCGTTCTGCAGATTCTCCAATGGTTCCCATGTCGACTCGCATGCCGGGTAACCTTTCCACTTAACAAGATATTCACGTTTACGTTTTCGTCGTCCATGAATGTTCCTCCCCTTTAATATCGCCTCAACTTCGAATTCTTTTTCCTCACCAACTAATTCTGGCGGCGGACGTAAATTACGATATTTATCGGATGTTTCTCATCCTTGTGGAATGGCTCGAGTAAACTGACATGAAACACATTGTGTATTCCTTCCAACTCTGGAGGAAGATCTAACCCATAAGCCACTTTTCCTACTTGCTTCACCACCTTGTATGGACCTATGTAGTGCGATAGAAACTTCCTCGAAAGAGTCGTTGGAACCCTCAGGTTTTTGGTACTCAACAATACGATATCCCAACATGATACTCTACATCCCATCGATGTTTATCGTACTGCTGACGATACCTTTCCTGTGCTGCAGCCATCGCTTGACGAGCAGCTTCCCATGTCCGATACAACTGTCCAGTGAACTCTGCTACAGATGGAACTCGATTGACATCGTCTTTCGGTAACACCATACTCTGAGGAATACCACCCTTATTCCCCGTTAACACTTCCATCGGGCTACACCCGATTGCAGTGTGTATCGAGTTATTGTAACATATCTCAGCCATATCTAAGTGTTTAGCCCAATCAAGTTGATCACCTTGAACATAGCATCTGAGATAGTCCTCGACTTGTCGATTCCCTCTCCGTTTGACCATCAGTTTGCGGATGGTAGGCTGTACTGAACTTGAGCATCGTACCAAACTGCTTAAACAGTGTCCCCCAAAACTTCTCCGTAAACCGGGATCCCGATCTGAGATCATGGTTTCTGGTAGTCCGCGCACTCTTATGACTTCGTGGAAGAACAACTTCGCTGCTTGAATTGCATTCACTGTCTCTACAGTTGGAATGAAATGAGCAACCTTTGAAAATCGATCGACCACCACCATAAGAGCATTGAAACCACAAGATTTTGGCAATCCCATGATAAAGTCCAAAGTAACACTTTGAAATGGCGCTCTGGAATGGTATACATTGTAACTTCCCAGCTCGTTTTTGCGAACGACTTTTCACTTGTTGACATGTGGGGCATGTCTTGACATACTTGGCAACATCATTTATCATACCCGGCCAATAGAATCCCTGTTTCAACAAAGCCAACGTCTTGTGCTTCCACCATGCCCGCCAAAGGAACGTCGTGATGCTCTCTTAATAGCCTCTCCCTCCATGTCCCTTCTGGAACATAGAGTTTCTTTTCTTTATAATAAAGAACTCCATCTCGTACTGCAAAATGGGCCTGTTTGAGTGCATCCATTCGACTTTCTATTCCTGCTGGAATACATCTCTTCGTAACTGATGAACTTGTTTCCTCTTCTTCACTAAGCTCAAAGCCTCTTTAGCAAACTTGTCCTGAGGATACGCTGTCACAAATTCATCCACCAAAGTAGACATGGGTGCTGACATAATCGAAGATGGCCTTTCCTACTGACTGCATCAGCTACCACATTGTCCTTTCCCGCTTTATGTTTGATTTCAGGCTGAAATCGTGCCAACTTCTGCTGCCATCTAGCATACTTCGGCAATAGTTTCGGCTGCGTTTCAAAATACCTTAGAGTTACACTATCTGTCCAAACCACAGTACCATGACTTGGAAGATAATGACGCCAATACTCCAAGGAAGCAACAATAGCATACATCTCCTTTTCGTGAGTAGGCCATCGAGTTTGCGGCATCTAACTTTTTCGAGAAAAAGGACACTGGATGTCCTTCCTGTTGCAATACACCACCAATTGCAAAGTCGGAAGCGTCACATTCTACTTCAAAGGGATCTTCAAAGATGGGCAACTGCAAAACTGGCTCAGAAGAGATAGCCTCTTTGAGTTTGACGAACGCACGTTGGCACTCTGGAGTCCAATGCCATGGAATGTTCTTCGTAAGATCTGTCAATGGGGCCGCTATTTCCAAGTAACCCTTTATGAATCTTCGGTAATACCCTGTCAGACCAAGAAATGATCTAACTTCATGCACATCTTTTAAAGTCATCCACTCGGTAATAGCTTGAATTTTCTTTGGGTCCATGGCAACCTCCCCACCTGAGATTAAGTGTCCCAAGAAATCTATTTTGGTTTGACCAAATGATCACTTGCTTTCTTTAGCATACAACTGGTTCTCTCTCAACCTCTGAAACACTTTTTCTAAGTGTTCCACATGTTCTTCAATTGTCGAACTGAAAATCAGAATGTCATCAATATACACCACTACGAACTCGTCTAGATAGTCTCTAAACACATCATTCATTGTGCAAAAAGTTGCTAGAGCATTGCACAACCCGAATGGCAAGACTAGAAACTCGAATGATCCATAACGCGTTCGAAAAGCGGTCTTCTCAATGTCATTCTTTGCTACCCGAATCTGATGGTACCCGATCTCAAGTCTATTCTTGAAAAATACTTTGCTTTCGATAGCCTATCAAATAAGTCGTCCACTCGTGGAAGAGGATACTTATTTTTGATAGTTATCGCGTTTCAGCGCTCGATAGTCCACACACATTCGCATCGTACCATCCTTTTTCATTACGAACAAGATAGGTGCACCATATGGCGATCGACTAGGTCGAATGTGTCCTCGACCTATCAATTCTGTCAGCTGTCTCTTCAATTCTACTAACTCTTGAGGATTCAACCGATGGGGCTCTTGCCGGTGGAGACGAACCTGGCAAAATTTCTATCCTGTGGTCCACAACTCGACGTGGAGGTAACTCGGGCGGCAAATCTTCCGGTAACACGTCCCTAAACATGTTCAAAACTTCCAAAATAGGTTCGGGAACAGGTTCTTGACCATCTCCTATTTTGACTTCACCAGTATCCAAAACCATTGCAAGAAACACACGTTCCCGATGTCTAACTGCTTTACGCAACTGAGTCAAGGTAAGGAACATAGGATTCCAATCCTTATCAGTTAGCGTTTCCATTCTGAGCGTCATTTTTTAATGGCTTCTTTATCTGCTGCAAGCGTGATTCGATTATCTCCGGAACCCCTCATTTCGATTACATGTTTATGGAACCATTCCATACCTAGAACAAAGTAAAGCCTTCGAATTTCATGGGTTCGAAGGATTACAAGGTTTTGGATGACTGGTTGTATGATATGGAAAGTTATTTCGAGGCTGCTTCCGTGAGAAAGACAGATGGGGTTTGACTTTGTTATGGGTATGGAATGGTTCCATAAACATGTAATCGAAATGAGGGTTCCGGAGATAATCGAATCACGCTTGCAGCAGATAAAGAAGCCATTAGAAAAACGATGCTCAGAATGGAAACGCTAACTGATAAGGATTGGAATCTATGTTCCTTACCTTGACTCAGTTGCGTAAAGCAGTTAGACATCGGGAACGTGTGTTTCTTGCAATGGTTTTGGATACTGGTGAAGTCAAAATAGGAGATGGTCAAGAACCTGTTCCCGAACCTATTTTGGAAGTTTTGAACATGTTTAGGGACGTGTTACCGGAAGATTTGCCGCCCGAGTTACCTCCACGTCGAGTTGTGGACCACAGGATAGAAATTTGCCAGGTTCGTCTCCACCGGCAAGAGCCCCATATCGGTTGAATCCTCAAGAGTTAGTAGAATTGAAGAGACAGCTGACAGAATTGATAGGTCGAGGACACATTTGACCTAGTCGATCGCCATATGGTGCACCTATCTTGTTCGTAATGAAAAAGGATGGTACGATGCGAATGTGTGTGGACTATCGAGCGCTAAACGCGATAACTATCAAAAATAAGTATCCTCTTCCACGAGTGGATGACTTATTTGATAGGCTATCGAAAGCAAAGTATTTTTCAAGAATAGACTTGAGATCGGGGTACCATCAGATTCGGGTAGCAGAGAATGACATTGAGAAGACCGCTTTTCGAACGCGTTATGGATCATTCGAGTTTCTAGTCTTGCCATTCGGGTTGTGCAATGCTCCAGCAACTTTTTGCACAATGATGGATGATGTGTTTAGAGACTATCTAGACGAGTTCGTAGTGGTGTATATTGATGACATTCTGATTTTCAATTCGACAATTGAAGAACATGTGGAACACTTAGAAAAAGTGTTTCAGAGGTTGAGAGAGAACCAGTTGTATGCTAAAGAAAGCAAGTGCGCATTTGGTCAAACCAAAATAGATTTCTTGGGACACTTAATCTCAGGTGGGGAGGTTGCCATGGACCCAAAGAAAATTCAAGCTATTACCGAGTGGATGACTTTAAAAGATGTGCATGAAGTTAGATCATTTCTTGGTCTGACAGGGTATTACCGAAGATTCATAAAGGGTTGAGTCATAGTAAAAACTATGACAATAAGGAAAACATAGGGCACACATTTTGCTCACTCAGCAACATGATGCTCACCTTTCAACCCCACTTCCGACACCATGACGACGGAATGAACCTAATGCAACAAGTCAGCATTTATCCAAGAGATTTGAGTGCCTTACAAAGGCTAAGAGAGGGTAGTAGAACTCGTAGCACCTAGGTACTTCAAATTCAAGGATTTGATCAAATAACATGATGTCTAGGAGGTTAAGAAGCAGATGCGCTTGCTCGATTTCATCAACCTCTCATGGGGAGAAGTGGAGAAACTAGTCTTCACTGGATGATTCATCCAAACCGTGCAGCTAGAGACAACGACAATCAAATGATCGAGGATTCAATTCATCTTAGGAAGCATCAGTGGTTCCCACCAAGAGAGATAAAATGGCAATATCCAAACTTTTGCAACTCAATGGTGAGTGCCATTTATTTTAAACCCTTGGTGCCATGGTCTTTTAAAATAACTTTAACACTTGAGAATCTTATATAAATGCCTCATCCAATGGCCATCCTAAATATTAAACTCATGTGAACTTATCTAACGATATCTAAATCTTCAACCCATGTGGCTTCATTGACAGTTATCATAAATTCTTTTTATAATCCACCATTAAACCTATACTTTTTTAAAACCCTTGGCACCAAGGTCTAAAATAAACATCCCATCCAACAACTATCCTAATAATAAACTCACGTGGACCCATTTGACAATTATCTAAATCATGAATTCATATAGTTCCAATCCGACAGTTATTATAAACTCCCTCTATAATCCATCATTAGATTTACATTTTTTAAACCTTCAACATTGAAGTCTTTTAAAATATTCTCAACATTATATAACATTTCATTTAATAGTCATTTTAATTTTAAGCCCACGTGGCTCCATCTAATGATTACATCACCTAAATCATGAACACACATTATTCTAAACTCCCTTTTATAAGAAATTCCACCAAAAAAAAAAAAAACTCAATACGACTATTAAAGAACATAAAAGAAGAACATGATTAGCTAACTAGCTTTCCGACATTGTTTAACCACCAAAAGTGAAAAAAGAAAAGTGTGGTGGTTCAAAGAAAAACAAATAAAAAGATATTAAATAAATATTATAGTAGTAAATTAACTTAAATATCTTTGAGTATCTTTTATATAAATGTAGGTAATTAATGTACATATTTATTATAAGCACATGTATGTACTTCATTTTGTATATGCATTTTCACAATGTTATATAGATGATGTTTCATGTATTTTTTATACATCATTCAAAATAAGAATACAAATTTAATTGGTGAGCATAACATAAATTAATTATTATATTTGATCATAATCACTTTTTAAATCATAATATAAATGAGATTCTTCACCATAAACTGTACCTCAACACTAAGGTAATTAGTGAGCATAACATAAATTCACTTGCATTAATGTTCCAATTATACATATCTTCTAATTTAATTATAATCAAATCATATTATAAATGAGATTCTTCATCTATCACAAATTGTACCTCGGCACTAAAGTAATTTGAGCATAACATAAATTCACTTGCATTAATGTTCCAATTATACATATCTGCTTATCTGATCATAATCATTTTTTAAATCATATTATAAATGAATGCTTCACCTATCATAAATTGTACTTTGGCATTGAGGACAATCATTTTTTAAATCATATTATAAAATGAATGCTTCACCTATCATAAATTGTACCTTGGCACTGAGGACAAAAGGTGTTGTTAATATAAAGTGAAATTATAAACAACATTATTATTCAAGTGAACCAAGTCATATTAAAAGAATATTCCATGTATATTTTGTAGGGTTGCTTCCCTTATATGGTTACCCTCTTATAGCATATAAATATAGAATACATTTATAATAATAAGCCATTTATTCTTTTTAATAACTAGATATAGTATAGAATTATTTTAATATCCTCCCCATTAAAAATATTAAACATATGTACATATATAACATTGCATTTTAATATTTTATACTACAATTTACATATATTGAGAAATATTGATTAAATACATATAAAACAATACATTTATACATACTTGAAATATTATAACAATCTCATGTATAGGTCAACTAGTCAATGATTTATTCTTGTTAACTTTCATAATATTATATATACATATACATAGACACGTGTGTGTGCATTTGTACATTTGTACAGCATTTGTAATAGTTATTTAATAATATGTGACTGGAGATATATACATCCATTCATTCATATGTGTTTTAATTCTTATATATAATTTAATATATTTTTTAAGTGTACAGTTGGAGTATGTCATATATATTAATATTAATCTATAATAAAATATGTAAATATACATTAATTGATTCATATATATACTTAATGAAGGGGAAATGTTTTAAAAGGGGGAAAAAAATAAGGGAAAAAATTGACTATTTGTTACATGCGTAACTGAATGTATATAGATTTAACTTAGAAACTTACGGTTTTCCTAGTTCTCTTCTTATGAACACAGTAATTCTGATTAAGCTCCACCAGTTTTGAACACCTTCATCCCTTCCCGTTGTTCTTTATACACATGCCCTGATTTCCCTCTTTGTTAGGCACCACTACGTACAAACTAAAGACCCTCACAAAACCACCCGACCTCCCCCGAGCTGTCTCTAGTCTCCACACGCTGCTCTTCAAAAGGCTTCCAATATTAGGGTGCCCTTAATTCTCTTAGATCTAGGTATAGCTCTTTAGGAATATTCTAGCTTATACCTTTCTGGGGAATATTCTTTGATTCGTTATACGGGTCGTAACAATCCTCCCCCCATTAGCAAGTCCTTGTCCTCAAGGGCAGTATAACTTACTCAACTGGTCCTGTATCATTAGCCTTGTACATCCACAAAGAATCTACCCGGGACTTGTTCCTTGTGAGTACTCTCTTTAACTGGCTAACATGAAACACTGGGTGCACCCTCACTCCTTCTGGCAGCCGTAGTCGATATGTCACCTTATCGATACGCTCCAGAATCTCATAAGGACCTGAGTACCTAGGAGACAACTTATCATTGTGTCCCTTCCGTAAGGCCACAATAGTGTTCCGCCTTACATGTGTGGCAAATACCACTCAGAGATATACATAATCTCCCACCTGGAACTCTTGGAAGCTTCTGTGCTCATTAACAAACTTGATAGCTCGGCTCTGAGCTACTTGTAAGTTCTTCTTGCACAAACTCTGAATGTTTCTAAGCTCAACACTCAGATCTTTAGCTTCCTCATCCATGTTGCCTTGAGCTTTCTTACTTGCTAAACCCAGCTCAAAAGCTGTCTTGGAATGCCGTCCAAACATAGCATAATATGGACTCATTCCAATGCCACTGTGTCCTTGGCAAATGGGTGACAAAGTCCATAGAGATACTGCCCCATCGCCTGTCTGGAATAGGCAATGGTACTAATAGCCCACTTGGTTTTTCCCTGGGCACCTTTACTTGCTGACACTTGTCACAAGTCCTGCAGTACTCTATGATATTAGCTTTCATATTCCTCCAATAGAACCTTCTCTTGATCAACTCATACGTTTTCCTCCCCCCAAAATGACCAGCCTCGGGTGATCATGATGGAAATATAGTACCTGGTTGATCAAATGGTCCACACATGAAGATACACACGGCCATTGTAGTACAAAACTCCATCCTAAAATGAGAATGGTGGCTCTAGCTGTCCTCTGAGCTCCTGCACCTCAGCGTCTTGTGCTTGAGCATGTTGAACTACCTGGCTAAACTCACTGACCGTCCTTGTTAATGCATTACATAAGCGTGTTTGGAATTCTCTAACCACTGTGGCTCTCCTAACGCGTGACAAAGCATATACCACCACGTTAGCCTTTCCCACGCAATGCTCAATAGGAAATTTGCCAAACTCCATGAGCTTAACCATCCAGCGAGCTTGCTGAGAGTTTAACTCTTTCTGTTTGAACAGATACACCAAAGTCTTGTGATCTGTAAACACTTTGAAACTTGCACCATAAAGATAGTGCCTCCAAACTCATAATGCATTAACAATAGCCAGTAGTTCTTGCTCATACGTTGAGTATTGTTGCTCTGCAGGATTCAAGTACGACTCTTATAAGCAATAGGCCTTCCCTCTTGCATAAGTACAACTCCAATGGCCACTCCACTTGCATCACATGATACCTCATAAGGCTTAGAGGGATCTGCAATACATAAAACTGGTGCACGTACCAAAGCTTGTTTCAAAGCTTGGAAACTGCTCTTCTCTGAAGCACTTCATGCAAAGGGAACGTCCTTCCTCAGCAACCTAGTTAACGGAGAAGCTTTCTTGGCATAATCCTTGACATACCGTGGTAATAACCAGCCATGCCCAAGAAACTCCGTAACTCTTCTGCATTTAGGAACTGGCCATTGCTCCACCACTGCCACCTTCTGTGGATCAGTCTTCACTCCACTTGGCATCACAATGTGACCCAAATACTCCACTTTGCACTGAGCAAATGCACATTTGCTCTTCTTTGCATAGAGCTTGTTCTCCCTCAACAACTGAAGAACTCTTCGCAAATGCTGCACATGCTCCTTCATATTCTTACTGTAAATAAGAATATCGTTGAGGAAGATCTCCACAAAGTCGTGCAAGTAGTCACCAAACACCTCAGTCGTCAACCGAGTGAATGTGACTGGGGCATTTGTTAAGCCGAATGGCATAACAGTGAACTCGAAATGCCCAACTATCTTGGTGAACACTCTGGCTCCATCGAGATGATCCATGATAGTATCCACACATGGCATGGGCATCCTGTCCTTCACTGTTTGCTTGTTGAGAGCTCTGTAGTCTATGCACATCCTCATGGTGCCATTTTTCTTCCTGACAAGCAATACTGGTGCACCAAATGGAGACTTGCTCAGTTGTATGAAGCCATATTCCAATAGCTCCATCACTTGTCTCTTAACCTCTTGCTCCTTAGCATGGCTCAGTCGGAATGGCTTACGGTAAATGGCTTTCGTACCCTATTCCAGCTCCACACCTCTTGCATGTGGTAGCCATGAGGTAGCTCAGGAGGGAAGACGTCAGCAAACTCCTCGCACAACAGCTTTGCTCAAGGTGACAGTAAAAGAACTTGTTTGGAGACTCAAGCTTTGTTCCAAACCAAGTGTCTTTCACTTCACTATACTCAAGCTTCATGTGCTTGGTGCTCCACTAGATCTTAGGATCCACACGCACTAGCTTCGCAAGAAAGAAAGTCTCCACCACTGGGTTTTGCAACCTCTAGCTGTAACTCCTCCACACAAGCAATTTAGCTCTGTGTGACAACTAAGCCCTCAATCTCGTATTGAGGCACAATCTTGTTCAGCTCCACCAGCTGGGTTTTGCCAACCTACAGCTGTAACTCCTCCACACAAGCACTATCTGTGTGATAGCTGAGCCCTCAATCTCGTATTGAGGCATAGTCTTCGTGCAGCTCCACCAGCTGGGTTTTGCCAACCTACAGCTGTAACTCCTCCACACAAGCACTGTAGCTCTGTGTGATAGCTGAGCCCTCAATCTCGTATTGAGGCACAGTCTTGTGCAGCTCCACCAGCTGGGTTTTGCCAACCTACAGCTGTAACTCCTCCACACAAGCATGTAGCTCTGTGTGATAGCTGAGCCCTCAATCTCGTATTGAGGCTCTTCGTGCAGCTCCACCAGCTGGGTTTTGCCAACCTCCACTGTAACTCCTCCACACAAGCACTGTAGCTCTGTGTGATAGCTGAGCCCTCAATCTCGTATTGAGGCTCTTCGCGCAGCTCCACCAGTTGGGTTTTGCCAACCTCCAGCTGTAACTCCTCCACACAAGCAATGTAGCTCTGTGTGATAGCTGAGCCCTCAATCTCGTATTGAGGCTCTTCGCGCATCTCCACAGCTGGGTTTTGCCAACCTCCAGCTGTAACTCCTCCACACAAGCATTGTAGCTTGTGTGATAGTTGAGCCTTCAAATTCGTATTGAGGCACAGTCTTCGTGGGCAAGCTGCACTCCTCCACTAACTTTGTTGACACAAAGTTATCGCTACTCATGCTATCCACAAGGACTTGCACTAGACGCTCACCAAGTCGTCCCTCCACCACAATAACACGTGTGTGTGGCTCCTCCCGTGCCATGTAGTTTACCTATTGAGCAAGAACAAATAGAAATTTACCTTGTGGTTTAGAGAAGTCTCCTTTGTGCTCCTCTCCACGCTCCATCTCCTAAAGCTTCTTATGCGTCTACTTGTCCTTGCTACCATTGAAACTTTTGCCTTTGGGCTTGCTTCTCCTTAGACAATTTGCCTTTAAGTGTCCAACGTCTCCACACAAGTGGTATTATCCCTTCCCACCAGGCACTCATCTCGAACCTTGCTCCGATACCAATTGTTAGGAACCACTATTTACAAACTAAAGACCCTCACAAAACCACCCGACCTCCCCCGAGCTGTCTCTAGTCTCCACACAAAAGGCTTCCAATATTAAGGTGCCCTTAATTCTCTTAGATCTAGGTATAGCTCTTTAGGAATATTCTACTTATACCTTTCTGGGGAATATTCTTTGATTCGTTATATGGGTCGTAACACTCTTGCTGAACACCCAAATTGGGGCTGCCCATCGCATCCTGCATGATCCTTGGCTGCTTGCCCACCTTCCTCTTCTTGCTTGCCTCCTGCTGAACACCCATATTGGGGCTGCCCATCGCAGCCTCATGACTCTTGAAGGCCTACCCGCCTTCCTCTCGTGTAGTGGATCACACATATTCCTCCCCAAGAACGCATTTGGGGTTTGATTCCTCTTCCCTCCCCCGGTCCTCATCACAACTAATTGAGACCTAGCACGTATCATGACCTAATTATAATTACCCTTTAGTTGCACACACGTCATTTACATGTGGCTTTCCATTGGTTTGCCCACGCGTGGACACGTGGATGCTAGGTTTGAGAGAAAAGATAATATAATTTTTATTATAATATTTATATTAAATCCATAATATTGACTAAATAGTTTAAAGAATGTACTAAGTCTTAGACCTTGCTACCAATCTTGAGACGAGTTTTAAGCGTTGCACTTTCAGCAAGGCCCTGTTGCGTGAACCGATTTCCACTCATGGCACTCCCCACACAAAGGAGCAACACCATCAAGACCATGTTGTGGAATACGAGCTAGTATTATGACCATCACACTTCCCACACACAAGAGTAACACCATCAAGTCCGTGTTGTAGAAGGTTCACAAATTTCCACGCATTGCACTTCCCACACCAACATGACTTATAGGTCAATTGAGATACCCATGCTATTGAAGGTTCTTTTCCTCTTGCATATTGCTTGTTTTTTGCAAATTGAAAATCTACATAGTGAACTTGGGTCATACATGTGGTGCCCTTTAGAAACAAAACTCCATAATGAGTAGACACAATACACATGCATAATATTAATAAAAAACAATTATATATTATTAGTGAGTGTGAGTGAGTTTTATGAACGGTTATCAAAATTTTGATCTCTATCATTAATAGCTTTGATCTCCACCATTCAACAAAAGAAAAAGACTAATATGATATGTTTGACAATACACATATAATCTACGTGAGAGTTTTGTAGCAATTAATTATTAAAACAATTACATGTAATTATGCATGATTAGTGGTAATAAATAGTTAGTATTATATAATATTATGTAATAAATATTAACTAAATTGGTTTACATGCATAAAAAAATTTATTGTGTAAATTACTTTATATAAATAATTAACTATTACTACATATATTAAAAATATATTTTAATATATATTAATAATAAAAATATTATATACATATAATATATGTATAATAATCTTTTTTTGTAACATTACATATAAATTGACTTAAGTAAATAAATTATTTATACATCTTACTTAACTAACATTTAACAATGCAAAACATATAAAGTTGATATGTGATTTTATATTTTATATAATTATTAAAAATATAAAGAATTCAGATGTAAATATAAAAATATATAAATTTATATTTTATTATTAAAGTACTAAACTCAAACCCAGAGCTTCATTAATGTAAGGTCTTTTAAAACAAAGCAAAAGTAATTATTATTTATTAAAACTTTTATTTTCTTATAAACCCATGGTGTGTAGCACCCATAATATATAATAATCTTATTATAAGTATATAATTTTTGTATATTGAGATTAAATTTTTATAATTTTATGTTTAATAACATTAAGATTTTCATATAAGATTGGATTTTATTTTTAAAAAATTCCACAAGGTAGTTTAGTGTTGATAAAATAATAATAACAAATTATATTATAAATGCATATATGTTAATAGAATTATTAATTAATTTTTAATATTATTGGAGATTAATTTGATTAATTACTTTAAAAAAAAAAACTAGATCTAACCACATTGTTATAACACATTGTCCACATAATAAACATTTAGAGTAGTGAGATAGGAGTGACAATTACTAAAAGTCTAAGTGATATCCATACAAGGGGGTAGCTACATCTTGTATGAAGGTAGAAATCACAATGGTAATGGTGTTCTCAACTGCTAAGAAAGCCATGAACACACTCTGAGAGTGAAGTTTATCTTTAAGGAAGTTAGAAAGATTACAATACTTTACATAGACGATGTTATCAACCTTCTTAGTGTTCAATCCAAACTTTGCATCTTATTATTTAAGAACGACAAGCCCTCAAATATTCATGTCATTTTCCCATCTAGAGTCAAAGATTTCCATCAACCACTGTAAAGATGGAGAATTGCATATTGTAAAGTTCAAGGCACATGATGAGGATAACCCAATATTATTCAAAGAGTTCTATCTTAGGGCAAAAAACTAGAAGAACTTTATGCACATTCGGTTCACGATATGCAAGGAATTTGACCTTTCAACATCTACAATCACTTTCAATTTAAGCTTGGAATTGAGACATTGTGCACAACCTATGGAGGAGCCAAAAAATTCACCACAAATGATTAATAAAGAGTATGCGCTTGAATTTCAAGACTCAAACCATCTTGCACTAGCTTGCTAATCTCAAAAGTGTGATTGCTCAACAAAAACACCATTTCCCCATGGGTAATACGATAGGAGAGAATCAGATGAAAAAACATGATTATGAACTAACAACATAATATGAAGGTTGAAATAGAATACGGCTTATATAAATGTTGTAACTAAAATGGGAATGATACATGAATAAAAAAAAAATCACGTTACCGCATATGATGAATCTTTTTGAAAACTACATTTCCAAAAAAATTTGTGCTTTGCTTGTGATTGAGGTGTCAGACTTCAAAAAATTTCTCAAGGAGTATATAAAAGAGAGGAGTGATTCTTTAGTTGGTCACCTTGTGCCGTTACAATTCTTTTTCTCCATATGAGATGGTATACCTATTATGCAATACAAGTTACGGCCATCAGAGCATAAGTGGTTACCGAAAGAGGGGTTAATGCTCTTCAAAAGTGGAGAGAATGGAAAGCCACTTTTCCCAGAAAGACAACCAGGCCTTATTCTATTGAGTGCCCAGTTCAAGGAACAAAAGGTTATTATTAATGGCATCAAAAAATATGTGGCATGGGTTCAAAAATCGATGCCAAAGAATTCTGATAAGGCAACTGGTTACTCAGAATTATATAAGCATGTGATCGACTATTGAGAGATTGTTGTTCGAGAGTTGGAAGGGCCTACTGTCACAAGTACAGAATTGCAACACCCTTTTGGCCTAAAACAAGGTGGCGAGAGGAGATTAAAATGACATCATTGAGCACAGATGACATAGAAGTCAGTAGTGATGTGGAAGTGCAAACCCCACACTTTGTTGGACAAAAGAACCAAAAACCTAAAGCATACTTTGATTGCTGCAAGGATCTTCAAAAACTAATGATGGTTCTCATTACTTTAGATGTGTCATATAATCAGCCTACTTGGATGGGTCAAATTATTGACACACCTGAAGTAATCACAAAAAATAGTATGGTTAAGGTTGCATGGTTCAAACCAAAAAAGGCGATATAATGGATGCCTAGAGAAAACATGGTCTTCCAATCAAAAAGACCTAACATGTTTTATAAATGTTAAATCCATTAAATATGGGTGGATGTTAAGAAGCGTTGATAAAGTCACGATTAACAAAACTGCAAGGGAATGTATATTTTCTGAAGCTTAAAGCAATTACAAATTAAAAATATCATATATTTAATATCATAATTATTATAAATTCTTTAATAATAGTACCAAATTGTTTACTTAACTTAAAAAACGATATGGAAGATTGACTATATTATTATAGGATTTTGTATATTATATATATTATTACTACTACAAATTTTTAATTAATAATGTTATATTTAAATATTAATATTTTAATAACAACATCAATATTTTATAATGTACCTCTTATGCTCTTCCTTAATTGTTGTATTAGGCAATATATTATATAATTTAATACCTTCTACTTTTATAATGTTATTAATTTTTGTTCAATGAATGCTATAATTTATTAAAGGGTCGATTACAAAATAAAATAGTCTAAAGAATATTCTGTTTTCAAACATATATTCTAAAGAATATTCCTTTAATATTAGAAAATGCTAATTAAATAACTAAAATTACTAATTATTAGAAAATGGGACTATAGCCATGCCCATTTTAGTTACAACATGCATAATGTTTCAAATGTGGGGAAAAGGGACATTATTCCACCGAATGTAATAGGCTCAATAACGTGTAATGCTACATGTGTGGTGAGATGGGACATTACTCACTTAAGTGCCCACAATGTGAATACAACTCTGGAGTACCTCCACAAGAACCAGTGACATGGAGAATTGAAGTCCAACAAGAAGGTGACTAAGAGGAATAGAATCATGAATGCAAGTGGGAAGAAGATACAGAGTTACCCTCGATAGAAACGTATGCCATAACATGTGCTAAATGAGTTCGAGTGGAGTTTAGCAAAGAAGAACCAATACGCAAAAGCTACAGTGCAAAAGAGCGGCAAATCAAATTCAGAAAATACAGCAAGAAGAAAAGAAAAATTCTATACCCAATAAAGCAATTGAGCAATCTGTGAAGTCCACGTCAGCATGCCACTTGGAGATCGTATTGTAGCCGTTATATTACAACAACCAGTATAGCTAAATAGAGGGGAGCTACTTACACTTGCTTCATTTCTATGAACATAGATAGCTAACGTATTGAATACAAGCACTACTCAACAAGATACAAGCCAATTGAGGTGAATATGACCAAAGTTCTTAGAGATGAGAAAGACTGGGATGAGAAAGTAATGATAACTACGCGTATCGCAGAAACAACATCTAGAACATACCCATTGATGGGGGCTCATGAGTCAACATTATTGAGGAGCAAGCCTACAAGGAACTGGGATTGGTACCATTAGAAAATGCACCATTTTTAGTACAAATGGCTGATAAAGAAAAGTACGACATGTAGATCCATGTGTATGGAATTATAGGGATTAAGTATAAGGTGTCCTTTACGGATTGAACAAACTAACAAACCTTACCAAATCTTATTGGGCAAACCCTGGCTATGGAATGCAAAAGTATGACATGATTGGGAACACAACGAAATGGTGTTGTATAAGAACGGTCAAGAAACAATCATTAAAACTCAACAAAAGCAAATCTTCCATATTCAAACCTAGAACTGGTGGAAATTGCACAAGCTGATTTATATCAAATGACGCCGAAAGACGAGAAGGACAATACAAAGGATAATTAAGAGGAAATTATGACTACCAAAGACGCACAACAACAACACATGGAAGTACTCGGATTCACTGACACATTCAAATAACTGACATAGCAACAATTAGACTTTAAAATAGAGCACAAACAAAATGTCACAAACCAAAAAAAGTTGGAGATTATGAGCAATGAGAAGACTAAGGAAGTAGAGATCAAGGCAAGTGACCATGGACCACACAATGCACAAATAGCATTGGATCTAGAACCAGATTACCAAAAGGAACTAATAGACGTATTAGGACAGAATGCAGATGTGTTTGCCTAGAGTTATGAAGACATGAAGGGAGTTCCACCAACAATTTGTACCTACAAAATAAAATTACTACCACATGCAATACCCAGAAAACAGCAAGCCTATCATATGCATCCCATGTTTTTAGTGAAAGTCTGTCAAACTTTTAACTCAAAGGGCCAACACGTGGAAACATGTGGCTGCCAAATGGTCATTCAACGTCATCACCTTATGTGAGCAACACTAAGTCTTTCAAGATAACCCTAAGAGTCTAACTCAGAGGCCCAATTAAGCAGAAGACTTAGAGTCCTACCCTAAGTCCCTAGAATGACCATCCCTGAACCCTAGAGGATAACCCGAGTAGACTTTAGGATCCTGTCCCAGTAGACCTAGATAGGCTCATGTCCTAACCCCACAAAGGAGATGTGTCTCACACATACCCCCGTGACAGAGCCAAGACATCGTCACTTACCCCTTGAGGAATCACCCTCATTTGGGAGTACAACCCCTTTAGGGCGACAAGGGGTACCCTGAACCACGACTAACCCCTAAGGGTTTGAGTGGCCAAGTCATACCCTAGATCTAGGGCTAATATTTAGTGAGGACACGAGTGTGCGCCGTAAGTGTTTTTCTAAGCAAACTCCCTAAGACTAGGTTTGGATAACCCTAAGTACATGACCTTGTGAGTGCTTCACGAAAAGGCTCCTGCTAACAAGCTTAGGTTGTTCAACCCCTGGATTCCAAGGAAAACACTCCCCTAGCCAAGTGTGCCTAAGCACACCTAATTACGAGACCTAACCTCCCTTGAGCAAATGCCCAAGGCTTAGCACCCTAGTGCGAGCATAAGCATGTCTGTTTACTAGAGTATCCAACCCTTTGGCGACAAGCCCATGACACAATCCCAAAGGTGTGTCTCGGGCGTTATATTGTGTGATGTCTAGCCCAATGTCACATCTCCATGTGACACTGCCTTCCACGATGTGGGCTATCATGCCATAGCCCTTAAATTCGAGAGTTGCACCAAGTGCCACAAACGTGGCTCCTAAATGCCAACTCTAGAACCCTCAATGAACCCTCGGGAACTAGGTAATGTGAACCTGTCAAACAAGATCCCACGCCCATAGTTGAACAAGGACACGGATGTGCCTTGCTTGGCCATGAGTGCTACACTTGGCTTGACGTGGAGGAGGAGGCTGGAGACAAGCCTCAACCTCTGCATCTTGGAATGTGCATTCCGACAAGACCTTCCAGGCATTGATTCGTCAATGTTAAGGGTAAGCTACCCCAAAGGTGGGACGTACCCTATTATCTGGAAGTTAGGGCGGCACAACAGAGAGTTGTGCCTTGATGACACAAGCTAAAGCTTGCACTGGGAAAAGAGTAACGAGCTCAGTCATGAACCCAAGAACCCTCACTCCTACATACTCTACATTATTTATGTGATAGCCCCCCCCCCCCCTCCCTCTATTTTCTTGTTTACTTAAGTGGGCTGGCATGGAATTTCATTCCCAAAGGGAATATACTTGGTGAGTTATCCATCGACCCCTAAACCCTAACTTGTCAAACTTAGGGGCATTTCTAAACATATCCGACATGCCAAACTCACCGGAACTAACCATTAACCCAACCGGGACATGGAAAACGAGGGTAAGAGTTTTCTAGAAGGTAAGTGCTACCTTCGCTTAGAGTTTCTCACAATATTTAAGGACAGCCGGCCGGACTACCCTAAACACCTAAGTGCACTAAGTGGGGCTATTTCTCACTACATCTAGGGCTTGTCAACATATTACAATAGGTAACAACAGTCAACGTCCAAAGTAAAGAGGAGTCATAGTAAAAATATGACAAAGTCAAAAGGAAGTTGACAAGCTTATACGGGCCGAATTCATAATATTATACCCAATTGAAAAGGCACAATGGTTATCACCAATTGTGGTAGTACTAAAGAAGAATGAAAAACTATGAACCTGTGTTAACTATAAAAGTTGAACAACATAACTAAGTTGAAATACGTATCCAATACCCTTCACTGAGGAGTTATTGGACATAGTAGTGGACACAACATGTATTCATTCTTCAACAGATTTTCAGCATACAACTAGGTTCAAGTAGAGCAAGCTGACCAACCAAAAACAGCCTTTATTAGTCCATGGGGCATATGTGTACCACGTCATGCCATTTGGGTTGTGCAATGCACCATTCACCTTTCAACGTTTGGTTACTGAAACATTCTAAGATTTTTTGACAACATTTATGAAAATTTTCTTGGATGATTTCAACATTTATGGATTGAAAGACAACCATTTAGAGTGTCTGACAAAATATTTTGGAAAATGCTAATTGAACAATATAGCTTTCAATCCAGAAAAGTGTTATTTTGTGTAAAATCAAAAGTATTACTCAGTTATATCATATGCAAAGAAGGAATAATGGTAAACCAAGATAAAATAAGAGTAATACAGAATATGTAAGCACCTACGACATAAGCAAAATACAACAACTACTTGGTAAAATGGGATATCACCGGTGATTTATCAAAAATTATGCAGCAATAACCAAGCCATTAACTATGTTATTGAGAAAAGAACAACCATTCGCATGGAACCCAGAATGTGAGAGGAGTTTTCAAACATTAAAACAAGTTTTAACAAGAGTGCCTATTTTAGCTAGCCCAAATTGGACACAAGAGTTTTATGTGTAAGTGGATGCATCATTTTATGCCATTGGATGCATATTGACTCAAACACAAGAAGACGAGAAGGATTGCCCGTTATATTATGCTAGTAGGAGATTAGCACCTGTAGAGAAAAACTATACAACTATGAAGAAAGAAGCTCTCAGAATGGTGTATGCTACCAAGAAGTTTTGACATTATCTATTAGCTAATAAGATAAAATTCATTATGGATCACTAAACATTTATACATTTGTTGAGTAAGACAAAACTCGAAGGAAGAATAGTACGGTGGTTTTTACTGTTACAAGAGTTCGATTTTCAAATAATTCACAAACCGAGCAAGCTACACTAACAAGAAGATTACATGAGCCAAATTACGAATGGAGAGGAAGGTCTTGACATCAACAATGACCTACCTGAAGCAAGTTTGTTTCAAATGGAGAAAGAGCAATCGAAACGATACTTTTAGCAAGAATATTTATAAGATATTGAACAATTTTTAACTATCGAAGTAGTACTAGACAAATACACATCAACACAACCATAGAAGCAACTAGTCTTACGGACATTAACACCATGCAAAGTATTGCAATCTGAATTATGGTGGCCAACATTATTGAAGGATGTCATAAAATATTGCAAGAAGTGTTTGAAGTGCAATGAACATCAATCAGCCCCACATCATCAAGTTCAACCACTACATCTCACAACACCATTAGGACCATTTATGAAGTGGGAAATGGATTTCATGGGCCAATTAACTTCAAAAGCAGTAAGAGGAATCAATACATTTTAGTATTAATGAATTACGTTACTAAGTGGGCAGAAGCTATTGCACTATGCAATTGTCAAGCAACGCATGTTGCAAAATTTATCTACGAAAATATTGTCGTACGGTTTAGTGCTCCAATGGAACTTATTAGTGACTAGGGAACACATTTTGTCAATAGTGTTATCAAGGTGTTATGTACAGCGTATTATCCACAAGGCAATGGACAAGCAAAATCTACTAACAAAATATTGAAGACCATATTAATTAAAATAGTCAACACAAATTGAAAAAATTGGGATGAAAAACTAGCTTTATGGGCATATCGTACTACATATAAGGTGGCCATGAAATTTACACCTTTTCAATTAACATACGGATTGGAGCAATTACACCCATTGAACACATTATACCATCACTATGCATGTCATTAGAATATCAAATTGGAGAAATGGAACAAGTCAGATAAAGACTTTTACAATTGGAAAAGCTCAATGAGAAAAGACAACAAGCTGTGTTCAACATCCAAGCTATCCAAATGCATATTAAGGCATGGCATGATCGACTTAAAAGAGTCCAACAACGACCCATATTTCGAGTTGGTGAATTGGTGTGGCATTACCACGGAAATCTATGACCCATGGGACATAAGTTCAAATCCAAGTGGAATGGACCATATACTATTATCGAAATCTGATCCAACAATACCGTCATACTTATGGACAACACGACCCGAATCTTCCTTACAATGAATATTAATTGCATATGTAGATACACAACAAACAAGCCAAAGACGACATAGAAGATGAAGACACAAACCACATAAAGGAACCAGAAAACTGCATAATCAAAACAAAACCATAATACGGCAACAACACATGCAAAACAAAGCAAATGTATCAGAAGAAAAAAACATTCATGTCTGGAAAATACAAGTAAGCAAAATCTTTTCAAGATATAAACAAGACAACTCACACAAGTGTGACACGGATTCTAATGAATAGAGAAACTGAGGAACACAATATCCAATGATAGAATATTCACTAAAAAATACCAAGATATTTACACAGAAAACAAATTAGAAAGCAACACATGGACTCTCTAGAAATATCTGACATGCCATAAATATAGCGGTGATAAAAGGGATCCACACGGTGGAACACCCGCAATTAGGTTTCCACATTCCCCTGCTCCTTATGCAAATTTCTCCCTTCTCACACAGCCCAATTCAGCCATCCGTTCTCAATCGCCATTTTTTTGTAGAACATCGGATAGCACATACCATAGATGAACTCACTAACACAACAAGCGTTTCCACTATAAGTCAACAATAGGAGTCACAATCCAAGCCAATATAGGAGGTCTCACCAGTTTTATACCATGTCTCTCACCCATCACCTACACTCATTGCATACATACAAGAATGGATACAACAGCAGAACCTGGAGAGGTACTTTGATACCTTTGTAGACAAGAGGTTAGACGAATAGGGTGAACACTTAGTTGATCAAGCAATCAAGACATATGTATTGCATCTCAAAGCCTTACAATTACATGATCCCACATTCGCATTCACCGATAAGCTCATTAGAGATGTATTTGAGATGCTGCAACCTGAAGAGAGGCAATTCCACATATGCATACTTACATTCATGTGTACACTGATCAGTACGACAGGTTTCTCCAAAAATAGAAAACTTTTAATGCAACACTGACATCCGTATTACAGGAGCCCCATAAGAATCATATTAAGGCCATCACAACTACCTTTGGATTTCGATGCACACCAGCAAGATTCAATAAGAAAATCGAGTACGCCTATCTTTTAAGTGAACAGGGTAGAAAGGTAGACTGGGGTGGACTAGTTGTATTAGGTTTATAGCATGAACTCCAAACTCTATATAACCCCAAAAGTAAGGATAAGGAGACCACCGTATTTCCAATTCTACACCGGATTCTATTAGCACTACGTATTATGTATGTAGATCTACTACCAGTAGGAACACCCATAATACCAACAAAGATGGCTTTTTGGTTAGGGCTTTCATCATAGTATCTTAATAACATCTTTGATACTTGTAATTTGGATGCTATGCTCCCAATCAAGCCTAGGAAAAAGAGCAAGTTCACATGCGAGAAGGTCAAAGGAACCACCCACACAGGACCCACATATTAGTTTCTGGACGATGATGATGAGGTGTTGAAAGCATCCTCCACCTTGGTGTCCACACAAAGGACTTGTCATTTGGCCACACCAATCAAATCCCAGGACAAAACACCAATAATCATACCCCAGAGGAGTCACACCAAGTGGATGACGTCAAACCAACACCACAAGTGACTACACCAACCATGCACCAACCACCTAGTACATGTATGATTCCAAAGGTGATGCCATAGGAGGTATGACATATGACCGACGAGGAACAAAATCCAACTCTTTAGGAACAACATCAAGAACTAGATTCGTCATCGTCGGCACTTGGACAACAAGCCAAGAACAGCACCCTTGATAAAGAGGAGCAAGAACCCCAGTGCAAACAACAACATATGGGGCATCACGCTGCGGATCGGCAGGAGCGGGACGCATTCAAGAGCTCCAAGTGGAGTAGAGATCAAACAGCTTCACCAAGACTATAGACAATAGACCTCCCAACACCAGAAATACCAAATGAGGCAAGTCCCGATGCTTAACTCTTACATCTCCGAAGTGTAATTGAGTCCTTAATCCGTCGCAGATGTTCATCACAGTGAGACAAGTCTAGCACGACAACTTCATGAACATTGTAACTCCATGGAAAAGCAACTCCAAGAACAAACCAACATCATGCACTGTCTATACAAGCAACAAAAGGTAGAGATTGACATAATTCACACATACAGTGAGCAAATGTGCGATGTCCTTACTAAGTTAGAGGATTTCAACCCAACAAGTACCAATACTACAAAGGAAATTAACGAACTCTGCAAACTCCACAAGGATAACCAAAAGCTGAAAGCCATCGTGGCTTTTATTTGTGGAACTACAATGGGACCATCATAAGGTTACATCGGGCCATGCAATAGTTCCAGTCCGAGGGGATGTTAGAATCGTAGTTAGTTATGTAGGTGATTTCTAGTTATGTTTCTTTCTTTGAGCATATAATGGAAAAACACCAAAAATAGTACATATTGTGAAAAACGAGAGTCAGATAGGAACACAAAATTATGGGCTACTATTGTAATACAATGGAATACACATCAACAAGCTAAGCAGAATACAACTTATTCATAACGGCAAGGAGGAGATTACATAACTGATTGGATAAGGATGAGAGGAAGTTACGATAATTGCTAGTACGGGTATAAATAGACCAAGATAGGACTAGGGAAGTATCCCAAGTATATTGTTTATTGTACTATGTGCCTTGAGTGGACATAATATAAATTTTCATCTTACTCTCACTACGTCTTCTTGCTCTTTTCTTTGTTTTTCTAGTATATTATTTTCTCTTCACTACTGTGACAAGATCCGCAATACTATTACATGCTATATACCTTACCATCCTTACTCTATTCCGACCTTCTGAAGTTTGATCTGTATTTCCATTTTGCATTTTCCTTTTCCATTTGACCCTTATTACGGGTTGACAATGGTGACCACTACTATGTTTCAATTTTAGGAAAATTCTTAGCTTAACAAAGACCAACTGCAAGTGCAAAGGCAAACTCAATTGCCCAAATTCCCCCATCTTTTTAGGTTCTTTTTTGCTAGTGATACAAGAAAGATGAGGACCTAGAGGCTATAAAAAATTTCCTAACCTAAACTTAGTCACTTTTGTGCCTCGCTTCACCCAAAGGGTTAACCTAACATGCAGTGGAAGTAGGACTACTCCGATACTCTCCTCATGACCCCAATAGCTAACTCGACTACTATCCAACTTCTATTGAGATGTTAGTCTCAATCAATTGACAGGGCATGTCCAAGTCAAGAGTTAAGAGGCATGTCCAAGTGAAGAGTCAAGCACCAAGACTCAAGGATGTATATAATAAGCTTCATTATGTAATAGACAATATGTGTGCATTATGTGCTGTACATTGTTATTTTAAATTCACATTTCTTCCACATGGTATCGGAGGCTGAGAAAGAATTTGGTGGCTTGTAGGCATCAATGTCAAACACTCCACCACCACCACCTCCTCCTCCTCCTCCACCTCCACTTCCACCTATGACAATACAACAAGTGGTAATTACAACGAATGATTGAGTAATGCAAGTTGTAACTAAAATGGGCATGGCTATAGTCCCATTTCCTAATAATTAGCAATTTTAGCTATTTAATTAGCATTTTCTAATATTAAAGGAATATTCCTTAGAATATATGTTTGAAAAGAGAATATTCTTTAGAATATTCTATTTTGTATTCTACCTTTAATAAATTATAGCATTCATTGAACAAAAATTAATAACATTATAAAAGTAGAATGTATTAAATTATATAATATATTGCCTAATATAACAATTAAGGAAGAGCATAAGAAGTACATTATATAAATATTGATGTTGTTATTAAAATATTAATATTTAAATATAACATTATTAATTAAAAATTTGTAATAGTAATAATATATATATAAAATCCTATAATAATATAGTCAATCTTCCATATCATTTTTTAAATTTATATAGTTAAGTATACAATTTGGTACTATTATTAAAGAGTTTATAATAATTATGAATATTAAATATATGATATTTTATAATTTTGTAATTGCTTTAAGCTTCAGAAAATATACATTCCCTTGCAATTTTATTAATCGTGACTTTATCAACGCTTCTTGACATCCACCCATATCGAATGGATTTAACATTTATAAAACATGCTGGGTCTTTTTGATTGGGAGACCATGTTTTCTCTAGGCATCCATTATATCTTTCGCTCTCCTTCTCGTGTCGCCTTTTTTGTGGTTTGAACCATGCAACCTTAACAATACTATTTTTTGTGATTACTTCAGGTGTGTCGATAATTTGACCCATCCAAATAGGCTGATTATATGACGCATCTGGAGTAATGAGAACCATCATTAGTTTTTGAAGATCCTTGCAGCAATCAAAGTATGCTTTAGGTTTTTGGTTCCTTTGTCCAACAAAGTGTGGGGTTTGCACTTCCACATCACTACTGGCTTCTATGTCGTCTATGCTCAGTGATGTCATTTCAATCTCTCTCACCACCTTGTTTTAGGCCAGAAAGGGTGTTGCAATTCTGTACTTGTGACAGTAGGCCCTTCCAACTCTCGAACAAAGTCTCCCAATAGTTGACCACATGCTTATATAGTTCTGAGTAACCAGTTGCCTTATCAGAATTCTTTGGCATCGATTTTTGAATCCATGCCACATATTTTTTGATGCCATCAATAATAACCTCTTGTTCCTTGAGCTGGGCACTCAATGGAATAGGGTCTGGTTGTCCTTCTGGGAGAAGTGGCTTTCCATCCTCTCCACTTTTGAAGAGCATTAAGCCCTCTTTCGGTAACCACTCCTGCTCTGATGGCCGTAACTTGTACTGCATAATAAGTATACCATCTCGTATGGAGAAAAAGAATTGTAGCGGCACAAGGTGACCAACTAAAGAATCACTCCCTTCTTTTATATACTCCTTGAGAAATTTTTTGAAGTCTGGCACCTCAGTCACAAGCAAAGCACAACTTTTTTGGAGATGCAATTTTCAAAAAGATTCATCATATGCGGTAAGGTAAGTGCACTTGTCCTTTTTGTAGAGTTGGAGACCTTGCTGAAGAACGCATCAATATCTTCATGAGTGTGACCAACCATAAGGAAACTGAGCGTGATTGTTTCAAACACACTTTGGCAACAAGCATTGACAAGTATGCTAGCACATATCTAGAAAATAAAAGTAAGTATGAGCTTGAGAAACCCTTAAGTAAAATGATTTACCTATTTTTGTTCTCGCCTGCACAATTATCCATCTGTAAAAGCAAATGACGAGGAAGCTTATTTGATGTTGAGGACACATGTACACTATTTGAGCTAGATCCCTCCACTGAACCTGAACTCTCAACAGGGCCATCTGTTTTTTGTGCAAGTTGTTGACAATGCCTCTCATATTCCCAAGTAGCCTCAAGTGCAGACGTGTTCATGAGAGCATTATGTAAAGGTTGAAGGTGTTGTTTCTTCACTTTGAGATCACTGATAGGACTTGTCTGTGAGTGGGCTTCAAGGTTTCTGAAACACATGGCTAACGACCCAATAGTGAAATTGGAGTCGCTAGACCAATGTGGAAGTGAAAAGTGTCCATATGACTCACAACTGTGTCCATGTGTTAGCACACCTGTCAATGAAATCGGAAGTTTCATGACATTTTCCAAGGCACTTTGGTGTTGCAAAGAGCTTTGGAATGCTGGTCTTTGAATGATCCATCTTGTCATGGATCAAGCACAGGTACTCTGATGGGCGTGACACAGAAAGCATGCGGTGTGCATAGTACTGAGACCGGCAAGTTTGTTGTGCATCATGTGGGCCTCCATCTTCCTTTGAATGGTAGTGATCTTCACCAAGGTTTTTCACAAGCCTCTGCAGCCTTCAATGATGTACAAGTGTCACACTTAGAAAAGCTAGAGTGTTTTGCAATGAGTATTCCATATGTTGTTGAAGGTACCAGTGCAGATTGCTTGGAGCCCCTCAAACTGAGGCACTTGTTCACATGTTCACACAGTTTCAATTGAGTGTAGATTGAAGGTAAAACCTTGAGATTTTCCCTGACCCCTGCATTTGTGGTTCGGCATTTGTGAGGCATCCTGTCTGCATTTGCTTCCACAAAAGCCTTGAGTATCTCTATGGCTGCCATGATGTGAGAGCGGGTTTTGACCAAGCGAGTGTTCCCATGAACTGAGGTTCGCGCTCCATCTAGCCACTCATCCCTCCGACGGTAGAATGTGGTCTTTGGGATCCCGTATATACTGTACCAAGCTTTGAAGCAGATGTCCACCTTATTAAATACCATGGATGTACTCTGATAACCTATGTCCGAGGCCATTCCATCAATACACCCAGTTAGTGCAGCATATACAAACTCATGCCTTTGCTTTTGGGTGAGCATACGAAAGACATGTCTACATTGGGTAATTTCATTCCGGTCTGCCATCTGACAACACTTCTTCTTGCAACAGTCAATCGTGGAAATGCTCGTAACACTTTCGGAAGATGTAGGATCCATCTTTACCCTCTTGCTGAAACTTGCAGGGGAAGATCTACAACCCCATGAATCGCCTTTTTCTTACAATAGGACCAATGCAAAACCTCTTCAAATATGAGTTGTTCTTCCGGGTTGTTATTATTGAAATCCAACCCAGAAATGTTGAACCATCTTGCCGTCTTAATTCAGATGTTTGCCACCTCGCGAGGGATCCAGGATACAATGTGCCATTAGGTGAACCTCTGTCACAACTACACCACAAAGTCGGACCCTAGTTTCTCTTCTGACACTGCTTCCATTGGATTTATAGTGAGATGCCTCTTCCGACTTCAATCTCACAAAAAGAGAATCACCTCATCCATCACAGCAGGCAAGCCATCATTTGGTAAACTCGTGCTACTATTTGTTTGTGACTCTGCATATTCTGTTCAGCCTTGACTTCATCCAAATTCCACAATACAGGAGAACCCTCCTCAAATTCCATTCCAGAACCTCAACATGCTTGTAAATGGTGTTCACCCATACGTACACACAAGACCTTGGGCAATATTGTGACATGATGCATTATTATCTCGAACTTCCACAGTTCCAGTGCCAACTATCTCGTTTTTCGAAGAAGACATACTTTATCTCCAGAATTAAACATATTGTCCTGCACATAAATAATTGTATTATTTATGATATCTGTTTATGCAATATTTCTAGAAATCTGAATTACGGTTACTTAATAATATGCATATGCAATAATACATAATTATGTTTAGAGATAATATCTCATGTTTGATTAATACAACTGATGGCGGATTAATCCCGCCCACGAATCCCTCCGACGAGGAACGGTCGGCGGGATTAATCCCGCCGCCGACTCAACCCTTCGGAGAGAGTCGGCGGATTAATCCCGCCTTGGACTCCCTCCGACAAGGAAGAGTCGGCAGGATTAATCCTGCCGCCTCTTCCTCCTCGGGGGAGTCCGGCGGGATTAATCCCGCCGACTCTCTCCGACGAGGAACGGTCGGCGGGATTAATCCCGCCGCCAACTCAACCCCTTCGGAGAGAGTCGGCGGGATTAATCCCCGACTCTCTCCGACGAGGAACGGTCGGCGGGATTAATCCTGCTGCCGACCAACCCCTTCGGAGAGAGTCGGCGGGATTAATCCCGCCTTGGACTCCCTCCGACAAGGAAGAGCCGGCGGGATAATCCCGCCGCCTCTTCCTCCTCGGGGGAGTCCGGCGGGATTAATCCGCCAACTCTCTCCGACGAGGAAGGGAGTCCGGCGGATAATCCCGCCGGCTCTTCCTTGTCGGAGGGAGTCCAAGGCGGGATTAATCCCGCCGACTCTCTCCGAAGGGTTGAGTCGCAGCGGGATTAATCCCCGACCGTTCCTCGTCGGAGAGAGTCCAAGGCGGGATTAATCCCACCACAATTCTTACGACGGGGAATGGGTGGCGGGATTAAACCCGCACATAACTCTCTCCAAAACTATGATTTCAAAGAGATCTCGGATAAATCCTGTCCCCAAATCCTTAAAACAGGGATGTGGTGGCGAGATTAATCCCGCCACCCCTTCCCTGCCTCCTAAAATGGTTGGCGGGATTAATCCGCCGACAACTCTTTTTAATAAATTCTGGTAACTCTTCATCAGTTGAGAAGGTTATCGGCGGGATTAATCCCGCCACTCTTTTCAGTGGCGGAGAAGCATTGCCCGAAGATGGTGGCGGGATTAATCCCGCCACCTCTTCGAAGAGGCGAAAAAGAAATGGCCGGATTAATCCCGCCGCCCCGGTTAACCTAGAATATTAAGTAAAAGGATATTTAAACGGGATAAATCCCTAACGGAATATATTATAATCCTAATGCATTCCTAAACCCCTAAATTGTAATTTAAAGAGAGAATGTAAGAGAGTGAATCTTTATAAGTATTTTTTAAATTTGTTTATAATACTACTTGTAAACAGCACTGAAGGCGCCGTGCTTTCCTATAAAGAATAGCACCCAATTTAATCTCGCTCCTGAGATGATCACTATGAAGAAAAAAGAAGATCTAAAGAGTGAAAAATACAGAAATGAAGAAACCCTTGCCGGAGAAAGAACCAGATCTGAATTTGAGTGGGAAATTAAATGCATTTTCAAATTTACATGTCAGACTGACAATACATATGTCAGAAATTCAAATTTTTTAAAAGAACAGAAAATAAAATTTAAGATGAGTTGACACAAATATCCGACACTTTGACATATATACTCTCCAGTTCCAATGAGTATTTTAAATTGCATTTAATGTTATTCAAGTGATTCAAGCTGTTTAATATTACGAAATTTTAAACTATATTCTACATTCTTAGTATTCAAGTATATTTATATTATATATATATATATATATATATAAATATATACTACAATAAATAAATTGATATATTATTATGTATCATTTAAAATATATTCATAGTCTGTTTATTATTATTATTTTCTTAATTACTCGAGTATTTAGTTTTCATTTCCTAGTATCAATGGATATTCTTTAATATTTATTAATATTGGAAGAATATTCTAATATTAAACCTGATTATCATAATTAAATTAGTCTTGTTCTTAATTATTGCAGTAATATTCTACATTTGTATATATTAATGGGATTTTCTCAATTAATTTTTATTATTTCAAGAATATTCATGTGTTAAACCTTATTATCAATATTAAATTAATACACACTATGACATATTTTAAATTATACATAATAATACATCATTTTATCTAATATATAGTCATATATTTTAATAATATATATATTAATATCATTTCCTTAATTACTTGAGTAATTAATCTTCTTTATATTAATGGGATATTCTTTATTATTTTCTTATTATTCCAAGAATATTCCAATATTAAACATGATTATGATAATTAATTTAGTTAATTATTTGAGTACTTAATTTACATTTGTATATATTAATGGGATTTCTCAATTAATTTCTTATTATATCAAGAATATTTCAATGTTAAACCTTTTTACAATATTAAATTAATATATATTATTAAAACTATATATGGCTATATATTAGATAAAAATCATATATATTATGTATATGTTCATAGTGTGTTTATTAATATTATTTTCTTAATTATTCGATGTTTGTTTTGCACACATATATAAACACAATCATAAATTTACACACGCATTACAAGAACTTACAAAAACACATATGCACACACATGCACAACCCTAAACCAAACTGAAAAAATATGTTGCTTCTTTATTGAAAACATCATGTTCAACGCATGTATGATATATGTACTCAATCTGTGTGTATGTAACACATTGAATTTACATGTGTAATATTTATATTAAGCTTGTTGGGAGCAAACCCTAAACCCTAAACCTAAACCCTAAAACCTAAACCCTATGTATACATGTGTGTACAAAAATAATTTTTCAACACTCTCTTCACACCATGCATGATCCATCTTAAACCCTAAACCTAAACCCTAATATGTAACAATGAATTTACTCATGTAATATGTATGTATGTCTGTGTGTATACACGTGTGCATGTATATATGTGTACTCTGTATGTATATATGTGTACTTTCTGTCTTCTCTCATACATACACACCATGCATGATCCATGTTAATATGTACTGTCCTCTTCTCTCAAACATACACACCATGCATGATCTATAATATGTACTCGGTCTCTCTAATATTATGTACTAATATATGTATGTCTGTGTGTATAATACACACCATGCATGATCCATAATATGTACGTCTCTCTTCTCTCATATACTATGTATGTATATCTGTGTATAATATGTGTAAGTATATATGTGTACTAATATATGCAATGTGTACAAAAATAATTTTTCAACACTCTCTCTTCTCTCATACATACACACCATGCATGATCCATCCTAAATCCAAAACCCTAAACCCTAAACCCTAAACCATGTAATATGTATGTATGTCTGTGTGTATACACGTGTGTATGTATATAATTATGTATTAATATATGCAATGTGTATATATGTATTGATACACATGAAACTTTAACACTCTCATGGACACACACATGTTAAATACCTGCATGATTTATATTTTTGGGTGTATGTGATACACCCACGCACACGCACGCGCTAATAATATAATGAAAGAATATTCGTTTAGGGCGAATCTATATTTTTATTCTTTTTAGGGTTTAAGTATATTCTCAGAAGGAATATTCTATTAGGGTTAATATATATATTTAATTCCTTTAGGGTTTAGGTATATTCTTAGGGTTTCAAGAGGCGGCGGCTGTGAAATCGGTGGCGGCGACTGTGCACACAGGTGAGATCTGTGTGTGTGTGTGTGTGTGTGTGTGTGTGTGTGTGTGTATGTATATATGTATAGGAGTGTGCATATAAATTTATTTATTAGTTTTATCTCTCGCACACACATGCACACTCCTGTGTATGTATATGTGTGTGTGGGTGTGTGTTGTTTATCTGTATGATTTTTATTGTTTCGCTCACACACGCATACACACGATATACATATACACATATATATATATACCTATATACATATATACATACATATATTATGTGTACCAGTATCTGTAAATTTTTTTTTATTGATCTATCTCTCCCACACACACGCACACTGCTTTACACACACAACACACACACACACACACATATATATATATATATATATTATATATAATCAATGCATATTAAATAGTATACAACACTAGTTTATATATATACTTATATATTCATATGGGTTATATATCTATATACACACATATATATATATGTATGTTTATCTGTATAATTTTATTATTTATTAGTTTTATCTCTCGCACACACACGCACACTCCTGTGTATGTATATGTGTGTGTGTGTGTGTGTTTGTTTATCTGTATGATTTTATTTGTTTCGTTCACACACGCATACACACAATATCATATACACATATATATATACCTATATACATATATACATACATACAACACTAGTTTATATATATGCTTATATATTCACAGACTCTCTCTTTCTCTATGGATTATATATCTATATACACACATATATATGTGTGTGTTTATCTGTATAATTTTATTTTTTATTAGTTTATCTTTCGCACACACACACACACACTCCTGTGTATATATATGTGTGTGTGTGTGTTTGTTTATCTGTATGATTTTATTTGTTTCGCTCACACGCATACACACGATATACATATACACACATATATATACCTATGTACACACATATATTATGTGTACCAGTACTGTATAATTTTATTTATTTATCTATCTCTTGCACACACACGTACACTCCTATACATACATACATACATATATATATATTATATAACACACACATATATATATGTGTGTGTTTTATCTGTATAATTTTTTTATTTATTAATTTTATCTCTCGCACACACGCTAAGCCCTCGAGTGGCGGGATTAATCCTGCCGCTATAGGTTTATGGCCTCGGCGGCGGGATTAATCCCGCCGCTATATGGTTGGGGCCATGGCGGCGGGATTAATCCCGCCGCTCACCCATGCCCTGCGCGGAATGCGGCGGGATTTATCTCGTCGGTAATGGCCTGTGTGAAGGCCCTAATGGGCGGGATTAATCCCACCGGATTCCGCGAAGGGCATTTACAGGGGATGGGCGGCGGGATTAATCCTGCCGCTCATGAGGCTAACCGAAGAGCCTGCATGAAAGATCTTGCACGGAAGGCTAACCGAAGAGCCTGCATGACATGTCCTGCGCGTTAGGCGGCGGGATTAATCCACCGCCCAGGGAATTCACGCAGGACATAAACAGCGGATTAATCCGGCCCCACGCTCATGCCCTTCGCGGAGGGCGGCGGGATTAATCCCGCCCCACCCATCCCTGTTCAAAATGCTGCAGCCAATATATATGTGTGAGCGCATGATTTACGAGAGGGCGGCGGGATTAGTCTCTCCGAACCTTCATTACCCGGTGGCGGGATTAATCCCGCCACCCTTCTTTTTTTCCTCCATTAGTATGTTGAATCAATCCCGACTAACTCTGTCTGAGACGGAGAAGGTTTACAAAATACCAATGGAGGGAACTGAGAAGGGTGGTGGGATTAATTTCACCATCCCTTACATGGTGGGCGGGATTAATCCCGCCGCGTACGCATGCCCTGCGCGGAATCGGCCTTCTGAAGGGCCTAGATTTCGCACAGGCATTGGCGTTCGGCGGGATTAATCCCGCCGACTAAGGCCGAGTGAAGGGCCTGGGAGCGGGATTAATCCGCGCGTACGCATGCCCTGCGCGGAATCGGGCGGGATTTATCCCGCCGCCATTGGCCTGCCTGAAGTGCCTAGGCGGCGGGATTAATCCCGCCCGATTCCGCGCAGGGAATTGGCGTCCGGGGATTAATCCCGCCGCATAGGGACCGAGTGAAGGCCCTGGGCGGCGGGATTAATCCCGAGTCTTCAATGCCTGTTGGAGGAATGAATCCCGCCACCCTTCCTTTTTTTCTCCATTGGTGAGTCGGACCAATCCCAAACGTTTCTGTCTGAGACGTAGAAGGTTTTCAACATACCAATGGAGAGAATTGGGAAGGGTGGGGAAATTCATTTAACCATCACTTACATGGTGGGCGAGATTAATCCCGCCCCTTTCTGGAGTCACTGAAGGGGTGTGAGAAATAAATCCTGCCCAGTTCTCTCTGAGACCGAGAAGGGTGGCAAGATTAATTCCGCACTCCCGTTCAAGGCCTCCAGAAAGGTGGCGAGATTAATCCCGCCCACTCTTTCAGGAGGCATTGAAGGGGTGGCGAGATTAATCCCGCCGCACCTTCCATGTGAATATATATGTGTATTAGTATATATAAGTTGCATATCTCATTTTATTTACTTTTATCATCTTATCATAATATTTCGAGTAAAAGCTAGGAATCTATGTAAAACTGTCCAGAGCTCACATTTGTGGTGGTTCTAAAACGAAATGTTATCTTTCTTTTGCACTAACACAAATGTGAGCTTCGGACAGTTAATTACGTCTACTTCTCTCTGTGTATTATTTTTGTATATTCGGGTTTATACAAGTGTGTGTGCGTTTTTATATATTTGTATTCATAGTGTATTATTTTGCAGAAGGACGATTTGATCAAACAAGGAGATCGAGTCATTAGTATGGAGTCGTCGTCAAATTCTGGGTAAGAATTAAAATAAAATCTGTTATACTCGGATACTTGAACTAATCATTTTTGTATTCAGATGTGGAATTGAGGTGACATTAAAGACAAGAGCAGGAGAAGAGATGGGCAGGGGGATTCTGGAATCAACTTGGCCATATTTTAAGATAAATGGGAAGCGCATTGGAGCAACCATGGCTGCTGTCAAATTAACCTCTGTCACATCTCATGGACAAGCAAAACAATGGAAAGTAGATTCGCTAGTCAAGCACCCGAAAGCAGGCTGCGAACCCAGATTGGACGATGCTCGACACATATGCCTTGTTCCATCCAATGTCACGTTCTCGGATCCAGAGGTCGTCAGTTACAACATTAATTTCGGGTGGTTTTGTCGACTTGTGGATAATGACGTTCACGTGTTCACTAATGATGTTGACCTTGGAGTTCTTCTTCAACTCAACGAAAGCCCATCTATGGAGGGGATCCATCTGGATGTCTACTTCGAAATCTTCAGACTCATCGAGTAGGTGTATTGTCAGGAGATATTGCTTCACAATACAGAAAATCAGCAAGTGGAGCAATCTTCCCTCTTCACATTGAAGAAGAACACAGCGACATCATAAGGAGATTGAGAGGGTGGCTCGGTCTCAGGTTCTCTACAGATCACGTTCAATTTGCTTAGGAAGCTTTGGGAGCTGGAAGAGTGTGCCGAGAACACTAGAACAGCTGCAGTCGGGGATCACACATGTTGATTCGGATCGCAAAAGAAAATCATCAATCGTTTTGTCAGCTGCACCTGTGGCATCTCATGCTGCAATAAGTCACAAGGAAATGATGTTGGATGATAAGATTTATCCTTGTAGGGTTAAATATTGCAGCGTCAACCCAAACTTCAATTACAGGCCACTCAACCAGGAACGTGTAGCTGAGCTCATGGAGAAGATGAAGGACGACAATTCTTATACCGTTCCACATAATGCTGTTTTGTGTCCATACTATGAAAGAAGGAAGGGCGCTGACAAAGTCTGGATCACAACACCAGAACAACTCATGAAGATTCAGACGGAGAATAAAAATCTATCAAGTACTACATCATTAGTGGCCAGCACACAATAACGGCAGCCCAACGACTTCTCGAGAACACAACAAAGGAACGATGGCAACAAAACTTTCCGAGCATACCCGTGAGAAGCTGACAAAAAGATCGGCGTTTTTAGCTAAGCCGAATCTCACAATCGAGCAGTACCATAAGTTATCGGCGGAATGGGACGCTGCCGACACCAACCACTACAACAGCAAAATATGGGAGAAGTTTAAACACACGCGAGCCGTGTGGGAATCTCTTCAGCGACCACAAAGAGCTACCGCAGGGAATACACAATCTGCGGAATACCGGGTAAGCAAATTGTTTGGGCGGGATTTATCTCGCCGGTATATTAATCTGTCTTTTTCCTCAGAGAGTTGAAGAAATTGCAGCAGTTGATTTTGCCCAGGTGGGCGGGAAGGAAACATCCTTTCTGATGATGTTGATTTCTTGCCCCGAAGATAGGATCTTTGCCAAATGGTTGGGGATTATGGAATCCTTTTCAAAAGGAACACTGAAGAAGAAGCAGACAAGTGAAGGGGAGCCCTCAGAAAAGTCTGCAAAGAAACCCAGTAAGACGCCGAAGGCTAAGTCTGTTCAATCTACAAAGGATGTAGACAACGATTTCAAGCTCACATGGTTGAAGCCTTTAAATGGAACAACGATGGAGGAGATGGAAGTCTTGGCTGATTTGGTGATCGATGGCAAACTACAAATTAATAACAGCAGCCCAACCTCTCCTTTTCATCTCAAGGCAATGGAGTTGAAGACGGTCAGGCATTTCAAGGAGTGGTTGGGAATACACTGCCACAAACTGGGTTGGACCTCGACTTCAACATATGAAGAGGTCAGCAAATATTTGCATGTGACGAACGATGATATGCTTGTCGAATGGGTGAACCAATCGGAAGATCTGGCAAGAATCTATTGCACGCCAACGCCAAAAAGGAGAACATTGGGATGACGCCTTCTCTTATGGCAGTCCTTCAGCAGCGGAGAACCGAATTGAACCTTATAAAGGAGGATGCTACGAATCACGACAAGCCCTACAGATGTTTGTTGTTAGATTCGGAGACTTTATGGGGTAACATCACTGCTTGTAGGAAACCGTTTCAATTGTTCGTGATGGATCGGCGGGTGTCAAAAAATCTTTCGACAGATAGGGCACTAGAGGATCTGGTGGAGAAACTTAGCCGTGCAAGCATATACATAGAAGGTATTTATTATTGAATTCATGCTTGCGCTCTTCACTGATACCTACTTTTTCAGGTATTTATTTCTTGATTCTTGCTCATGTCACCGATACTTTTGCCTTCGCCTTCGCCAAGAAGAATAGACATCGTTGGACAGGATTTTATATGAACGATGCTAATCCCAAGTGCATTGATACGTTGTTCACTTGGTTGTTAGGAATGCGCCAAACAATTTCAAGCTTCCAAATGACTGGCCAGGCATCTGTTTGCACTCCAACGGCCCTGAACCTCCATCCGATACACCGATAGGTATGAGTGACGTATTCGGCAATGTACGTTATCCAAACATTACAAGTCAAGCGGCACGGAGCATCGTCAACTTGATCAGGGGTCCTCACAGTGATGCGTGGGTTTTTGACTACTGCACTAGGGGGTCCGTCTTGAAGGAGTGTTACCTTCGGCATACATGTGTGTTTGCCGTTGAAAAGGATAAGACCATGGTTGAGGACCTGAACAAGTGGATAGATTGGGTCTCAACTGAGTACCCCAACGAATTCCATAAAGGCGTATTTGAGAAAGTTCCCTCCAGATAAGTGCGATAGCTCTGAAGGTGAATCTGGTTCAATCTCGGAGTCTGAGAACGAACTTCAATCAGATATTAGACCGGAAGTTATCTCGAGGAGTACAGAACATTCGCACACTCCAGGACCCATGGAAACATCAATAGAAGATGCAGAAGATCTTGAACCATCTCACAAGCGGCTTAGACCTTCTTCGCCTCACTCAGAAGGTAATAGCGAAGAAGAATTGATAATGAATTGATAGAGTGATGAATAGTTGTAAATGAGTGTAACATAAGGCATTTTTGTATATTTCTTTTATATTTGTACAGAAAATAAATTCTCAAGGATTAATGAAGCTTTTAGTTCAAACATGGGTCACACATTAACAAGGTAAATAATATACCTTGATAATTTTAAGGTCAGCTAATTATCATTTTGCAGATGTAATGAAATAATTGAGAACATGGATTTTCAGCATTGCCATGAGGTAAGAGAGGGGTTTGGCGACAATTTCTTGTGCCACATGTCAGAATGACAGAGTTCATGCAGGAAATGGATAATAATGCAGCTCAAAACATCGTTACCATGGGGGCCACTTCATCATCATTTTTATTGGCTTCAGTTCCGAAATCAATTTCTTCAGCGCATGCAATATCTGAATCTTGTAAGGATGATGTACAATTAAATGATGAAGGGATAGGCAACGAGATAGTGGCAACGGATAAATGTGAAAGGGAGCAAACAAGTGATTTGCAAAGTATTCAAGAGGCAACGCTATCTCATGTTACTCATGGCCATATTGTGTTGTTGGATGTCAATGGTGTTCTGCTTCATCGACAAAGGCCCGAGGATAGAAAAAAGAAATCAAACAAGGAGATTTCATTCCTTGTCATGGTAAATTTCGATATGATATTATTTTTCGTCCAGGGTTGGATCGTCTCTTTCAAAAGCTTAAGGAGATGGGTGCGCTTGTGGGGATTTGGTCATGCATGCAGATTCATAACTTAACACCGCTGTTGAATTTACTTAAGAAACATTGTAGTGTTGCAGAAGAGGTGATTCGTAAAGATTGGATTTTTGACCAGCGAATGTGTTATAAACCTCTCGAATTTCACAATATAAGAAAGGAAAGCAAGCCATACTTCTTCAAGAATGAAAGAATAATTGGGACTCATGGGGAGATCAGTCGCTTAAGGATAATGAAGAACGCACAGATGTTAGTAGTAGACGACTCTCCTCAGAAGGCTATGCTCAACCAAAACATTGCTTGTATTCATCCAATCACTTTCGATCCATATTCTGATACCGATATCATGGATGAGCTAGTGAACTACTTGGATACGTGCCTCAGAAAGAAGAATCTCGAAAATTTTTGTGAGCAGTATCCACCGTATCATACATTTCCTGAAGCTTTTCTTTCTCGTGATATTGAATTTTATAAAATGAAGGATAGCAACCGGGCGCTTTATAATATTATTCTTAAGGAACGTCAGTTTTTAGATGAGCCTTTATGCAGACCTTCTCTTATCACATCTTATGTATTAACAAGGATGGCAACTCCCAATTGCATTCGTGAGAGTGTTAAGTGGTGGCAACAACATCAAGATATTGACCAAAATGATTTGATTAATCCGGAGAGTGATGATTTAGACAAAATGAAAAGATTTCTTTGTATGATAGAAGAAAGTATTTATAAAAAATTAACATGTTGATAAGAAAATGATTTCATTTGTAATTATGTTTGATAGTATTTCTTCATTATTGTAAACTATTTTTAGAATAATATGAATATTCTAAGATATTTTAGGAATATTCCTTACTAAGTAAGGTTATTGAAGGATTAATTAATTAATTAATTAATATTTAAGGCTTAATTACATATTAATTAAATGATTAATTAATAATTAAAACTTAAGTATTAATTAGTAATTTATTTTATATTCCCATTTTCACGTATCATGCCCACTTTAGTTACAACGTGCATAGTAGAGAAATTCATGGGAAACAATTTCTTTACATGGGCAATGTGAATTCGCTTTATTGTCTCTACCAACGTGCTTGGAGCATTGTTGATGGGAATGAGTCACATCCTCCTGAACAAGCGCTCTAGATAGATTGGGACTTAAGAAATCAACAAGCCATCACCATGATTGGTTTAGGGTTGAGTGATGAGTTCTTGCCCTTCTAAATTTTACTCAAATAGCCACCCAAATCTGGACAAACCTCAAAGTGATCTTTGATGCACAAGCAACAACCTCTTCCATGCTCTTGCATTAGCAATTCATGAGCCTTCGCATGGAAGCAAATGAAACTATGACTGTGTACGTGGAAAGAATCAAAGTGCTAATGGTTGAACTCGCTGGTGCTAGGTCTCATGTCACAAACGACCAAGCAAGGGCGTTGCTACTCACAACCATTCACTCTCTTTTAGCACTCTCGCTTCAATTCTTTCACACATGGCCATGGATTTCAACTAGGTGATTAGCACCCTAATCAAAGAGGATAGAAAGATGAAAGACAAGAAAGAAGTGATGCCATCAACCAAATTCTCGCTTCTTTATGCTAGCTCTCTAACACATCTTTTTACCAAGATGGGTTGTGTCACTACTACCACAAATCAAGGCATTTAGCATGAAATTGCAAGAAAAAGAAGGCCAATAGAGCAAGTACAAAGCCAACAAAGACATGGCAAATGACATAGATAAAGGTGTTGGAGGATCTCGTCCTCCACACAAGCTGCTCATGGCACATGTTGTTCTAGCTGCTGCAAGGGATTTGGCTACTCTCACTCTTTTCTTCTCCTATGAAGAAATCTCATTTGCTAATGGCATTGCTCTTAAAGACTCATTTGTCCATGATGTCCTAAGCAAAGGAGTGATTTGAGTGGCACTCAAATTTGGGGAGATCCGAGAGATTCACAGCATACACTATGTTCTAGTGTCATGCACACACTACTATCTGTGGGATATGTGTCTATTTATGGCAGGATGGAAACCTCCTTGGTGCTGGATGCTGAGACAAGGACTGGAGTGGTGATTGGCACATTATTTGGTACTCTATATCTATTTAATGCTAGGGTGGTTGTTTAACAGGAAAAGGGCTCTCTGCCTCACCTTTTCTTATTTAACCTGTTTCCTTCACGCAAACAGGAAACCTTTCATACAACGTACAGGAAAGGCTACACCCTTTCCTTTCTCAACTCTCAATATATCTCTATATATATATCAGACTTCTCCCAGTGCCACTATGACTGGTCTCCAAAGTCAAGGGCAAGAACGGATTTTGGCTATTGCCTTGTTAGATCCATTCATTGAGAGTAGACATACACACACACAAGATTCTCTAATATGCACCTTTTATTACTAACATGAATACAAGACAAAGTGTAGAGAACCTCTATCTCCTGCTAGAACTTCAAATGGAGACCCTTCCTTCGTTGCCCTAACTCCCCTTAACTACCTTCCTCTCGCCACGTCATCCTTTTCCTTTACCTTTTTCCTTTTCCTTACCTTTTCCTCTCGGTAAGGATTTTCCTCTTTCACAGCCTTTCCTTCCATACTTACTACGGACCTTCCTACCCTTATTCTCTCTACAGTAGGACGTCCTATGCTCCTAATATTTTACCTTTAACACTGCCCCCTCCTTATTCGTTGCTGTGTCCTCACGGCAACTATCCTATTCCTTCCTTTGGATGTTGATCTTCATGGTGCTATGGATTCTCTCCTTTATACTTCCAAAAGTTGTTCTTCACTTTCCTAAGTTCTTGGTTGGAAGTTGATACCTTAAGTTGCAGCACTTGCTTTCTTGCATCTTGTTCCTTAGGATCAGGATTTGCTTTCTTTCCCTGTTCCTTATGGTATACACATATGTATACTCTGAAGGTTGTTCCTGCAAATCAATCTTATACAGGATTGCCTTATAAAACATTTCCTGTAATTCAGGTCTGTCATTTTCCTTCCTGAACAGTTTTCTTTCCTTTCAGCACTACGTGAAGGTCAATATATGTTAAGACCTTTAAATCAGGATATGCTTTCAGGATTTCTACTTCTTCCTGATTATCTAGCCCATTAAACCAATCACATCCTTTTAAAAACAAGAGTCGGATTTCCTTTTTACCATACCTTTTAGTATGATTATAGATCACTGTTTTTCCTTCTCCTTCTTCTACCATTAACTTTCCTGTTCTCTAGTTCTGAATAACCTTATCAGACTTAATCCATAGTCTGGCTAAGAACATAGTATAAACAGTATCCTTTTCTTCTTTTTGTAGGACAAGCAAGGATATCCTATATTTGAATCCTTTTACTGTGATAGTGACTCCTCTCATTATACCTAGTGGCCTTACACTTCGTTGATCAGCCATTTTAAGGTTAAATGGAGTAGGTTGGATTGGTCCTAAACCCATCCTTTTACATTCACCTTCTTTAATAAAATTCACACCTAAACCTCCATCTATTAACACTCTCTTTAACTTATTCCTGCCCACATATACTGTGATGCAAGGAACTTGTCCATCATAATCACCTTCATACAGTACTTCCTTATCCATTTTACAAACAGTATATCGTTCACTCGAAGGTGGTGTTTGCTGAACTAAGCTCACTGCATTTAATATTGGTTTCTTATAAAGGGGCTACCTTTATCAATTGTCCAAGCGTAATCTTTATCTCCTGATTTATAGCTTGGTGATACATGGAGTCCATTATTTTATCATGTAATGGTAATAATGAAAAACTTTGTTCACCTTTATCTATATCACCTTTGTCTATACCTTCTGATTCGTTATCAGTCTGACCTTTATCATGCTCCTGCTCGTTTACCTTTTTTGTAACAAGCTCTCCTTCTTGTTAGGAATAGTAACTACCGCACCTTCTCCATAACAAGAGGATTTCTTCTTCTTCTCTTGAAGAGCTATAACTGCCCTTGCAATGGGTGGATAGTTATCCTTTTCCTCCTCTATTTGAATAAGCCGTGTTGTAGGCTGTACATTAGTCGTTCTGGTGGAAGTAGGAGGTTGTACATTCCTCCTTGGACATTCCCTAGAGATATGTCCTGTTTCACCACATGTATAACAAACCTGGGAAGGAAAATTCCTACCCTGTGGTCCTTGTCTATTATTGACCTGATTATATTGCTCATTTCTGCCTCTTTGACCTTGATAAGGTCTTGCTTCTCCTCTATATTGTTTATCATTCCTTTCTGTATAGGATCTATCCTTCTGTCGTCCATTGTATGGACCATTCTTTTCTCCATAATACCTATCCTCTCTATTTTTGTAAAACATCATTCCTTCTCTCATAATATCCATTGTTCCTATTCTGATAAGGAACTTCATTCCTTCTACCATACATATTGTTCCTGTTCCATAAGGAATAGCGTTATCATTCCTATCATTCCCACGATTCCTGTTAGGTGGGAACTTCTAGGAGGTGGACGTTCATCCATTCTCCTTTCTCTCTCTATACCAGCCACATTCTGGTTCAGGAAATGTCTGCAGTTCCGGGCTACATGTCCTTCCTTTCCGCAGATTTGGCATGTAAGTAGTTGCAGCCTACATTCCTCCACTGTATGGCCAGGATTATTACATATAGTGCACCATACCTTTCCCTTTATCTCCTCCTCTTAACTGTCATTCCCTTTAAGGTTTTCATCATTTGAGCCAATGCTTTCTCATATATTGGATATTTTCGAACCTTTATTACATCAGCTTCCTCTTCCTCTCATCAGAGGATTCTTCCTTTCTTCCATATACTTTCAATTTTCCTTCTGCAATCTTTTCTATTTACCTCCTCTTCTTCTCATATATTTTTAATTGATCAATGAGATCCTCTCTATTCTTTTCATTG
>PUQB01000550.1:135236-169145 GCA_003024785.1 Selaginella tamariscina | reverse complement strand
GGGGTGTACCTGTGGCGGCCATTATGTCTGATGATGAGCTTCCAGATGATGATGCTTCTCTTGGTGGATTTATTGCGGAAAACCAGTAATCGTACGGGCGAGAGGGATCCCGTGCGATGGAAACTCCACCTCCATGCTTTTTTTCGCTATGCATATCAAGGGTTGCAAGTTCACCAAATCATCCAGTTTTCACATTTCTGCACGAGTGAATGATGTTTCAGTCACAGTGTGGATACAGGATCTAGCATGTCTTCCATAACTACTTCTCTGGCGCATCGGTGCTCATTACCCTTGAGACGTGCAGATAAGGTCTTGCACATTTTATATTAATAGTCGTGCAGTATCACAGTACACCACTTGACTACACTGGTTATGGGTGCCAACTGTAAGTTTCCCTCTGGGTCTCTTAGGGTTGTCCCTTCCCAGGTCTTTGACATTCATTCTGGGATGTGATTGGTTAAAGCAGTCGAAAGTATGTGTGTTTTTCACTTTCCTCCTTATTGCTTGGAGTCTGTGTCTCTGCAGTCTGTTCCTTTACGTCCAGAGAAGCTTGTTGTTGTTTGTATCACGCATACAGCTCCTTTGATTTCGTCTTGGGTGGTGTTCATCTCAACAAGGTTCAAATGCCAGATCCGTCACCTGAGTATCGAGCACACTGCATCAACAACTTAAGCAACAGTATGCAAGGTTGTTCAAACTTGATTGTCCCAAGGTGCACATGTGAAGACTCGACACTGTATACCCACCGGCAATGCAAAACCTTTAAAGTCCCGGTTCAACGCAAGTCACCAAAAGAGTTATCAGCCATATGAACAGCTGTCGATATGATTGGTAAGCGAATGTGTCGTCACACAGAGTCCTGATATGGGTTCGGCATGCAGGCCGCCATCCGAGTGGTCTAGCGAGCACCTCATTTGTTCCCAAGCCTAATGGATCTCTTTGATTCTGTGTGGATTATCGACCTCTCAATGATGTTATCATCAAAGATGTTTATCCACTTCCGAACTTTGCCGATCTATTAATTATTTGGGTCAGAGTCGATGGTTTACTAAGTTGGATTTGACATCAGGATATTGGCAGGTTTCTATGGCTAAGGAGGATATTCAAAAACGGCCTTCCGGACACTATTTGATCTTACGAGTTTTTGGTCATGCCTTTGGATTGACTTCAGCTCCTGCTACCTTTCAACACATGATGGATGAGCTTTTTTAGATATGCCAATATCACTGCCGATTTCGATGATGTTTATTCATGGGTCTGGTTCTTGGAGGATCACATTTGTGATGTACGGCGAGTTCTTGATCGATTTTGAGAAGTGGCTGAAGTTGAAACTTGAGAAGTGTGTGTTCGGATCGACCAACACCACTTACTTGGGTTACTGTATATCTCGAGAGGGTTTACAAGTGGATCCAACAAGCGAGCTGTTCGAGAGTTCCCTCGTCCCCATATAGTATAAGAAGTCCAGCGTTTCTTGGGCAAGGTGCAGTACTTGGGTCGATTCATCGATCATCTTGCTGATCGAACTGCCCCTCTTCGGGAGTTAGTTATTCCACATGTACCTTTCAGGTGGACTCGCAGTGTCAATAGGCATTTGACCAATTAAAAGAGTTCCTGACAATTCCACCATTGCTTCAATACCCAAATTTTACTCGTCCGTTCATTTAGAAGTAGATGCCTCAGATATTGTATTGGTGGTGTGTTGATGTAAACCAATGCTGCGAATTCTTCAATTTGATACCCGGTGGCTTACATTAGTCAAGTACTCAAGCCTGCTGAGCGAAATTATTCCACTACTGTAAAAGAATGCCTTGCTGCTGTTTGGGATTTTGAATAACTTCATACTACTTACATGGGAGTAAAACATTTTTGAAGTGTGATCATGCTGCTGTCACTTCCTTATTAAAATGGAAGAATTTAGTGGGTCGTGTAGCCAGATAGGCATTACATTTCTAGGTATATAACTTTAAGATGGTGCACAGGCCTGGGCGAACAATGGTGGATGCGGATGCACTTTCTCAAGCACCCTTTTTCGATTCCACTTTGCATGCTCATGCAATAACTGCAACGTTTCGGTTTGATACAAGCCCCTTAGGTATTCGATGTTGATTTACCATCCTTGGAACAGTGGCAAGATGCTCAAAAACATGAACCATGGACGAGGCAATTACCGATGCGTTTGCAAATCCTTTCGAACCTCAATTTCGACAATATCATGCTCAGTTTCGACTTTAGGATGGATTTATTGTATTTTATTGGGACAAATCCAGAGACATATGGCGTTTGGTTGTACCCTCTACATATGTTCCACACCTTCTTCGAGCATATCATGATTCATCTATTGTTGGAGGTCATTTGGTCACCAATGAGTGTTGGAGAAGCTTCGCCGATCTTTTATTGGCCCAGCATGTGGTGATGTGATCAGGTATATTCAAAGCTGTCCCATTTGTCAAACTGGAATTCCTCTACGACTCGGGCCAGGGTGTTAGAATCCATCATGTCTCTCGCCCTTTTGAGTTAATTGCAGTGGATTTAATGGGACCTTTTCCACGTTCTTCTCAAGGTAACCAGTACATCATTGTGTATCGATTATTTAACTGTTGGGTGGTGCCCTTCCGAATGCAACTGCCATGTCAAACAGCTTTGTTTCTGTTCGATAATGTGGTTTTGCAGCATTCTTGTTCAGAACGGATGTTATCGATAATGGCCCGCTTTCATTGCAGAGGTATTCCGAGTGTTGTGTGAGAGGTTAGGGGTAAAATACTCATTTGCCTCTCCATATCATCCACAAACTGAGTTTGTGGAAGCAATTGAATTGGACCTTCAAGGGTATGATCTCGAAGTATGTGAACTTCAATCACACTGACTAGGATTGGTATTTGCAATGCTTGAGATTTGCTTATGTAACAGGCATTCAGAGTTCGATTGACATCTTCATTCAAGGCATTGTATGGATATGATCCTAAGTTGCCTAGTGAATTGGGGTTATCATCGAATCTGCCGCATGCCAAGGATGCAAAGATGTGGGCTCGACATTTGGATGCTGTTTTGCCTTTTCTATGTGCAAAGTCTGCTGAACATCTTGGTCGAACTCAAATATGGCAGCAATCTTCTTACAATGCACGACATCAAATTCTACCAGATTTTGCTAATAGTGACTTAATTCTAGTACGTTTTCCAAGCTGATTGCACCTGGGCTTGCAATTGGCTTATTACAAAAGTGGGTTGGTCCCTACCGAGTACTTCGAAAGGTTGGTCCTCATGTGTATTCAAGTACAGTTAGTGAGATCTCATGAGGTTGAGATAGTTCATGTAATTTGAATGAAACAGTTTGTTGTTCGAGACCCGTTGAGTACATTCGGTTATACCTTAGAGCCAGCTCACACAGATCTAAGAGCATTAGATCCATCACCATCTACATAGTCGCAAAGGGGAGGATAATGTAAGATGTTGTATACTGTATATACGTATGTGTATATACACACATGCATAGTGACACATGGGTGGTGATCTGGCCCCCATGTGTTAGTGCCACGTGTCACTTGGCAGAAGGTCTCATGTATATAACAAGGTTTTGTACATGAACAAGGTATCACATTTTGTGCATATTTATCTGTTCTTTCAATTATAAATTAATTAATTATATAAATTATAGGTCCATATTAACAACTTGTTTTATTTTTTAAATGCAATGTATGACTAAATAAATTTTGAGTCATATTACGTCATTATGTAACTGTTTTAATTTTATAATTTAATATATTCTAACATATACTGCATCATTAATATTAATATTTATTAAATATAAATATTATTTGACACTTATTTTATAAAGATACACGCCTCGATTAGCTGGTTTAGATTTTTATTTATTTAAAAGAATTTCATCAAATATGTGAAATACTTTATGTTTAAAATGGATATCTATATCTGTTTAATCTTTAAATTTCATTTAATAAATTTAACGCCTAGTAATATCTTATATTTAAAGTAAAATATATGTTAAGGATAGAATTAATTTTGATATAAGAAAGCTTAAATATATAAACATTAATATATATTAATATTCACAATCCCTCCTTAATCACAAATAATTAAGATAATTAATTCAATGATTTTATAATTAAAAAGACCTTCAGAGTTAATGCATGTCAATAATATACATGGTTTGGTATATACAAATTTATTTTATATATGTTTTTGTTCTAATTTTTAACATTTGCTAATTAATTAAGTTTTAGTTAATTACCATACAAAATGACATCGTTCAATATTTAAAGACATCGATGAAATATGTATATAATATTATACATAACTGTGCGATATCCACCATTTGAGACATATTTACACTTTAAATACGTTATATGAGACATAAATTCTGTTCAAGAAATAATAGTTATATTAAATTTAATATACTAATAGTATTTTAAGTTTATACACATCATTTAGAAATATAATTCAAATTATGTTGATACATACGTACACATCTAAATATAATTTATATTAACACGTAAAACATTGATATTCCAGCTAATTTGTTTTATACATTTTTAAACAAAATTTAAAATTGAAATAAAATCTAAACTATATACTATATTATTTAATTATTTAATAAAATCATGTAAGACTTTGTAAATGGCGGAGCTAGCCAATGCAGAGTATGACAAAATTGTAAATAAATGTTAAAAATTACTTATTACTTAATTATCAAATATATCAGAAACTGAGGCATATGATTAGTGGGTTCATTAACATAAATATTAATTACTCGTCCTTTCAAATTACTTAGCTCTTATGTTAGTGTCCTAAACAGTATATAACATAAAAGTGAAAAAGTATATAAAAGAAAATATATAAATATAATCATTTTGAATATTGCGTCTCTCAGTACAATGTAATATATTAATTCGTATATAAACTTTAATTTATAGTTCCGTAAGACTTATACGTCCGTATTAAACCATACTTCAGAGCTCTAATATTATAGTAGAGCTATATATGCGTGTGTATGTCTATTTACATATAACAGTTAAAATAGCCACGTTAAAAACTTGTCTAAGATAATATTGTTAGGACCAGGTTATTAATTTATTTTGTATTATCTTATTTATTTATTTGTTAATTTATTGTAGGTGTTTGATTTACAATTGGGACTGGCATTATATATATTAATTAATAAATTTATTAATCAAAATAAATATAAATTTAAATAGGTTCTCTATAATCTAAATATATATATATATATATATATATATATATATATATATATATTATATATATATATACATGTCACACCAATACAAACATTCCACTTTTAAATATTTTATTATTTATATAAAAGATTTCTTCGTGTACACACACACACACGACTATACCATTCACTTATTCATGACAATGTATATGCATGTGCATAACGTTTTGTGTATATATAATTCTTATTTCTATTTATATGCAGAATCTCTTACCCAGAGTGAAAAGTAAATATTTGTGGGTGGTTTAAGTTAATTATATTAAATTAAAGTTTTAATGTTATTATGTAGTTTATTTGTGTTTGTGTGTGTCTGTGTCATATCATGATATCATGAAGAGTTTCATTATCGGTTTTAGACATTACGTACAATGGAATTGAGTACAGTGTAGTTTTTGTTAAAGTTTACTAAATAATCTTATAATTTTAAATTTAAAGACGACTTAGCAAAATTTTTGACTGTTTTATAATAGTAACAAGGATTTTACAATTGTACAATTATGCAATAAGGTAAAAGAAAACAATGTAAGGCATTAACATTTAATATTTAAAATGAAAAATGGCATTCAAGCATTTGATTTATAATTACCACTCAAAGATTTTACATGGGCATGCAAGAACCACTTCTAAATATTGAACTCTAGACATGTTTGTTTTAAAGCAAGCCTCTCACGATATACACATATACACCGCCCTCACACCTCATATATATATATATATATTAATGTTGCATCTGTAGTTATTAATGCTTATATATTATGTTTAAAAATAAGTTCAGGTCTACCAAACACATTAACAATGGGGACGTGTTATGTTCAAAGAGCTCCGTTATACCTTCCTAACCGCTCACATAAAAATACCAAATGTAAATTTAATATAGATGTTTAAATACATTTAATATTTTGAATGGGAATCGAAATATTTTAAATGCAAAAGTTTATGCTGGTTTTATTATAGAAATTATATTACAATAAAGCTTAATATTATGAAATTTTAATTTAGCTGGCTGCCCAAATTAGTTGAATTTTAATTTAATTAGTTTAGTTAGAACAAGTTCCATACAAATGCATTTGCACAACAAATTGACGTAAGTTTAATAAGCTGTAAAGTCTGAGTTTTTCTTTTATGTAATAATGGGCACATTCTCACCGGAAACATAACATAAAATATATATAAATTATTTAATGTATTTTTCATTCACACGTATTTAACGTTACGTATGATTTTGATACGAAGCATGTTACTTTTGCACATAAACATTACATAAATCATATAACATAAAATTTATAATTCGCGTGTTAAAATTATGGGATGTTATTTATGTTATTTAACTTAAATGAATAATGAAATATTTATGTTTAAAGTGAGTCACGTTTACATAAATTAACTTAAGATATGTGTTAAAGTGTGAATATAATCACAAATAAATTAAATAAAATATATTTAACTTTCTTAAACCTATGTTATGTATACGGCGGGTGCGAATGGGCACAATATAAGTAATAAACTTTTTATTATTTCATATTGTTTGGCAGTGACACATGTCTATGTACACGTTTATGAGATATGTACGTCTTATTCTGTGAGCCATACACACATATTATGTTTGTGCGTTCGTAAATGTTTTGCCTCCATGAAGATAATATAAAATACAAACGTTATATTTTAAAATATAGAATAATATACAAACATATAACTTATCATCAAGATGTAACAATACTATACTATACTATAATGTGTGTGTAGAACATTAAATCCTAAAACAAACGAAAAGTTTCTATTATAAACAGAATATTGGTTAAGCTTTTACTACGTTTAATGCTTTAAAAGCACTGTCATATTATAATTTTATAAATCTTAGCTAATTGAAGTTTAAGAAGTTTAACATATTTGACATGGATGAAAACTATTTATTAAACTCATTATTTTGTGTGTATAAATATAGTGTGTGCGTACAGGTACAATTTTGTGTGGGTGATTCTCAGTAACACACAGCACCTGAAGAAAGTGCTGCACAAAATAAGTATTATAAGTCTTGCAGGGTTGCTACTGCAGGCATATAATTTTGTAATAATCAAAACTTTATTCTATTTTTGAAAGATTATTTTAGTGTTGATACAAGTATAATTCAATGTTTTAAGATCCTTTATATATATATTTAATTTGATTTGGCTGCTGCATGTTCTTTTAAATAGTTGTTGGTAAAATATATAGGTATATATACATATTGCTGTGTATATGTATATAGCGTGGTGTAAATAACAAGTTTAAAGAATAGTTTATACACCTTGCCGTTTATATATGTAAAGTGTATATATATATATATATATATATATATATATATATATATATATATATATATATGCATTTTTAATCAAACTCTAGGCGGACGAAACGCTGTTTTTAAAGAATATAACAAAATCTTTGAATGACGATACCACAACAGTATATTATATGTATAATTTTATATATAGATATCAGTTATTAATAACATATATTTATATTCACTTGTTGCTAAGCATTATTAGAACTTCTAATGCATAATAACTTAATACTGTACATATGCATACTTGAGTGGAAATACAGGTGTATGGTGTATTTGTTGGCGCTCGTGTTTATGTATAATGTACAAGAGCATAGTATATATACTATATAAATGAATCTATTTATTGAATATATTATATTTATATATATATATAGAATACTTATTATGCACAATTTATATATTTATAAAATCATAAACATAATATACTTTTAATTACAAACGAGGGACAGTTTTTTAAACAAAATTAATACCAAAGTTGGCTTAGCTAAGTTAAGAAATAATAGAGATGGTTATAAATTCTACAATTTTTTTTAGTTATAAATTCTTAAGTAAAATAATGCATGTACACACGTACATATATACACATGAATATATATATATAGATATATGTGTGTGTGCGCGCTTGCACGTGTGTGGTTTTATATTTTAATGATCACTTACATTAGTATATACATAACTCATCGAATATTAGCCAAGTCTGCTTTTACTACACATTAAATACGCACGCACGCACGGACGCACACACCCACCTGCTGAAAACATGTGTGTGTTTAAAGCTTCACTAAGCTATATAAGTTGCATTCATATTTTTAATGAACTATTTAAATTATGGACTAATCAAATTAAAATTAAAATTGAAACAGAAATTAGACTAGAATAACTAATATGTTATTGAAATATTTCTTTTATTTATGAAAGGATCTTTGGACTAAGTAAATTTTTATAGAAGAAAACATTTATCCATTATTACAAAATGACCATTTCCAATTATTTATCTACTACTTCACATTATGGAATTAATGCCCCTTATCACTCTGTTACAAAAGTAAACTTTGGAACTTAAAAAATTAAAAAAGTTTATTTAGACACAAAACCAAAATAATTAGAAAACAACTTGAAATCAATTCTTAAAAATCTTTCTTCTCAATCCATCCGATATTAAAACCTTGAATACGTGAGAATGTTATACATAGACCTTCACCAATTTTGATAGGTCTGTCAAGTGCATGGGCCAGCGGTTTCAACGTGATCCAAGTACTGAGAACTACATCATATCTAAGAAAGAACTCTTGATAACGATGAGTTACAAAACTCATCCATATATATTGCACACCATCGCTGCATGCTCCCCGTAATGATAAATACTCTGCCTCTAATTGATCCAGACGAATCGGAATTGAATGAATTGGTGGATCATTGTCTAACAACTGAGAACCATCCAGTTTAAGCTTCTTTATACCTATTGGTCTTGGCATAACCACATACAAGGTATCATCACACAACAAGAGATCCGCCCGTACCTATTCCAACGTTGTGTATAACAAAGCTATTGTTATCAAATCGTATTGCAGAACAGATGCATGCCCATGAACACATCCAGATACTTCTGTTCCAAAATGTTGTAGTACAAAGGCATGTATCCTTGGGATAGAGGTGTACTATGGAAGACTTCTCTCCCATTCCTGTGTAGAAGGGTCATAGACTATGGCAATAATGGTGTCCATCTCTTTAACACTCTTCTCCATCTTGTTAGAAACTAAGCACACCACTGTATAATCCCTAGTTGAGTTCTTTTTAACTACATGGACAGCCAATATATTACTATATGGAGATGTTCTCAACCTGAAATCCTCTCTAGTGCGTATGTTGACAACAGTGAAATTGATCTTGGAATTGTTGGACCACTTAGTGAGGAGGAGATAATCACCATCACTTGAATTTTCTTTGCCATTTGAATAGGCACTTCCACTTGATCAAGGTGGTTAAGGTTTGGAGGATGACTTTAGTGTTTCACATGTTTCTCAATTGTTGAATTAAAAACTAGAATGTCATTAATATATATCACTATGAACTCGTTTAAATAGTTTCTAAACACATCATTTATTATACTTTAAAAAGTTGTTGAAGCATTACACAACCCAAATGGCAAGATTATAAACTTAAATGATTTATAACACGTTTGAAAAACGGTCTTCTCAATTTCATTCTCTACTACTGAATCTGATAGTACCCAGATCTCAAGTCTATTCTTGAAAATACTTTGCTTTTAATGCCTATCAGATAAGTCATTTACTCGCGGAAGAGGATACTTATTTTTAATAGTTATCGTGTTTACACTCGATAGTCCATACACATTCGCATTGTACCATTCTTTTTTATATAAACAAGATCGGTGCACCATACGGCGATCGATTAAGTCGAATGTGTCATTGACTTACCAATTCTGTCAGTTGTCTCTTCAATTTTATTAACTCTTGAAGTGGAGACGAACTTGGTAGAATTTCTATCATGTGGTCTACACCTCGACGTGGAGGTAACTCAGGCGGCAAGTCTTCTGATTACACGTCCTTAAAAATATTCAAGACTTCCAAAATAGGTTCGGAAATAAATTCTTAACCATCTCCTATTTTGACTTCAACAGTATTTAAAACCATTGTAAGAAATACACATTCTCAATGTCTAACTACCTTACACAACTAAGTTAAGGTAAGGAACATAAGATTTCAATCCTTATTAGTTAGCATTTCCATCCTGAACATTATTTTTCTAGTGTTCTTTTTGTCTGTTATAAGCGTGATTCGATTATTTCCAGAACTCTTCATTTTGATTACATGTTTATGGAATTATTCTATACTCAAAACAAAGTCAAACCCCATCATATTCAAGACAAGTAAGTCTAGTTTAACTTTTCAATCTTTGATTTGGATAGGAACTGCCCTTCTTATATTATTAGTATTTTTGAGAACTTTGCCAAAATTGATCTTTATTTCATACATCTTCATTACATCCAAATTCAATTAACGAGCTAAACTAGTCGATATGAAGTTGTATGTTGCTCAGTATCGATCATCATTCGGACTCAGTCCCCTCGTATCCTTCTTGTCAAATATAACAAAGGGTCAGTTTTGTCTTGAATAGCGATAAGGCAAGTTGTGTTTGGCACAACATTACCTCTTGTAACTCATCTTCTAGATCTTCAAGCGTTTCTAGTTTAGCAACTTCTTCTTCTATCATTGCCTTGAAATGACTCGACTGCTGTGAGGGTGCCTGACATTGTTTAATGAAATGACTAGGTTTGTTACAATTATAACATGTCAAAACCCCGCCCGGATTGCGAGGGAGCAGACTTTAGAGCCAAGCCCTTGGCCTGTGAGGTGGTGGTAACGCTAACGGTTTCGACATCGATGGGTCTTGATATATCCGAAAACTTGGAATTGCCGACAAAGGGACTTGCACTTTAAATTGATGGTGATTGATTTGGTCGCCTATTAAACCTTTTGAACCCAAACTTTGGAGAAAAAACTTCTCAGTTTAGGTTTTGTTTCCTCCCCTTATTGTATAAATTTTTTAACAATATGCAATAAGCAACCTTTTAAGCTGCCTCTTAACATTCCCGATAGCTTGTTGGCTTGTACCTTAGGATCTTCTTTCGCTTTTTCTCATTTAAGTTGGCCATGAAACAATTTTGAGCTTCATTATTGCTCATGTTCAGGACCAAATGCTGTACACTTTCAAACTGATAAACATGGTCCACCGGGTTTCCTCGAACTCCTTATTTACAAGCTGTCAAATCAGCACGCAATCACAACCCAAGGTCATTTGGCATATACTGCTTTTTGATCTCCCTTTTCATGTGTTTCCAGCTGTTTTGATATTCAAGTTCACCTTCAACTATCCACCACCAAGTCTTAACTTGTTCTTTGAGAAATTTCTTGGCACACGCAACCCTTTTCGTCTTTCTTACGGAAGCAGCCTCAAAATAACTTTCCATATATATAACCAGTCGTTCAAAATTTTATAGTCTTTGAACATAAAAATTCCGAAGGCTTGACTAACTTGAATTTACTATGACCGCAACCACCTTCATCTGTAGAAGAATTTGATTCAAAAGAACTTGACTATGGATTATGTTTTTTCTTCTTTCTTTATGTGTTTGGTTGTGGAACATTTGGTAATGTGGTAACTGCTGGAATTCAATTAGCAACATTACCGATTCGATCGTTTAATTTAAAATATCCTCTCGAAGTTCATTTAGAGGCGATTCACATGTGCCCTCACCCTCAAGAATTTTTACCCCCATAAGGTCACATGTGATATTTTACCCTTACCTTCGTGAAGGTCTCAAGGGCAAGATTCTAAATAACCTAGATTTAATAAAATTCTCTCACCCTCGTGAGGGTAAGAATATGTTTTTTCTTGTCATGTGTCTCATGATAGGTTTAAATAAAGATTTTTAAAATATATTAATGTAAATAGTAAAGATTTTTAATTTATTTTATTTTATATTAAAAGTATGATATAAATGAGAAGCTTACAATTCTAATTTATATTTAAAAAAAAAAATTTATTAAGTTTAAATTAATAACACGAGGGTAAATAGGTCACGTGTGACCCTCATCCTCACCTTCACCCTCACGTGAGGGTGAGGGCACATGTGAATTGCCTCTTAGGGCATCCATCATTATTTCCCACCAACCACCATAACTCTAGGGGTCGACCTAGATCAGCTTCATCCATCTCCTCATTTTGAGCCTTTGCGACAACCCTCTTTGCCTCAGGCTCTGGTTGCTTTCTTTTGCTCATCATATTGAACTTTAATTTTAACACTTGGAGAATATGCTTGGAATATTCCTAATATGAAGTTGGAAACACCCTGCACATGTTGTACACCCACACATCAGTTTAAACCAACATAAGACTTTCGTACATACCTAGAATTTCACACCAACTCACTGAGCAAGTGTTCTCCGAAGGTTGATGACTCGTAGGATCAAACTCTATGTGCAAAATACAGATATGTCAACCGAAAGCGATAGAGTAAATCAAGAACTTAGAATTATTTAAACACTGAAACACCCTATGACTTAAGGCAGTCCTATTGACTACAGAGAACCTGGCTCCAATACCAATTGTCAGAGTTTTTACTTGGTGTCACAAAGGCGGCTTGCTAGATGCCAACCCTAGAATCCCCTCTTTGAAACCCCACGAAATCTGGTAAAGTAACCCGTATTAGGAACCCAACTCTTAGGAGCTTAAACCCCAAGTGACCAAGTCACGAACAAGGCTCACCTTGTGAATTAAGATATGCAGACTAGACGAGCTATAAGTGTCGTTTTTAGCTTGGCGTGGTTGAAGTGGCCGGAGCATAGCCTAACCATTAATTCTACAGAACGTGAACTCGGGCAATGCCTTTGAGCTTGTGAGCAGGTTTTCGACCCAAGGAATTTGACTAACTCCTTGGAAGTGACATACCCATGTCACAAAGGCAAGATCCTGCCAACGATAAGGTAGTTTAACCCAAAGATGGGATGTACTCATGTCATGTGAAAGTTTGGGCGGCACAATAAAGGGTTGCGCCTTGACGACACAAGCTTAACTTGCACCGGTAGGAGGTTAATGAACTCTCTTTTGAACCAGGAAGCCTCACTACACATACTCTACCTTATTATGTGACGGAGCCCCCTTATTTTCCTAATTGAGTAAGTGGGCTGGCACGGAAATGCCAGCCGTTAATGAAATAAGATGCCTAACCCTAACCTAAACTTAACCCCTAAGAGGGGTTAGGGGGGAACCCTAGGGGTGTCCCTAACCCTTTTGACAAGCTATATTAGAAAACCTAACGTTAAATTGGAAGGTTTTTAAATGGAAGTGCTAGCTTCGCCTAAGTTTTCTTAACGACACCCAACCAAACCATCACTATATCTAAGTGCATTATGCAGGCATGTTTCTTCTATATCTAGGATTCGTCACACAACTTGGTAGGTAACAATAATCAAACCCCCAAAGTAAAGGGTCGAGTCGTAGTAAAAACTATGACATAATTTATAAAACCTACTCTAAAAATATATATTACTTAGTAGATCATCCATTTAAGAATATCTATAATAATGTAAAAAACAATATGGATATATACATACATTTGTTTATGTATTTTGAATAATAGAGAGTTACAATATATTAATATCATATTTTAATATCTCTCTCTCCACACACACCATATAGACACAAGCCCCATGCTAAAAGCGTGCCTCTGTACACGTCTGCACACGTGCACATGGTAGAGCGTCAGTCTACTTGTGACAAATGATACAACCGTATATATATATATATATCTTGCGCCTAGCAAAGATAACCTATCTTTAGTGAAGGACCAGTAATCAAATAATAATATCATTATAACAGTACGAACAGTGTGTCTATGTAATATTTCAAGGATGTATATGTCCTTGTTATTAAGTCTTCTTAAAAAAATTTCTAATACATATTATGTTAACAAATTCATTATCGCAATCTTTTATCTAATACAATGTTTGTAGATGATAAACAGAATTGTCCTCCGTACATACTTTAACATAAAAGTATAGCATGTATGTATGTACACATATTTTCAAATAACAGTAGAATATTATTTACAAAAAGAGTTAATCCATACTTAACAAGTACATCAACAATTTTTTTTATGTATAAATAGCATCGGTTTACCGTCTGGTATCTATTGTGTGTACGCGCGCGTGTTTATGTATAATATACAAGAGCATAGTAATCCATTTGACTATTTATATATATTAAATGTATATATACGACTATATCATTGTTATATATATACACACACATACATTACATACATAAATGTTATTATTTGTAAGTATAAATATAACATATTTTAAGTTACATTGTTCTTAGAAGAGTAGTTTCATTTTAACACACACATATATTTAAATATATTACATGTATACGTGAAGTAAAGTACTCACATGTATACTCAAAACAAATACTATGTGTTTTATTTTTATCTTATGTGTTTTTAATAATATGTGTATATCTAAATATCTAGATTAGTACATGTATAATCACGAAAGAGGCATACATAATACAATTGAACACCAAAATACATATAGAACATCACAGTAACACACATACACATACATACATGTACGTGTATATCATGTGCAAATATAAATAAATAGATAGGTAGATATAGATATAAATATAGATATTTTGTGCTTATCCATACATGCAAATATAAACCAGAGTCTATGACGTATTATTTGCATACAAAATTAAATTGATCCCTCGAAATGTATGCAATAACAAGCCAAATACGAGGTAGCAGCGAATATTTAAATAAAATCCAATCTACTTTGTAAGATGAATCAATTATTATTATATTTTCAATCATTTAAAAATTCGTTATAACATTGAAATGTTGACAACTGACAATAAACAACCGTTTTCCCCTTTCATGGATCTTCAAAACTTTTAAATTAAAAAAATAATAATAATTGTCATTATTTACGTTTATAACTAACGTTATATATAAATTAGTATATTACATATGTATATATGTAGTTGATTATGCAATTAGATATTAATATTTATGGGTATATATGATATGATATTGTTATACATTAACAATAAATTAATACTTTTTTGATTGCCTTTCATCTAGCACTGTCGAGACATTTCACAAGTGATGCATACATTCTGACTCATATTTCCTTATCATATGTGATTCATTTTTCATATCATTATCTACACACATTATATATACCCATTAGAGCGTATATAGTTAAGTACGGCTGTTTATAATTAAAATGTGCATATACTATATAGTTCCAGAATGTCTATAGATATAGGTAACTTATGTGTGTTTAGCATTTCTATTTATCAGGGAAACTACTGTTGAAATATATTAAATTTATAATTTTCATATTGATGTAATCTGAAAAAACCTTTTAAATCTTTTGTATATTACAATGAAATCAGTCCTTCACGGTCAACTGTTCATATACATGAAAAACAATTTTTAAAATGAATAATATTCACTTTATATATATATATATATAGACACACACACATACATATAGACACTTTACTTCTTTTATATAATATTAATTACATAAATACGTTATATACTAAAGAGAACCCTTATTCTATATTACATATGTATACGTGTGAGGTTTTTAAAAGTTTGTTTTGCCCTTCATATTTGAATTGCCTCAAAGTAGATATCACACGGAAACACAATCACATCCATTTTCGAGCTTGATGACTTGACTTATACTAAAATAAAAATAAATTAAGAGTGTAAAAGAATTTTAAAATCACCAGATTATGTTTGTAATATATATAATATTGAAACCTTAAAATGTTGAACTTTGTTTGTAGTCAATTCAATTTATTTTCATTTAAAAATATAATATTTATGTAATATACAAATAATTTTGAATTTAATGTATATGATATAATTGTTAAAATATACATTCAGGCTTTTTTTTAACTACAAGTGTGTATACCATACATGTGTATATAAATTAGACGTATACATACATATGTGTGTGTGTTCGTGTTTTTTTTAGCTTTTAAGTTTGCATGTTTATTCTATAAAACTTTGGTAAGTAAACCTTTTAAAAAGAATCTTACAGCTTAAAATTTATAAATTATTGTTTATATTAATATTGATATTCTAATATGAATTTTTTAAAAAAATCAACTTACAAACTGATATATATATATGAGTTATTTATTTTAAACTTCTATTATTCACAGCAACTGCATTGGTGCATTCATATATATATATAGAGAGAGAGACACACACACACTTATGGATCATGCAAATATAATAAACAGTCACAATCAAATATTTTTTATAACTAATTTAATATTGAATCCTCGTTGTAACAGTATTTATGAATTCTCTTCTCACACACACGCGCCATCCAGTGCAAAAGCGTTCTCCTCTACATGTCTGCACACATGTACCATATTCATCTACAATGTGTGGTCTAATATTATATATATATATATAGAGAGAGAGAGAGAGAGGAGCAGAAACATGGAATTCCATGAAACGAGCTGTTCCCTGTAAATGCTCACTCCGATGGCGTACACCCTACAACCACGTTCACATTAATGATGCTATTAACTCGGTATTTACCTAAACCACACAACCAAATGATATATAATCTGATTATGCATTAACGAACATGCATATTTTTTGTTAAATGAAACCACCAAAGCTTAATAATAATTAATATACTTTCTATAGGTTTATTAGCAACATTCAATTGTTTGATAGAAATATCAAAATTATTAAATCCAAAAGACTCTCTATAATAAATGAAAATTGTTTTGTCGTTTTAGAGCATTAAATATGTTGGATTAATAAGTCACAGTTTGCTTTTCACACACACACACACAGAGAGATATATATATATATAAGAGAGAGAGAGAGAGAGACACACACACATGTTATTAAATTACACATGTCTAAGGTTAACTATTTAATGATCCTTATCTTCATATATTTGGTGCATAACTATTTGTATTTATCACAGACACATATATAGTACAACCGTTTAAATTAAACCTGTTTAAATTAAATCCTCTTTAAATTAAATTGGCCAACGTGAGACCCGTATTTAAGTTAAAAACCCTCTCAAATTTATTTATAATCAGACTTGAAGTAGTTCAATAGTAAATTTAACTCAGTGGCAAGGCACACAAACACACACGTATTGTGTAGACTTACGTACAGACATATATTCATATATATATATATATATATATATATATATATATATATATTATATATATATATATATATATATATATATATAGATTGTGTTCAATTTGCAACAACTGTGTAGGAAATTCAACAGTGTGATTACAAAGTCCATTCATTGCACCTTGTGGTGACTTCTTTAGTTTGTATACGTAATATATGTTAATAGTGTATATGGTTCATGTGTATGTACGTCATGTTTGTATGTGTGTGTGGAGAGAGAGAGAAAGAGTGAGAGAGAGAGAAATAGAAATGTTTAATAACTACAGATATACAACACAAACATTTGTTCAAATAACCATTAGTAGTACACATTATTATATATAAACCTGTTGGTGGAGATACTTTGATAATGTTATATAGTAGATCATAGAATAATGTAGTGGTAATGAATATCAAACTTACAATGTACATATATATAAATATATACATCTACACACTACACAGAGACACACGTATAGAATTAAAATGTATATACATGCGGGTTTATGCATAGATTCTAGCTGTTAAAATAATAAAAAATGTATGTGAAGTTTACATCGGAATATATCTTGATTTCTCTGTTCAACTGAACTAATAGCATTTAAACCGATTCTTACGAACGAAAACAAACTTTCAAACTCTTACTTATATTTAGGACTTAATAATTAAAAACCTCCGGAGCAGCAGCGAGTGCATTTACCAGAAGGGAAGCAGCAATCAAAGCAATCTGAAAGACAAATTAAAATTGTGAATTTAATACAATCTAACTTACCTTTGGGTTTACAACAACTGCAGTGTTGCTTGCAGTCGCATTTGCAACTGCAGCAAAGAGGAGAAGCACAAGCAGAATGGTGGTCGTCATCAAAAGCTTGCAAGATGCTGAAGACATTTGGGTGATTAGCTTAAAAAATGCTGCATTTTACCACATAGATGAATCATTTTATTCAATCTTCAGATAAACTATTGCTTTTAGCGCAGTTTGTTTTCATTTCAAACACTATTTCTTGCAAGTTTTACAAGGAAGAAAACGAGAATATACTCGTCTTATCTTATTGTCTCAAGATTCCTTGGGAACTGTAATTTTGTCTGTAACTATGTTCTCGAATAGCATTTGAAATGTGCAACATGAAATTGTGTACAACCCGTATTGGTTATATAACAAAATGTATAATTAATGTACTATATAATTACGAACATTTTTCAAGAAAAGAAAATATTTTTTGAACGTTTGTAGTAAGTTTTAACAAATCTATAATTCTTTTAATATTATATGTTGTTTGTATGCAGTATATATACACTTTGTATAACTTTTATAAATCATATTATAAACTATAGGATCGTACTAGAAACTTGTTCTTTTTAAAAAATGAAATGTATGGTTAAATTAAATTTTGAATTATCCAATTTCATCAATATTTATTAAATAAACAACCTCGTACCTTAAGAATATATAACAAAGTGAAATATCTTAGTAATTTCTTATGTTTAGAAGGATATAGATTATAAATTATATCTTAACTTAAAGTATTCATGCTTAGAGTCTAATGCCTAGTAATATTTTCTGTTTAAAATAAAATATATATATTAAGGATCTATATAATTAAGACGGCTTAAATTTTATTTAAGAAATTTTGAACATATAAAAATTAATATATACTAATATTTAAAGATATATTATTTATTATATACAAATGTAAAAATGTGTGTGTACATACATATATATGTGTATGTATGTATTATGACATACATTCAATATGTTAATTATTTCATGTAAAAGCAAATCACACATTTTTTTTTTAATTTGCTCAAGCAAACAAATTAAGTTTCTGTTGTCTGTAAAACTACACATCATACACTATACTCACTTATACATACATATGTGTTATGTGCGTTTTTCTAGCTTTATTAAGTTACATGTGTATTCCTGGAAAACTTTAAAACTTTTAAAAAGAAATCTTTACATGCTAAATACATTGTATATTTACATAATATTTCTAATATAAACTTTTAAAATATCAACTACAAAATTATAATTAAAAAACACTAATAAAGATTATCGTGTATGGAAGGATTATTTGATTGAACGATTCCATAAAAGAATTCTTAATTAAAACTTTTATTATTCACGAACGTTACATACATGTATGTATGTATTTGTTGCATAATTGTTTTTTATTATATGTTTGGTGTGTGTGTATATACATTATACATATCTATCTATCTATCTATCTATAATAGGTTAAATAAATGTTTTTTTGTTGTTATGGGCTAATTATAAGACGTACTCTAAAAAATATATTACTTAGTAGATCATCTATTTAAGAATATCTATAACAATGTAAAAAAAACACTAATATGGATATATACATACACTTTGTTATGTATTTTGAATAATGAGAGTTACAATATATTAATATCATATTTTAATCTCTCTCTCCACACACACACCATATAGACACAAGCCGGATGCTAAAGCGTGCTTCTGTACACGTCTGCACACATGTGCACATATACAGGAAATTTTAAGACTTGAGTTTGGTTTTCAAAAGATTATATTAGGATATTAATAAGCAAATATTAATTATAACGCTGTATATTATAATGTACAATGTAGTAATTATTAATTAGTGTAGTAAGCCTTTATAGCTCAGTGGTAGAGCGTCAGTCTTGTAAACTGAAGGTCTGGAATTCGATTACCAGTAATCAAATAATATGTATCGTGTGAAATCTTCTTTGAAGGAGGCTATTTTACTTATTAGATTGGTCACACACAACAACCCACATCTATGCGTGTATGAAGCTTCATTAAGCTTGCATTGCGTTTACGTTGCAAATCTGAATTAGTTAAAAGAAAGCGTAGATTTTAAGTTTTAAGGTTTATATAATTAAGTTTAAAATTATTTATTCAATAAATAATTTATAATAAACAGCTCAAAATTTTCTAATCAAACTCAATAAATAAATAACATAATAATTATCAAATTAACTTAATAATTAAAAGTGAACTTATGTAGTGTAAAATACGTACGTACTTACGTAATCTCTTACTTACGTTAATTATGTAACCCAACACTGTTATTACGATGATATGTATATGTGTGTGTCTGGGTATCATCTGTGTTATCCAGCCGCATAATATCGTGTTTCCTCAGTGTGTGTGCGTGTGTGTGTGAGAGAGAGAGAGTTGAACTTGTGTTTGAAAATTACAATATATTAAAAAAATAAAACGAAGGAATTGGTAAAGCATTAAATTACTATATAGAAGTGCACATTTTATATAATTTCTAAAAATAAACCGTATAAAAGTACTGAACAGTGTATCTACGTAATTTATCCAAAACAAATTTCAATTAAATGTATTTAAAATATCTAAGAAAAACTTGTTATTAAGCCTTCTTAAAACTTTTCTAATACATATTATGTTAACAAATTCACTATCTCAATCTTTTTATCTAATATAACATGTTTGTAGATGATAAACAGAATCTCCTCCGTACATACTTAACATGAAAGTATAACATGTATGTATGTACACATACGTTTTCAAATAGCAGTAGATTATTATTTACAAAAAGAGTTAATCCATACTTAACAAGTACATAACAATTTTTTTTATGTATAAATAGCATCAGTTTAACGTCTGGAGCTAAAATACATGTGTAATGTATTATCTATGGTGTGTGTACGCGCGCGTGTTTATGTATAATACACAAGAGTATAGTAATCCATTTATTTTGAATATTTATATATATACTAATGTATAATAGGTAAACGTATAAATACAACATACTTTAAGTTACATTGCTCTTAGAAGAGTAGTTCCATTTTAACAAACACATATGTTTAAATATATTACACATGCATACTGTCGTAAAGTACATTCAAAACAAATACTATGTGTAAATATAAATAAACAGATAAATAGGTAGATATAGATATAAATATAGATATTTTGTGCTTATGCATACATGCATATATTAAACCAGAGTCTATGACGTATTATTTGCATACAAATTAAATTAATCCCTCAACATGTATGCAATAACAAGCCAATATACGAGGTAGCAGCGAATTACATATGGAGTCGCGTCGGAAAAACATATATGTCCAAAGAATATCCGCGCATAACTTTGTGACATTCGTTTAAATTATAATAAAAAGTCGTATCGTATGTTAATATTTTCCAATCTACTTTGTAAAAGGAATCAATTATTATTATATTTTCAATCACTTAAAAATTCCTTATAACATTGAAATGTTAACAACCAGAAACGAAAACAAACCTTTTAATTACATAGATCTTCAAAATTGCATTTCATACTTTTAAATTAAAATAATAATATAATTGTCATTATTTACGTTAACTAACGTTATATATAAATTATATATATATGTGTGTGTAGTTGATTATGCAATTAGATATTAATATTTATGGCTATATTGATATGATTTGTCACACATCAACAATAAATTAATACTTTTGATTGCCTTTCATCCAGCACTGTCGAGACATTTCATAAGTGATGAATACATTCTGACTCATTCTTTCCTTATCATAAGTAATTCATTTTTCATATCATTATATACCCATTAGAGCGTATATAGTTAAGTAGGACTGTTTATAGTTAAAATGTGTATATACTATATAGTTCCAGAGTGTCTATAGATATAGATAATTATGTGTGTTTAACTGTATTAAGGTCGCATTACATGTTGTAACATTTCCACTTATTAAGGAAACTACGTTGAAATATATTAAATTGATAATTTTTATTGATGTAATCTGAAAAAACCTTTTAAATCTTTTGTATATTACAATGAAATCAGTCCTTCACGGTCAACTGTTCATATTACATGAAAAATAATTTTTAAAATGAATATATATTCAGTTTATATATATATATATATATGTAGACACACACACATACATATAGACACTTTACTTCTTTTATATAATATTATTTACATAAATACGTTATATACTAAAGAGAACCCTTATTCTATATATACATATGTATACGTGTGAGTTGTTTTGCTCAAGCCTTCATATTTGAATTGCCTCAAAGTGATATCAACGGAAACACAATCACATCCATTTTTGAGCTTGACTTAACTAATTAATGAATAAATTAAGAGTGTAAAATAACTATATATAATAATGACAACCTTAAAATGTTGAACTTTGTTTGTAGTCAATTCAATTTATTTTCATTTAAATAATATAATATTTATGTATATACAAATAAGTTTTGAATTTAATGTATATGATATAATTGTTAAATATACATTCATGCTTTTTTTTTAACTGACAAGCGTGTATACCATACATGTGTATATAAATTAGACGTATACATACATATATGTGTAAGTGTTCGTGTTTCTATTTTAAGTTTGCATGTTTATTCGTATAAAACTTTTGTAAGTAAACCTTTTAGAAAGAAATCTTACAGCTTAAAATTTATAACTATATTGTTTATATTATATATATGAGTTTTAAAAAAAAATCAACTGTTACAAACTGATATATATAGATGAGTTATTTATTTTAAACTTCTATTATTCACAAACAAACTATGCATTTGTATATATATATAGAGAGACACACACACACACTTATGGAGCTTCATGCATAACTATAATAAACAATTAAACAATCAAATATTTTTTATAACTAATTTAATATTAAACCCTTATGAATTCTCTCTACGCACACACGCGCTCACGCGCCGCCATCCAGTGCAAAAGCGTTCTCCTCTACATGTCTGCACACATGTATCTATAATGTGTGGTCTAATAATATATCTTATATACATAACTATAAGTATGTGTTCATTGCAAAGAAGTTTGTGGGTCTGTCTGTGTCTATCATGCTCCTTTTATTTATATATATATTAGCATTTACTCGAGAAGAAGTATATTTAATACAACTCTCTATCTCTAGCTCACACACACACAACACACAACTAAATTATGGATCTATAAGCAAACTCTTATATTTAATAGTTTAAGTGCATACACATCAGATCAATATAAAAATATATACACATCTAAATTATTGTCGTCAACAGCAGGGTTCGAACCACGCAGGCAAAGCCCAATAGATTTCAAGTCTATCTCCTTGACCACTCGGAAATGTTGACTTACTGATATTAATTACTTCTTTTTGAAATATTTTTAAAGTAACTATGAGAACTGTGGTATCTCTCTCATTCACACACACACACATATATATATAGAGAGAGAGTGTGTACAGGAACTTGGAATTCCATGAAACGAACTGTTCCTTGTAAATGCCCACTCCGATGGCGTTCACATTAATGATGCTATTAACTGGGTATTCACACTTCAAAACACACAACCAAATGATATATAGTCGATTATGCATTAAAGACATGCATATCTTTTGTTAAATATAACCACCAAAGCTTAATAACAAGAATATACAATTGTTTGATAGAAATATTGAAATTATTAAATCCAAACAAATTAAATCTCAACGCAAGGTCGTTTTTAGAGCATCAAATATGTTCAGATTAATAAGCAACAGTTCGTTATATATATATATATATATATTATATATATATATATATATTATATTATATATATATAAATGGGGACTTGTATGTTTCTAGGTCACTAAGTTCTTGTTGTATCTGAAATTTCTCTAAGTAGCTAAACCAATTTTGACACATACATATACGTGTTTTTGTAAGTAAAATTTTGAAAACTGTTATATTGATATTGATATTATAATATGAAGTTTTAAAATATCAACTAGAAGATCTAGAGTTAAATTTCTAAAATACATCAGTACGAGATTTACAATTAACTTTTGATATAGATTAACAGTTATACAGAAGCATTCTAATAAGATTTGTTGAAGATCAGATTTGTTGAAGCTTATTTAATTTATCTTCTTTATACGTACGTATGTATTTGGTGCATAACTATTTATATTTATCACACACACACACACACATACATATAATATATATATATATATATATATATATATATATATATATATACACACACAGTATAACCATACTAAATTAAACCTGTATAAATTAAAACCCTTTTTAAATTAAATTGAAACTGTGTCCCAACGTGCGACCCATATTTAACTATTTAAATAGAAACAGACTTGAAATAATTCAATAAATTTAAGGCACACAGACACAGACTTACATGTGTAGATTTATATATTTATATATATGTACATTGTAAGGTTTATATTCATTACCACTACATTATTCTCTGATTACTCTATAAACACTAAAGTATCTCCACTAACCAGTTTATATATTATACTCTCTCTCTCTCTCTCTCTCACACACACACACACACCACACACACACACGACATACATATCACAGACATATACCATGAACCATATACACTATTAATATATATTACGTATACAAACTAAAGAAGTCACCACAAGATGAAATTGGGTTTCCTACACAGTTGTTGCAAATTGAAACACAATCGTTATATATGAATATATGTCTGTTTATAAAGGTTAAAATGTATATACATGCAGGTGTATGCATAGATTCTAGCTGTTAAAATAATAAAATATGTATGTGAAGTTTACATCGTATATGCATAAAGATATACCTTGATTTACTTGCAATCATTTATATAAATTATTTAATTTAATTCACAACAACTGAACTAATAGCATTTAAACCGATTCTTACGAACGAAAACAAACTTTCGAAATCTTACTTATATTTAGGACTTAATTAAAAACCTCCAGAGCAGCAGCGAGTGCATTTACCAGAAGGGAAGCAGCAATCAAAGCAATCTGAAAGACAAATTGTGAATAATAATTAATTAACAATTAATACAATCTAATTTACCTTTGGGATTTACAACAACTGCAGTCTTGCGTGCAGTCGCATTTGCAATGCAGCAAAGAGGAGAAGCACAAGCAGAATGGTGGTCGTCATCAAAAGCTTGCAAACATGCTGAAGACATTTGGTGATTAGCTTAAAACAATGCTGCATTTTACCAACATAGATGAAGGGTCTCGGCGAAAAGGAGGCTCCGGCTCAGGAGGCTTCATATTATTCTAGTATATTCGCGGATATTCTAGGGTTATTCTAGCATATTCTAGCAATTCTCAAGAATATTCTAGAATATATAAGTTTTTTTAATATGCCGACTGGTTTAATATACGCCGACTGGCTTAATATATGCCCACTGGCTTAATAAGACATTATCCTAAACCCTAAACCATTTATCCTTGTAGCACCGGTGGGTCATGAACTCTGTTGCAATTCACCAGCAAACGGTGGACCTCCATGTCACTGAGCGATCGCCTTTGTAGAAAATATGTGACTTCCGGGTTCAAGCCAAGCACACGGCTATAGACGAAGTACATGTGTACACATGGGCTCCAACTTTTGCTCTTCTGAAATGTAGAACAACTGCATGAAGGATAAGTATTAATAGTCACCTTTGCAGAGTCATTTCCTGCCGACACAACGAAAGCCTCCTTCCGTCCTCTAGCTGTCACTTCAACATTTCGCACACAACCTAAAAACGTCTTGGCCTTGCGGAAATTCTTCTCTTGTTCCTTAGACATTTTTGTTGGAGTCCGAACCATACGTCCTTCGAAAGGTGGAATTGTTGTAGATCCAGCTCCACGTGGTGGCGATGGTGTTTTGTCCTTCTGACCCTCATCTACTCTTCCTGCCATCCCCTGTAAACCTTCCAGAACAAAGCCTGCATCCTGTAGTTCTCTGACCTCCTCACTTGTCAGCTTCGTTTCCTTGAGCACAGGCCAAACCGTTGGTGGTGTTGGAATACGTGACCGAAGAATTTTGCCGTTTGGCCGCGTGAAACACCCTGAATCTTTTGGGCAGAACCACATCATCTGTTGTACATACTCCTCATTCCCCAAGGCATCAATGTACATTCGTTTTCCATAGAATCCTGGTGCTGGCACTCTGCTTGGATAACCGATTGGTTTTCCACACAGAGCAGTTCCTTCCTGATTCATCCCCAAACACTTAACCTTACTGGATGCTCCGATTCGTCTGATGGCCCACTCTGTTTGAGCAATCTCTCTCTCCGAAACCTCTTCGAACCTTAACCTCTTTCTCCTGTTGTTTTGGACCACCCGCTCTGTGTACTCTACATCATGTCTGTGTGAACGTCGAGCATCAGACTGTTCTGTTCCTGTGACTGTTCTCCTAACAGTTTGCACTCGAACGTTAGTGGTACACGTGAACTCCGGGCTGGTCAAGTGTTCCTCGCCTTCCACCAGATTAATAATTGTTGATGGAGATACACTTTTCCCCTCAGAGAGTTTGCGTTGCACTCGTTTCAACAGAGTTTCCTTCGAAGGCCCTGACCCTGTATACCTCCCTTCTATTGCCGCTTTCACCTTCGCACTCTGCATAACTGCATCGGTGAGGTCTAACATTGTCGCCTCCAGCAGTGGTACTCTTTTGGCCAATCTTGCTCTTCTTGCTCTAGCGTGAATCACTTCAGCATTGTTTGTAGTTGGAACGCTCGCGAGTCCTTCTTCTGTCATGTCTCCCAGTTCCGCCATGGAGATGTGGTCCTCATGCCTGATCCACCAAGACAGCCATGTCTTCAAAGCTCGAATGTTTGACGCTCGTCCTTCCCAAAAGACTCGAGAATTGCCAGTTGTTCTTTCTTAGATTGTTCATTCAGTGCTGCAGGCCAGGCACGAGCAAGCTTCATGTGTTCTTCGCGATGTTCTTCTGCGATCCATTTCTTTGTCACCTGACACGGATTGCATAAAGTGAAACAGACAGCTTCTTTCCCTCCCTTTCATCTTTGCTCCGTTGTTGAATACTTGGCGCAAGGCTATCCATATCGCTCCAGCCTCATCCGACATGAAACCAGCAAAGTTGACATTCTCCAAACCCTGCTTCTTACAAACCTCTAGCATTGTGTTCAAGAACTTCAGCACTGCAACATTATCTTCGCGGCACATATCTGCGTAAGCTATAGTCACCATGGATCTGACACTGCAAGAGAGCGTTAGATAACGAAGATTAGAAAGTGTTATGAAGAGTTTTACAACTTACAATGGGTCATAAAGGTGTATTCCAATTGTCGCCCAGTCTGGTATGCGGTGCGTGTGGTCCAGAACAACCCATTGATCATGAAGGTCTCCTCCACTTTGACACCTTCTGATGTACTCAACTCCTGAACCCGGTCCCTCAACTGTCATTTTGAAGATCAGAGGCTGCTCCTCAGCACCATGCAGTTCCATCCCTGGAACATGTATGACGTGAATGAAAGGTATTGGCAGCTTTGTCTTCAGCTCCAGAAGACCCTCGTAACCCTCTCTAAAGTGTGTCTCCTTCTGTCTTGATTGTGTAATCCAGTCCCGAGTCCTAAAGAAAAGGTCACGTCAGTGTGTAGAGATCTAAAAAAAATACCTTCGATGGTTTGTTAGAGGTTCAAGTTTTGAGAGTAAACCAGTGTACGAGACTTCTCCTTCTTCCTTGAAAAGTTCTTCAAAGATGAGCTCACGCGCGGCTTGAAACTCAATCACTCGTTGATTGGTTCGCGGACTGCTCTTTACCACGTTGCTGACACTAGATCTGGCTCGCTGAACGTTTGAAGCTGACACTGAGGGGCTGACTGGATGCTGATGAACACCTCTGTGAATGAACAACCTTGTAAAAGAAATGTCGTCTGGCAGAATGTAGTACACATAAGCCGGACAAGTGTGCACCAGCAATGGCTCCTCTCCACAATGCTTACATTTTATGCCTATTACTTTGCCTGTCTCAGTTGTCTTTGCCTTCTCCACAGCACCCTTGAAGTGACATTCATTTGCTTTCTTCTCAAAAGCCAAGTAGGGGCAGTAGGATTGATGCATTGGAGATGTCCGACACATGAACTTCGACTGACTCGCGCCGGAACATGCCAGTGTGTTGTGCTCGGGTGTGTCCAATGGTAGCAGCCATCCTTGCGATTCATCCCCGAGTACTTCTCTGTGCTTTCTGTCTTAGGGGGAAGTTCGAAAATGACATTTCCATTGTATATCTGCGGTAGTTCAGAGACTCGTTTAACTTCAGACGAACCAATGAGATCCTTCCCTATCCTACATTTGTCTGCTCTTAGAAGACACACCAGCATGGATTCCTCACGCTCCTCTGTCCGCAACCTGAACAACGGGCCCTTTGCCGGGCACAATGTGTAAAAGACAAACTGGTTTGATGCATTGCCTTCTGGTAACAACTCCACATCTTCTCCAGAACTCGCAGAAACTGACATCAATTGAACCACATGTATACTGAACCAACAAGGAATGTTGAAAGCAATGTGAAGATCATGTTCAAACACAAAAGCATTTCCATCTTCATCGACTGGGAAATCTTTGTCAATGCCTTCATAGGTAACTCTGGCCATGACAACACAAGGAGAAAGCTCGGTGGTTTAGGAAAGCAAAGCAAAAGATTAAACACACTTTCTCTTACCAAAAAAAAATTACAATCGTTAACAATAAACGTGAATACACGTTTGTATATAATTAATTCTATGCTGCCCAGTTCACAGTGTTCTTAATGATGTCCTCTCTAGTATCACCGATTTAATTTAATTTCTACCTTTTATGATTTGAAATATCTTCACATTTACCAATTATTCACATATTTTAAAATAAACCCTAAATATTAATGTCACATTTATTCCGTAGGGTTCACTGTTTTCATTGCGGCTAGGGTTTTTTGGTAGATAGGGTTTACTGTTTCCATTGCGGCTAGGGTTCTTTCAATCTCAGATCTGTTTCCACTGCGGTAGATCCAGAGGGTTTCTTTAATCTCAGATCTCAGAGTTACGGTTTCCACTGCGGCGCCATCCATTTCGACTCGATTCGTGCAGCGCCCAAGTATAACAATGGAGATTTCTGTGCCGATTTAGATTCTCGGCACCATCCTGCTCAGCCGGCGGCCACAAGGTATGTGTAATTTCTGTATTTTATGATTTGCTGCTCAAAGTATTTCTTTTTCCAGAGATATAGGGTCTTCTTATTTGTGCCGACTGAGAGCAACGGCACCATCCTGGTTCAGTCGGCAAACACAAGGTATCGTCGATTTATTTATTTTTTTCCTTGCGGCTCAAGTATACGTGTCACAATGTTTTTTTTTCAGAGTTAATGGGTCTTTCCATTTGTGCCGACTGAGAGTGACGGCACCATCCTGGTTCAGTCGGCAAAAACAAGGTATTTTCGATTTGTTTTTTTTTGCTTTCTGGCTCAAGTATTCGTATCACAAGGTTTTTATTTTCAGAGTTAATGGGTCTTCCCATTTGTGCCGACTGAGAGTGACGGCACCATCCTAGTTCAGTCGGCAGCCACAAGGTATGTTCGATATATTTATTTTTTGCTTTCTGGATCATGTATTCGTATCACATTGTTTTTTTTCAGAGTTAATGTGTCTTCTCATTTGTGCCGACTGAGAGTGACGGCACCATCCTTCTTCAGTCGGCAGCCACAAGGTATTTTGAATTTGTTTATATTTTGCTCTGCGGCTCAAGTATCCGTATAACAATGTTTTTTTTCAGAGTTATAGTGTCTTCCCATTTGTGCCGACTGAGAGTGACGGCACCATCCTTCTTCAGTCGGCAGCCACAAGGTATTTTGAATTAGTTTTTTTTTTCTTTGCGTCTCAAGTATTTCTTTTAAAACAGTTAATGGGTCTTCCCATTTGTGCCGTCTGAGAGGGACGGCACCATCCTATCTCAGTCGGCACCATTATCTCTTCTGTGCCGTCTGACAGAGTCGGCACAAACTATCTCAGTCGGCAGGTTTTTTCTTCTACATCTCTCTGCCGACTGAGAGGGTCGGCAGCATCTAGCTTGAGTCGGCAGCCACAAGGTTAGTCATCTTTGTTTGTTTTTTTATTTTGACTCCTCATCAATTGACTTGTGTGTTTACTTTCCAGAGTTCCCAAAATGGTGAGAGCTTCAAAACGTCTACTAGAGACTGCGCCTGATGAAGAGCCACGGGAAGAGAAGAGGATATCGAAGCAGAAGCGAGGCAAGAGAGGAGAACCATCTAATGTACCAAAGGAGGATCCTCCAGTGACTCAGTCTGGAGTAGTAGCAGTTGAGCAAGAACAGCCTCCACCAACAATCACAGATTTCCCGGAGAGCTCGTCGCAGTTGCCTCCTTCATCCGCTGAGGTTGCAGTCCTGAACGAGCAAGTGCAGATGACAGAGGCAGCTGAAGCTAGCGAGGACGACTTGGAGGAGGCAGTCAGCAAAAAGAGAGGCCGCGGGAAAGCTGATTCAAAAGGCAAGAAGGCGAAGAGCGATAAGGAGCCGAAGGAGTTATACAGCATACCGGCGAGCCTGCATTTGGAGAGCTCAGCAAACCTGCTCGACAAAATTACTATCAAGGGACTTGGTGATCCTCCTGATGTGCCCATCTGCAGAATACATTCCAACGAGGTGGTTCGACGAGTGAACCCAGGGGACTTGGACAGGCTGGTGTCATCGTTGAAGAAGGCTGGTTATCTACGCAACACGGCCTGTTCATTCTGTCCATCGGAGATCGACTCACTGCTGAGGAGCTATCGGAGCTGTCGAAGGACACGATTCAGTACGAGCAGCACCGGTCTTTCGAGCAAGCTCTTACTCAGCCGGAGTACAAACAGTGGGCTTCAAGGCTCTCAAACAGGAAGTTTAGCTGCTGGGACGGGAACCATAGGCTACAGGCTTTGCAGAAGCTGTACCGAGAGGATGCAGAGGACAACCAGCGATGGGCTATTCGCGTTCGATCGAGTTTCATCTCCACGGAGAACCTCGACATTCTTCAATGGTTTCGATGTTCCAATCGATTAACATGTGAGTATTTTCTTTTCTTTTTGTTAAGAGTTTAGACTTACAGTTTCGTTGAACAGATCTTCAGCAACATCTGTGGAAACAACGCTACCACATATTCTCCTCGCTGTAAAGGCGGTCTGCACTAGTACAGAAGGAACTCAGAAAATCCTCGAGTCACTCACGGAGGTTGATCGTCTTGAGGTGCGGAAGTGGAAGGAGAGTTCATCAGGAAAGACGGCTTGGCATCCTCTTCCGAACCTGATCTGCGCAAAGATACTTTTCAAGGTAACCTCCGATTTAATTTATAGGAAAGAAATTTTTAACTTGTTCTATGTGCAGAACGAGATCGACGATGATCTCGACAGAGCAGTCACCAGTGCTAAGGGCAATCCACAGGTTGAGGTGAACCTGAAGCAGCTAGTATACAAGAAGCATGACAAGCGTATGCACAAGTTCCTCTCCATCATAGACCCAGACTTGGGGGAGGAGTGGTTCCAGAAGGTGACAAACATCTCTCATAAGCAGTGTCGCTGGATGGGCATTGAGAAGCTGTATGCGATGTCAAGGGCGAAGATTCCAAACATGCTGCGACTCCGATACCTCAACAAGCTCACCCGTCTCGAATCCAAGGCAGAACAACAGACACTTGGGCTACCGGGCATGCAGGACAAAGAGTGGATCAAGTGGTTCACCTTGGACTTATATTGGAAGGCTGTGCGCGAGGAAGCCATTCAGATCCTTAAGGGGTTGCGAGAGGATGGTGAAGAAGTTGGAACGGATGTCGACTTCATGAGCTGGTTTGACGAGATGAGAATTCGGAGCAAGTGCCTGGTCTTTCAGCCCTTCCATGACTGCATACGGTTCACTTATTCGATGGAGCCGAATGAGTTTCTGGAGCGTGAGGAATCTGCGCGTCGGATGATATGGAGGTAAGCTTTCAATCCAGCATTGCTACTGTCTGACTTTGTGTTGCAGGTTCATACTGGCGAAGCAAATGACACCGTCCCATACGATGAAGCTGTGGACAGATCATACAAGCGAGCCTCACATGTGGTCGAAGAGCAGAGGAGCTCTAACACCGTTCGAACGGGAGCATGTTCCATTCTGGCTCGACTGTCCGTCGCAACAGCCACCAGCTTGGGAGAGCACACTATTCGACATGCACGCCAATGATCTACCAGCGATTGTTTGGGAGCCAGAAGAAGTAGAGGCTATCAAGAAGAGCAAGATGAAGAAGACGGTGCGGAAGACAACTACACCTGCAAAGGGATCGGGAGCGGGACCAAGCTCTTCTACAGCACCTCCGCCGCATTCGACTTTACAATCAATGAGGTACAGCCACTTGTAGCTAGTTTGGACATCAAGGACGACCTGATGACCTTCATCCCGACCCTGGCTGCATCCCGTGGATCCTACGACCTAGCTGTGTGCGACATGGAGGAGATGAGCAGGTCTTTCTTCGAGCCAGGTGCTTCCCAGACAGAGGTGTACACCAAGCTCCGAGAACAGGTTGACAGACTACATACGGTTGAGTCACAAACGTTGTTCCAGGAAGTGGTAGGTGAATACGGCTTCAACCTCATCATCCTCGACTTGCCCAATGAGCTTGTATATGGAGGTGCTAGCATCAACAAGGACATTGTGCAGCTAGATCCGGTGAAGTTTGAGGAGGCCTTGCAGTTCAGTGGAATGCACTTGGCAGCGAGTGGTTTCATGGTCGTCTTCGCGAGTTCTCCTTCTGTTTCGGCGGTGATTCAGGCGGCTGCAGTAATCAACTTGGAGGTTGCAGGGACTTACAGCGTCTACCGTGCACGAGGCTGGGGATACCGTGACAAAATTAAGGTAAGCTAGCTATTCAAGTTCAAGTTTAACTTGGTCTATGTGGCAGGATAACTTGTTAGTTCTCTTGGTGCTGCAAAGCTCTGAGAAGAAGTCGAAGAGGCCAAACCCTCTGGCGTTGACGAACACGATCCTCGTCGACACTGCCGACCGTTATCAGGAGGCTTGGTAAGGAAGTGCTTTGCTATGTTTATCCTAATGGAAGATTGTGCAGGATTATGATTCAACCGAAGAGTGTTCGACTCATGCAGCTTTTGATCGAGCGTCTCAGTAGACCTGGCGACCTAGTCTGGGATATTGGTTCCGGAACCGGGTCATCATTGTTAGCTGCCGTCGAGCTCGGAAGGAATATTATAGGAACCGAGAAGAGTTTCGAACTCTCTAGGTTGGCAACAAACAAGCTTGCAGAGAACATTAGACCAGAAGAGTTACCTACTCAAACACCTCCACGTCCAAGCGTAACTGGTGGTTCGAGAACTGCAGCTTTACTTAAGATGAAGAAGAAACTTTAGCTAATGTATATTGAGTAATAAATTAAGCTAATATAAAAAAAAATAAAAAGAAATACAACAGTTTTAATAGAATTCTTTTTTGCCGACTGAGGCCAATACTGCCGACCAGAAAGAATATTCCAAAATATTCTAGAATATTCTTGAATATTCGAGCCCAGGCCTCCTGGGCCCCAAGCCTCCAATGGCGACACTCATAGATGAATCATTTTATTCAATCTTCAGATAAACTATTGCTTTGTAGCGCAGTTTGTTTTCATTTCAAACACTATTTCTTGCAAGTTTGACAAGGAAGAAAATGACGAATATACTCGTTTTATTATCTCAAGATTCCGTGGGAACTATAACTTTGTCTGTAACTATGTTCTCGAATAGCATTTGAAATGTGCAAAACACGAGCAAT